>WELA01001462.1:240565-254268 GCA_009602735.1 Mesotaenium endlicherianum
GGGGGGGGGAGGGACGTACCCCGACTCATAGAGAAGAGGCGTGTCGAAGGCGGCCTCGCAAGGGTCCAGGTGCACCCACCTGTGCGGCCCCTCACGTTGCCCCCCTCCCCCGCGGTCACGACTGACCCTCTCACTCACTTACTGCCGACATGCTTCTGGACAAGCTCTGTACACATGCATGCCTGCCCTCTTGGCAGAAACGTGTGATGGGGCCACTATGCACGCGGTGTGTGCTTCCAAACGTAGAGGTCCAACAGAGAGAGGAGCCCGTACGAGTCCCTCCTGCTTCGCATGCACATGTCTGGCAGGTGCACAGGAATGGCCCATGCCTTTCAAACATAGCTGCTTTTCTGACTGGGCCAGCTCACCATGCCCAGCGTCAACGCAGTCTGATTGGGCACAATGCTGTCCATTTTGGGAACAAGAACATACACTCACACACACAAAGACACACTCACACACTTACACATATATACACAAGGGGAAAGAGAGGAGAGATAGCGTCATCCACCCTCGGGCACTGCAGGCACACAGGAGGAGGAAGTGTGGAGGGCACCTGTTGCGACGTAAAGAGAAGCACTCAGTCCACACGTGGTCCGTCCAATCGTCCACCTGCACTTGCACATGCACACGCGCCCACGGCCGTCGTGGCCCCGTGCACCGTCAAACAGAAGCACGCTGCTGGAGGAGCACCGGCTCCCACGCAGTCCCCTGCACTCTGGGCGGGCGCCCCAGTCCCCGAAGGCAGGAGGAGGATGCTGACAGAGACTGGTGTGCTGCAGGCAGCAGCCCTCCTGCCGACTTCTTTGGAAGACACACACACACACACACACAGAGAGAGAGAGAGAGAGAGAGAGAGAGAGAGAGAGAGAGAGAGAGAGATGCCTGAGCCGCCTCCTGCTCAAGGGGGTCCTAGAGAGCTTGGGGGGGAGGGCGGGAGGGGAGGGGGTGCATGCATCAGCAGAGAGTGGGCATCCAAATGCCCCCTCCAATACAGCTCCCTCCCAACCTTAGCTGCGGAAGTGACAGGTGGCAGTTGATGTCGGTCGGTCTGTCAGTCAGTCGGTCAGTCATGTCAGGCAGTCGGCCAGTCCGTTGGCTGGAGTGGAGTGGAGGAGAGTGGAGGGGGGGAGCGCGCGCGCCTTGCGGGTGGTAAAGCCCAGGGCGCGGCAGCACAGCGAGAAGCAGTTGGCCCACTCGCCGCACCGCCCCTGCCGCATCTCCAGAAGCTGCCGCCAGCCCGCCCAAATCAAGAAGGATCGTATCACCAGCTCGACAATTGGGTCAGTCCATGACTCTGCCAGCAGCCTGCTGTGTTTTGTTCGGCTAAAGAGAGAGGGTGGGGAGAAAGGTCGGGCACTGGGGGAGCAGGGGGCAGAGTGCCAAGTGCAGGCAGCAGGCAGCACCGCTTCCAGTGCCCAGTTGCATCACTATCTGCTTGCTGGACACTCATGTATTCATCCACAATGAGACTGGTGTCGCAGCAGCGAGAGAGCGGGGACAGCCATGATGGTGCAGCTGCCAGTGCACGAGGCCATGCGGGTTGTCTGTCTGTCCATGGGTAACATGAAGGGACGCATTTGGTGGGACAGATTGACAAGGCATGTGCAAGAGCCCTCCCCCACAAGGCAGGGCCCTCCTCACCTTGCCAGGATGGTTGTAGCGCACGAATCTGGCCAGGGCTCCACAAACGCCACACCTGATGTCGTCGTAGCAATGTACATGCCATCAAGATCATCCCGGGCGTTACAGCAGAGAGTGGACTGACGCCGGTTGCATGCTGCTTGCAGGCAGGCAGGCGGACAGGCAAGCTCAGAGGGAGGGCGCACACACACAAACGGTAGGAAAGTGCAGCCCCTCACTTCCCCAGAAAACTCACAATCATACCCCTCGCATTTGGTGAGTGTGTCCAACCTTACAGCTAAAAGCAGTATGGATGCACACACACCAACACACGCATGCACGTACGCACACATACACATGCACACATGCGCGCGCGATTACACACAACACACACATATGGACGTGTGTGGCACGTACCTGTGCAGCTCGACTCGATGGCCGCCCCACATAAGGTCCTCAGATGTCGGCTGTCCGTGTCCAGCGTATGACGTCTTGGAATTGCACATCTCGCACGCGGGCGAGTCTACCCACCTGCCAAAGGCAAAGGCAAGTGCAGAAGGGAGTGAGCAGACGGAGGGCGAGGAGAGGGAGAGGGAGAGGGAACAGAGAGGCGCCAAAAGAACACGTGGTGACCCTAATGTTCATAACTTGCAAAAAGCGTATGCCTTCTTGATTGGTGAAAACTGAGAACCATGCGTCCAAGAGTCAGCAGAACAAATGATGTCTCTAAGTTAACTATGGCCATCACCATGGGCCACAGCAGTAGACAGATAGAGAGAGACAAATTGGCGCGGCAGCTGCTGCTGCTGCTGCTGCTCCGGCTGCTGCAGACAGAAGGGAGGAGTAGCACAGCTCTCTGTGACAGCCCCAAAGCATGGCACCCTGTCCTTGTCTTGTGAGAGAGAGCCGGGGGCTGTTTTGAGAGACATCATCGTCATCATTGCATGCAGCACTTTGGAAAAGCACTCGCATCAGACCGAGGATGGTGTCAATCTGTTTCGTTGAAGACATGCAGAGGCTGCTCGCTCGACAGAATGTCAACCCTTTCCTAGAAGAAATTGCGCATAGAGCCTGCCAAAAATAGCATGCAGGCACGTTCGCGCATGTGTGTGTGGGGGGTGGTGTGTGTGTGTCTGAAGGAAGGGAGGGGTTGTGGCAGGGCCTGTGCTAGGAGGGGCAGGGTAGGGTAGCGTAGCGTGGCGTGGGAGAGTGGAGCATACGTGAACCAGGACTTGAACCAGACGAGCAGCTGCTGCAGAAGGGCGTCTTGCAAGGCCACCTCGCCCATGTGCTCCTCTCCTGCCTGCCGCACTCACTCACTCAACACAAACATACGCCCATCAGATGTGGGGTGGTATTGGCAGGGTGAGATCATGTCCCATTCATTTGGTGAAGCAGCAACTCAGCGAGAGAGAGGAATCCCTCGACATCTCCCACGCACCTGCTGCAACCCCAAGCAGACTGAGCCAGCACTGTTACCAAGAAGTCCCACCGCCCACACCTGGGCACCCAAAGCGGGCGCGCACGCAGAGGCGCGCAGACACACACTTGCGCGCGCGCGAACACACACACACACACACACACACACACACACACACACACACACACACACACACATGCGCATACACACACAGCAAGCTTGGATGCAACAGCTGTGCTTGCGGCCGCCGCTTGTGAGAAATCGCAAGCAAGGGGCGTGGTGCTTCTCCAATTGCTCGTTGGCAGACACCCGGCAGGCTACTCCCCCTCCTCCTCCTGGCCCGCAACTGAAAGCCCGCCCCGAGGCAGGCAGGATGTGCACGCGCACGCGCACGCGCACCTTGAAGAGCGCCACCACAGCCTTTTCCTCCAGCTGGTCCAGGGGGATGAGCGCGCGCGCCTTGGCTTGCAGCGCCGCGTCCTCGTACTGCCCGTTGCCCCAGCAGCATCAGCAGCAGCAGCAGCAGCAGCAGCAGCAGCAACAAACAAGTCCCCTCCTCTTCCTTCAGCAGAGATCCGCAGAGGAAGCCGCTGCAGTGCACTCAGTTGCTAAAATAGCGGCCCCCCGACACGACACGCAGTCGCTGCAACGTCCTTGTAAGGGAACCTCGTGTGCACATCGCAAACAGACTTTGTTGCTATCAAATCCGTTCAGCGGTGCGGTGGGGAGGACAACACAAACGGAGGACCTCATGGCCACGTGATCGTCGAGCCCGAGGGTAAAAAGCTTCTACGGCACCACGTGGTCAATAGAGAAAAAGAATGCGACAGAGGCGCAGCTAAATTGCTGCGGCAGGGTGACCAGAAGCCAGGCCTGCTGCAGGAGTTTGTGTGCTCACTACTTACCAGCTGCTACTTGCCAGTGGGTGGGTGCCGGGACGGCTGCATACTACACAAGGCTGACAGCTTGGATCGCACACGCGCGCACGCGCGCACACACACACACACACACACAGGCGCGAAGAGGAGAACAAGGAGCACCCGTCCAGCTCGGAGTAAGTGGAAGACGAGACACCAAGCGAAGACAGTGCCTCCCAGGGAGAGAGAGAGGGAGAGCAGCGGAGGTGGTGGGCGACGTACCTGCAACACCACTCTGAGGGACCCCTCCAGCCGGCTTCTGAACTCAGCCTCTTCCCCCGGCCTGTGTTGAGCCTGAGCAGCAGCCAGCTGTGCCTTCTCCTGCTGCATCAGGGCTGCTGCAAGAGCCGCGTCCTCCTCTTCCTGCCGTCGCACATCCCCCGCGACAGTAAGAGAGGACGCTGGCACACACAACTCAGTTCTCCTCAGCACCGAAGTGTGAACGACTCACAAGCACTCTGAGCACTACTCTCCGTAAGCAGTGAACTCCCCGACGGCAAGCAAGCATGGGGCAGCGGCAGCGCAGGAAGCTCCCTCGTACCCCCTCAGTGAGCTACGCATTGCTCCACTCTCGAGGAGAATCCTCACGCTCGATTAACGCCAGTGACGAGTGCCTGACGCTCAGTGACTGATAGGGTGTGCCCACCTGCAGCTGGCGGGCAAACGCCTCGTCCGCATCTGCCTGGCCAGGTGCGCCTGCGTCAGGGACAGCCCCTGCCCGGCTGCTCGCATTCGGAAGCTCCGACATGCAGGCTGCCGAGGAGGACTCTTCTTCTTCTGCAGCTGTGGCGGCCTCTCGTTGGCCCACCAGCACCAGCTTGTGGCCGTCAGTCAGCGCCAGCCTGGACAAGTCCGTAGCCTCCAACAGCGGGCCTTCTGAGAGACCCATGATCTACCAAGAGCCAGCAGAGTGAGAATGCATCAGGAGGGCAGAGGCAAGGAACGCCCGCCCATGCGTTTGCTCACAGGCTCGATGCTCATTGCTACAGCGTAGCAACGAGCAAGAGGAGTTGGAAGAGTTTAGCGAGTCCCCTGTTTATAGCCACTGCTCCCCAGCAACCTGAGCGCTCTCTGGCTACCTCCCTCCCGCCCTCAGAGCCCTCCTTGTTTTTTCCGTTCTACAGCTTCCATGTCTTGTTCATTTTTCAGAAAACGTCTAACGCGTGACAACCACTTACGAGCATAACGAGGATGCCTGTTTGAGTGTAGCCTTAACGTCTTACGGTCAACTTTGGCAAAAGTAGCTGATGTTTTCCAGTCAAGTGGAAGTCATGGTCGATCTGAGTCCAAAAGACGAAAATCGAGGATTGAGTCAGATGGGGCCGCTCACTTTCTGATTCTCAGGAGGCACCAGGGTCAGCGAGTAGAGCTGAATTCGCAGCACCTGCTCAACAGCTCCCCGGACAAGCATGAAGTCAGCATAAATGGAAAATGCCGTAAGGCCCTCTATTCATCTCAGTGTCCACAGGTAAAGGACTCGGGCACCATTCCACTCTATGGTGGCACGTCAAAGCTCTCAAACGGCAGATGATCTGTTCTGATCTGTTCTAAATTGGGAACTCCAAGCCCTGCATGCCTTGATCCCAAGAGTAGACTCTATTGACACTATAACGTTGTCCTCTCATGCCTAGTAGCAGCAAATTACACAGCATCCTTAAAGCGTATCCTGGATTGTTTGAGAGGATTAGAAAGTGTAGAAACGTTACTATTTCGCTGCAACGTCTGATTTGAGTTCACATGGAACACACACAAAAAGAGGTGAAAGTTTTTGACCTCAAGACCGTTATCCATGTCAACTTCCAGGTCATACTGGGAGCCCTCATGGTGCACCTCGATGCGCTTCGCCACCATGTTAGAATTCTCTATTGGTAGTTCTCTGGCTTTGGACCCGTCTTAGAAGCTTCTGCAAGGACAATTTGCGCGTTGACACGATGAAATTGAAGATACTTAAGCATGGTCCCAGCTCAACCCTCCATCAGAGAGCACTATGCAACAGCGCCATAGTCCGCTCGTGGAGGAGGACGGCCGGCATTCACGCATTCACTGCGGGGCAGAGAAAGAACGTTCACAGATCATAACATCAGCTCCTCAAAGATCGTTGGAATTCAGTCTCAGAATTGCTCCAAGTTGCTTCGTCCTGTTGCTGTTTTTACGAGTCTTATCATTGCCTCCTTTCTTTGCACGGAGTGCGCGACTTTTCAGTGACGAGCAGCAGTTACAAGAACCAATAAGGACTTCGCACGAACATTAGTAGACCAAAGCGTTGACTTTCTACGTAGTTCGAAGTCGAAGTCACTTATCGTAGTAAAGAATGGTAAAGAACCGGAAAGTAGCGCAATCACGGATTCAAGGGACTAAAGCTAGTGGGTCAATTATATATCAAGAATCAAAATGACATTTTGGCACCCAGAAAGTTTTCAAGCTCAGAGGTTGCATGCAGCGAGCGGCACTGAGGAGCTCTGATATGCCTCGTGCGTTTCCTTCCGAGTGCCGCAGTTCGTGACGAAGTGGGCTAAGAGCAGCTAAAGACAGTCTTCTGAGTTTGGGACGAGGTAATAACTCGCGTAAGAACCATCAGACGATCATCAACGCTACCAGCATATAAGCTGAATCCTCTACATGGCGGGTGGCACGAGGAAAAGATTGAATAATGGGGAAGGAGGAGATGTTAGAGGGGATCAACGGGGAGCCAGGAAGAAACCAAAGATGGTAGAGACCGTGTCAGCGGGGAAGATGGAAGATGCTGACCAGGACATGATTCGAAAAGCTTTTGAAAACGCAAGGAAGATTCTGATGCAAACTGCTGCTCTTGATGGCGATCAGCATGGGGGATCAAACGCAAACCAGGGGAACGACTTAGAGGGCTTGCGACCAGATAATGCTCCTAGAGAGAATGCAACGGAAAATAAAACAAATACACCTGCTCCTTCGAAAAAGAGGCAACGTACTGGACAAGATGCTTCTAGCCACGAAGGTCTTCCCAGCCAAAAACAGCCCAAGAAGCTTCTATCAAAAACCCGTCAGGCAGTGGGAAAAGGGATTATCCGAACAGACGGTCAGAGAGTATCAAAACCAGGCAAGTCAAAGAGCGCTCCACCCTTAGCATCAAAGAAGGACGTTCTGGGTGAGAGTGAGGATGAAGGTAAAGAGCCAGTCAAAGCAGTCAAGAAGTCACCAGGTGGCAAGAAGAAGAAAGCCCCTGGTGGTCCCAACCGTCTGCTGCGTGTGCCTCCTCTACCAGCAGATGGTGCAAGTGCAGCTGAGCTGGCAGCCTGGTTCTGGGAAGCCTACTCATCAAACTTCAAGAATTCTATATCCCCCCTTGAAGATCAACCTATTCCAGGTGTGAGCTTCTCTCCATCCTGTCGTTCTTCAGCTCCTGCTGTTTCATTGTAAACTAGTCACCAACTGATAGTGTACGTCACCGCTCTTAGCGCCAGCTATGTGTACCTAAAGGAGGATGAAGTGGGTTAGCGGGGTGCATGCATGCTTAACGAGTTACTGCAGGATCTCTCAGTGTGAAGGGTGGCGTGGGCTGCGCTTGTTTGCCAAGGGAGGGCGCATGGGTGGTGGGCGAGCAGCCATGCTCGCCTTTGAACGGTCGCGCATTGGCAGAAGCATCACAGCTGTTTATTATTCATTAACAGCTTCCGCAGGACACACATTCCACTATGGCAGCCCAAGAGCCAGCTGCTTGTCGTGAAGGGACCTGGCTTGCCCCCCCCCTTCTCGCCACGCTGGGCAGTCCCATATCTTGAACCAAGGATCTGTGCCAACTCTGTCACAGAAAGAGCAGCTGTCGCTGACTAGAGGCAGTGTGTGGGAGCATCCATGGTGGCAGAGAGCAGCATGGCGGTGCTGCAGAGGGCGGCCGGCGAGGACCCTGTGGCCACTCTCGCGACGCATGTCAAAGCGCTGTTTGGTCCCGACTGGAGGAGCTCCTTGTGTGGCGGGAGTGCTCCCTCGGTGCCCGGCGGCCACGGCCATAAGCAGCAGGCGGAGGGGCAAGCAACAGACGATGCAGAGGGCCCTGCTCTGCTCATCATCTGCTCGTCAGCCAAGAGATGCACCGACATGCTGAGGTACGCACGCGGGCACGGTGCGGGAATAGCGACGCTGCGCCCTTGTGAGGGGTGCTTCGCGCTGCGGGGGAGACGCTGCCTGTGTGCGTGACCGCCGGCTTCTCCATGCAGAATGCAGGGGGCTTGCAGCACACCCTGCTGAACGAGGGGGAGCGTCAAGTGTGTGGCGGAGGCGGAGTGGGTGGGGTGCTCTGCCTCTGTGTCAGGATATACATGCGCCCTGGCAGGCACATCCGGAGGAGCAGGACTCGCTTAGCCTGGGGTAGGCTCTGGGCCAGCCTAGAACAGTGGGTTGGGCTAGCATTACCCTGAACGATGTCTGTCGGATGTCTGGCAGGCTTGGAAGTGACCATAATGTGGGGGGGATGGGGGGGACGCGGTGCCCTCTCATTGTGGCACGTGGCCTTTCACTCACGTGGGGCTGGTGAGCCAGGGGTGAGGCCTCTCGGGCGCTTGTGTAGAGCCAGCCAGCACGTACACTCACTTGTGGCGCTGGGCGTATGCGTTCGTGTGGAGTGTGCAGAGGAGTGCGGCCCCTGGGGAGGGGCTGCCGCACCGCCAAGCTGTTTGCCAAGCACATAAAGGTCCAGGAGCAGATGAGCGCACTGCAGGCGTCCCCCGTGCACGTGGCAGCTGGGACCCCCAACAGGTGACTTGCTAAGAGGCGACACCACCTCTCTGGCAAAAGTGGAGCAGCACCTCCTTCCTCCCCCCCGTCCCACACCCCTAGCGCTCCCTCCCTCCTCTGAGGCCCTAACGAAGCAGTGGAAGGAAGTTGCATGTGCCCGATCAGCCGTTTCCTTTTTTGCCGTATTCCTGTGACTGGATCTATGTAGTGAATCCGTGTGCAAAGGTTTAGGGTTGCCTCTGCTGCAGCCTGCGTAGCATCTAGCACGAGGATGTGCTCATAGAGTTGGCCTTGCTGCCGATGATGCTGTCTGTGCGGAGGGGAGTCAGGCTGAACCAGCTGGTAGGCGCAGGCGCGCTAAGCGTGAGCGGCCTGCAGGTGCTGCTGCTGGACTTGCAGCGCATGGCCAAGGGCCTCACGCTGCTTGACGTCCCGGAGCTCAGGTATGCATCTGCCCGCCCGCCTGCCCACCTGTCTCCCTGCCTGTCCCCGCCTGCCTGCCTGCCTGCCCCCCTCTGACTGTCGGCCTGCCTGCATGGCTGATGCACGCTGCGGTTATCGAGGTCTGTAGCTGCACCCGATCCCTCCTGCAACCTCTTTTTCGGTTTCCTGCCACTTCTTGTAGCATCCATCATGTCCAGCAGTCGCAAAAGGTGTCCCTCCCCCCTCCCCCCCCCCCACTCTCTCTCGGTCTCTCTCTCCTTCCTTCTTCCGTCCCCCACCCCCCTCACTCCCTCCCTTTACATCTTGGCATGTTGGACTGTGCCACTCAGTTCTTTCACTCGTGGGAAGACAAAGTGGACCTCTTTCTTGCTGCCAGCAACTTAAGCACTTAGCTTATTTGCTTCTTGACCTATGTGGTGTAGCACGCTTGTCAATTTGCACAAAGTATTTGAAGCTTGTTGCACTGCATGTGAGTTGATCTTTATAGATAACCATACGGCGGGCTTCCTCAACACATGAGCATGCATTCAAGCGCTATCCACAGCACCGTAGGGATTTTCAACATCACACAAGCACTCAAGCATCCCCGTGTACGTCAAAGCCTGCCACTGAAAGGCTGGCGGGCTGTGCCGAGTTCTATGATCTTGTGGACCGCATATTGGCTTGAGTGCTGGTGCTGTATTGACTAAATATTTGAACGCTCGTTGTAGTCTGGTTTTTTTTCTTTTTTTTGTGCAGAGTGGACTTCTGGGAGTTCTATCGTAAGCACCTCCATCAGAGAGTGCTTGAGGGAAATTGTCGTATCTGCATCTATTGAGCAGATTCACCTCACAGTAAAGAACTGATGAGTGTGCAAGGGCCGAGAAGCTTAGGGTGAATAGCAAGAGTTGCTGTAGGTTTTCAGAGTTTTGTAAGCTTGTACTTGAACTAAGAGTCAAGCAAAAGCCTGAGGAGGCAACATTATCCAAACTCAAGTGTCCCTGCTTGCAAATTATTTGTGCAAAATAGTATTTTTGTGACCCGCTCGAGATGGGCAAAAGACCCACATAGAAGTAACTTTTGCAATAGTAAAAGAAGTTGAAGGCACCAAACTAATTGCAAATTAAGGCTTTGAAAGAACTCTAACAATAGATGGAAGCCATAAAATGGAGCTTGAGTGTGAAAACACTAAGGCTGCTGACTGAAAGAACTTGGTCAAAAATTCTAGACAGGTCAATGGAGTGCAGAGTCTATAGTCAATTGGAGCTGACCATACAGGTGCGAAGTCAGCGGTCAACGATTAACAGGTCCCTTAACACATATGAAGGAGGCAACCGACATGGATAGGCACGACAATACCCGAGAATTGTGGTGAATACAGGTGAAAGCTGGGTGAAACTCAGTGAACCTGGGTGAAACAGTCGTCGAGGCTGGTCCAGGCTGTCAACACTGACGCGTATGCTGGGATGCACCGGATGTGCTTAGCCCAGCTTAGCCACATCCTCTTCCTCGTGTCGACGTCAAGTATCGAACAATTGACTCGTCGTCGACACTTCCGAGCACTTCGGGCGCTTTTTTCTCTTCTTTCGTTCTTCTCATCAGCAAATTTGCACCCATTACTCTGACGGCCATAAACCCGCCTAGACAGTTGGACCCTCCCGGGCCCCGGCTGCTCTCGGCGATCTTCCAACCGCGGAAGTGATCTCTAACCGCGGGCATAACCTGGCTTTGAGACCTGAAGGCTGAAGCCTGACAGTATCTGACAGGAATTTTCCTACTTCGTGCAATCTCGGTCATCAATTACCGGTGATTACCGGTCTCTGTTTCCAGGTTACGTACATCGTCATCGACAGCAGATCAACAGTCATCGGCAGAGCAAAGAGATGACCATGGAGATGACTGGAGATTGCTGGAGATGGCTGGAGATCGGCTGGAGCAGAGCTGGAGACCAGCTGGAGACAACCATCGCGGCTTTCGCAGTCACATGTGGTCATATGTGGTCAACTACAGTCCAATCATGGTACTTCGCTCTCGTTGGTTCTGCTGTTGCTCGTATCAGGTCTCATCCAGTCTCATCGCTTCTCGCTGGAGTTCGTTGTGGCTAGTTGTCACCTTTCACCACCTTTCCCTCAGCAGCACTCAGCAGTGATCAGCAGTGCTCAGCAGTGCCTTCCAATCAGCTTTCAATCTCGAAGGGCAGCGTACGTTGATGTACGACAGATTTGAGTATTTATTCCACATGGTATGTTGTGACCAATCAATTCAGTTTGATATCTAGGCCACCAAAGAGCTGCCCCTAGGCTTCCCATGTGGTTTGCAGAAGCGTGACGGTTCGTTATTGTCAGACTTGAGACTGCTGAAGACCGTCAGTTGGTGTCATTTGTCGTCAATCTTTGAAAAAGGAGTGTCAACCGTCCAATCTATATTACAAGTTGTTCAAACTTCAACTGACCAGCCCCGCTTTGCAGCTCAAATCCACCGCCAAATTCCTGAGCCCAACAACTTGCATATCTTCCTGTTCGACGTTGCGGGCGGGAATGTTACAAATGCAAACCGGTTTTCATCCCTTGGATCGTCCACCATGCCCGATCGAGTTTCAAATAGAAGCTCGATTGCATTTTCCTATGACGCGCGCGCCAGCCATGTCAGTCAGCCCCTGTTCTAATTGGCTCTCAAGTTCCACTACTCTATTTTCCACGTCGTACAGGTACAACCCTCATGCTAATTAATGGAGGTGTGGATGTCTTTCAGCTTCTGCTCTATGCCCTTTTCAGACCGAGAGAGCCACAGATTTCTACGTCATTTTAAGACGGGTTCCACCTTTACTTTCCCGGTATCGTTTTGGGAAGAGGGAGCCTCAAGTCCTTACGGAACTCAATTGATATTAATATTGTAGACTGTTTGCGATCCTTACGTTTTTGGTGTGGCGAAGGCGCTTCTGCAAGCTGCTGTAATCTTTGTAAGATATATAGTCATCTCTAGGCGGAGAAATGGTTGCATCCCTTCATTTAGTGCTACATTCCACCTCCGGACTATTCGTGGCCAATACTTTGCGCATACTTCCTTCTTCCGTTGGTGATCCACAGCCAAAGCAGATATTGAGTACCTCCCAACTTACCAAGTCCAGTACGGTTCCGCTCTCGGTCCGTTCATGGAAATTAAGCGCCGCCAACTGCAGGGCCAATTCGAGTCTTGGCAAAGAGAGGGGATCCAGATCACAGCCATCCAAAAAGTCGGCCTTCTATTCAAAACAAGGGGCCAGCACCATTGTTTCCACAGAAGTCAAGGCTGAGAAGTCACCGGCTAACGATCGGTGGCTGCTGAGGAGCGCCAAGGGAGTGGGCGCATGTCTCTGTGCCGTTGCCCTTGCACTGCAGTTGTGTGGGCCCATTGAAGCGAGGGAGGCAGTGCAGCCTAGTGAGAGCCAGGAGCAAGTGGCTGCTCAGAAGAAGGACCAAGAGGCCCTCACGATTACCTTCCCCGGCGCCGTTAACCACAAGGTACGTGGGGACGGGCTACTGTTGAAACTTAGTTTGTATCAAATTTAGCGACTTTTATTCTGAAAGAGGCAAGTGTGCTTGGGCAAGGTCTGAAACGGCCAGAAGAGGGAGGACAGTCAATTGGAGACGAGTGGTGCGGCGTAAGGTGGCCTCGTGTCAGATTGACATGAATGTGCTCTCTCACTGCATATAATTGCGTGGTGGTGGCGTGTCTTTGGTCTGTGAGCGGCCGTCCTATTTCTGACAATGAGCGTCGGCAATTTGGAACGATCTCTGAGTGTGGGCAGACCGTAGTGCCAATCACAATCCAGCCTGCTTGTGTCGTGTATAATTCTGTCCCGGCTGTGGGCAGCTTTCTAGTCATTGATTCAGGTCCTGCCTGACGCGCGTGTCATAATCTTGTGGGTGTTCTCTTCCCACGAGATCTGCCTGCAGCGAGGCCTCAGAGCCAGAAGATGCAGAGGTGCTTCCTCCCTCCTGGCTCTTACGGCCCACTCTCTGCCGGTTGCTCTCTCTGCATGCTGGCTGAGCAGGTGCAGGATGCGCAGCGGACGCTCGTGGAGGCCTGGGGCATCGTCCGGGAGGCGTACGTGGACGGCACCTTCAACCATCAGAGTGAGTTGACCCCACTCAAGTCACGTCACCCCCCTCTCTTCTCCGGCCTCCCTTTTGTCCTGTGCCGCCTTTTTCTGCTTTTGGCGAAAGTCTTGAGTCAGAAAACGACGCAGGACAGAATTTGTAGTTGCCTAGCACTTCCCTCTCTGCTGGCTGCTTTGTCCAGGTGTGCTTCTGTGAGTACCTGCTCTTGTCCTTCAAATGATAGGGCTGCAGTGGGGGAGGGCCTGGAGGTGGGGTGTGGGCACCGAGACTGCACTCCCCGGAGGAGTGGGTGGTGAAGCCTTCTGACACAAAAGGGCATGCGTTTGCTTGCGACTGCCTGCAGACTGGGACACGCAGGTGGAGCAGAATCTGGTGGCGACATACGACAGCCAGGGCGAGGACGCGGTGTACGAGCGCATCCGCTCCATGCTGGCCACTCTGGGGGACCCCTTCACTCGCATCGTCTCTCCCAAAGTTAGCTCCGCCCCCCTTCTGATCCCCTCCCCCCCC
>WELA01001462.1:256689-330989 GCA_009602735.1 Mesotaenium endlicherianum
CTCTCTCTCTCTCTCTCTCTCTCTCTCTCTCTCTCTCTCTCTCTCTCTCTCTCTCTGTGTGTGTGTGTGTGTGCATGCATGCGTGCCGGTTGGGTGCACCGTTTCGTGGGCAGTCAGCTGACAGGTCAACGCGGCGCAATGGTGGCAGGGGGGGCTCGTGAGGGCAGGGCTGGACGTGGCGCAGATGTGGCTGGACGGCAGCAAGACCCTGGTCAACACGCTGGACAGGGCCGGCAACATGCAGGCCATCCGCCTCTCCAGCAGCACTGCGCTGACGCATCATCCCCTCGCTGTCCTGGTATGCCATCCTTCAGACCCTAATCTGCTGAGGCGGGCGAGCAGGGCGTGCTTTGCTGCAGTGTGGGTCTTGCTCACCAGCTGGCAGCTTCATGCGGCTGGCACACACATGGCACTTGCTCTCTGGAGCGTGGGGGTGCACCTTTCTTTAACTTGAGTTGAGGGGTCTGCGTGCACCCAGAGTTCTAGGGGGGGGGCTAACAGGGGCTCAAGAGGCTCTCAGCAGCTGGCTTAAGAGAAAGACCTGCAATGGTGGCGCAGGTGAATGGCGGGAGCGCAAGTGCGAGTGAGATTCTGGCGGGAGCTCTGCACGACCACGGCAGGGCTCAGCTCATCGGCGACCGCACCTATGGGAAGGGCAGGATCCAGGTAGGACACACGCGTGCACTACACCTTCTTGCGTGGCACAAACACCATCAAGCGTTGCTCCTGTCATGTGCCTGCTGCCTACCTGCCCTCCTCGCCCATGCTTTCCGAGAGGCACTTGCCAGCTACTCCATCTCTAAAACTTTTCTTTACTCTTCATAAGTGTGGACGTGGTTGAGTACTGGTGTGTATGTACATGTGGTCAAGTAAATATATATATATATATATATATATATATATATATATATATACACCCCTGTTGAAGGCACATAGTCATGAACACATTATCTGAGAACATCATGCTTGGCGGTGCACCGTGAGCGAAGGCCCTGCTTGACACGCGCAGTGAGAGATGTTGATTCCCGTGCATGGGGGGCGGATGGTGCGCAGAGCGTGTATGAGATGGAGGACGGGTCTGCACTCTTTGTGACGGTGGCCAAGTACCTCTCCCCCGCACTCCACGAGATTGACCACGTGGGGATCGCGCCAGACGTGCGCTGCCTGCTCATGCCAGCTGGCGAGCAGCCGCTGGCCACGGCCGTGGAGCCGTCCGACCTAACGCTTCCCCGGGCGGGCGCAAGGCAGCTTCATAATCAGGCCATCGATCACCAGGTGGCGGCTGAGCTCCAAAAGGACGCATGTGTCCTCACGGCAGAGCGCCAGCTGGACCGCAGCCTGTGAGGCGGTCCCAGGCGGTGCTTGGCTCTCGGCGCATGTCGAATTTGCGTCCGAATCGGTGCCTGCAAGCGACTTAATTGTGCGTGTGTGTGTGCCCACGCCAGGTGGCAGCCACCGATCCCCAGCGCTGCGCTGGGAGGAGGGCAGATGTGTACATATGGCAGAAGCTGCACGGTTGTGCTGGGAATTATCTCTACCGGCATGGTTTGCTGCATGCTTTTGCCGCAACTCTTTGGGTAGGAAGGAGTAGGTACTTTGGGTATGCAGGTGGCAATGGGCAGGCATGTCACCAACGCCCGTCACACCCATGCACATACTGAGAGCATGGGATGAGAGGTTTGGATATTGTAGGTAGCGCGCCATGTTAGCGCCACACTTTAGGACATGGTCACGATTCGCCGCATCATTCGGTCAGGCGTGGGGTTGTTTTGCATGGGCACTGGATTGCGTTCCAGTTCAAGGGGGAGTGTTGTTCAGAACATGCACTTACTGCCAGAGTGGTGCTTGTACAGGTGGGGCTTTGATTGGGGTAGTGCTGTTTGTAGATGTATCGAAGCGCTTATTCTTTGAGTAAATAAACCAGGCTCGGTGTGTGAGTGCACGGTGTAAAGCTTGGCCGTGCACGGACTGCCAGAAAGCCTCTAGGGTTAGGCAGTGTTTGATACATATGGCTATGTGAGTGGATCTCATACTAGATTCTCGTAAGGAAGGCCACATTGGTCGGTTAGCTATTGGTTAGTGCGATGATACTACGATTCTGGGGTTTTATTCATGACTGTTATTTTCAGCTGCAATTACTTGGGCCCCCGAGTTTCTGCCATTCAGGCATGATGGCAGTCGAGACATGCATGCATGTCTAGCTGGTTTGAAAGTTGCAATGGCTGCTGTTTAGCAACTCGAATTGCTTATCTTGATCCATCTCCTTCAGCATATATCACATCTTGCACCTATGTATGGCATTTTGGAAGTACGACCAACAGCTCAAAGAAATGGGAAGAGAGTGCACCGACAACACCGGAACAAAATGAGCAACTCACCGACTATGAAGGCCATACAGTGCTGGTACTTGTCAACGGAGGCTGGTAGTATTGACACTTGGACATAAGCTGCTCAGTCCTCCAGCGAAATCACACCTGATACCTTAATATCACGATTAGTTTTACCATGTACTAAGAGGGACGCGACTGGAACTACGAGAGAAGACTGCCTTGAGCTGGAGAGTGTCAAAAGATCAGGGTTGAGGGACGGGCTGAACAATTGCTGGCTAGTACCGACATGGACAGCCAGATGGCAGCAAATGTGACATCCTCTCCGAATCTTTGATGGAGACTAATAGCCGCTTGCAGATGCTTGCAGAGGTGAATCTGTAAATGGATTGAAGGTGACGGGCATATGATGGGACCAGCTGGCTGAGCCTGCATGAGAGTTTATATAGCGCATCAGAGCCAAAGCAGATTTAGTCTGCGTGAGGACTGACGTTGACATACATGGGTAAAAAGGGCAAAATTGGGCAAAGTGAGGCAGGAGTGGGCTCAAGTCGGTGGTATCTCGCGAAAATAAGATGTAAATGGAACTAGTCAACTTTTTCGTGTCTTCTTGAAATAAATCTGAAACGATCGACATTTAACGTGTTCACTAGCATTAGATCCAATTAGATCGACTGAAATCGTTAGCGACAATTTGACTAGTTCTTCAAGTGGACGCAATTGCACCGGAGTGTGCCGGAGTCGGCTTAGTGCGCCAGAGTGGCCGTTCGAGCCTTTGACTCCCTTTCTTAGCTTTTGACCATATTGTACTAGCAGATTCAAACTCAGCGAGCCAGCAGCGAGCCAGTAAACCTCACCTGTTCAAATGTCTGCACGCTTCTTCTGAATCTACGGCTTTTTTTTGAATATTAAAGCTGTGATTGAATCGGGAACCTTAGGCCTGACGTTGCGAACGGTCTCCCAATGCCGTCGAAGGCGTGCAAACATTTGACATCCCTTCATTACGGATAAAGACTCTGCAGCTCTTCATCCACCTCGTCTTTCTGAGTAGGAGCAGACAAACTTGTAGCTAAAATAGTAACATTCCTCGTATCAGCGAACGTTTCTACTGTTGGTAACATAGCACAGAAGATTGGATCTGTGCTGTTGGGAAAAGCATTTCGGTAGGATCTTGGACAAGTTGGTCCTTTGTAGTCTTAAGCTCCTCTTTGCCACATTTTAGCTCATACTGCAGCCATGGAACAGTTCTTTTATGCTTTGTTTGGCATCCTAGTGATAGTCTGTGTTGCTCTTGAAGTGACTAAGGGTGCCAAGGACAAGCTAACTACAACTCCAATCTTCAATGCTTTCAAGAACAACTACCTTGTTGTTTACTCGCTCATGATGGGTGCGTTTCTTGATCCCTCAATCTCTTTGCAAACAACAGCATGACATCATGAACGTGCAGCATGTTGCCGTACGTTAGTATGCGAAAGATACTTACATGTCCAATGGCGTCAAGAGCATATCAAAGGATTCTGCCATCTGTTTGAAAACTTGTCCCACTCTGAGCTTCAAAGGTTTGGCTACTTTTCGATCCTCTGCGGTCGATTGTGTGTAGCTGAGATACATATTATGATGGATGGCCGATGGTGGCTTGCCTAGGCTCTGAGCTTGCTAATTTTCACCTATGGACATTGGGAGCCTGATCCTTGTCATACGTATGCACAATGCAGCTGGAGATTGGTTGCAAGGACCTTATGTGTATGCGTTGTATCAGCATTATGGCTATGAAAGAGGTGACATTGGCCGCCTTTTCATTGCTGGATTTGGTTCTTCTATGGTTTTTGGTACCATAGTAGGGTCTCTCGCGGACAAATAGTAAGTATGCTCCCCTCCAGTATTATGTACAGCTCCAAGCTACTAGGCTGTCTTCTTCTGGTGCACAAAAATGTAAGTTGAGGTCCTTTGTATGAAGACAGTGTTTCTCAAAGCGCAGCCCTATGTTTCAGGAGTCAAGAGATTGCTTCAGAAAGAGGAGGTTCGCTTTTGCATCAGACCATGGGTTTGCCCACAATCCACCATGTCAAAAGTAGGGGGTCTAAGCACACGGTACACGAGTTTGATCAAGCAAGGCAGACCTCACTATATTTGGTTCATAAGCATGGCAGCAGGTGATGGCATAAATATACATTGAGGTTCAGCCACATGAGAAAAACTATGAGCTGATGCTACCATGCTACACCTTAGTCCTAACCGCTTTTGTGAAAATCCTTGTGGTTTTTAATCTACGTTCTCTGCATCTAACTGATACATGGGTATTGAGGATCAAGCGTTTCCCTTAATGAGGTCTTTGTGTGTTATATAAGTGTAGCACTTGTGTGATATATATCTTAGGCTTCATTCAATCAGTGTAGATCTGCCTTGTGAAAGAGGGATCTATCAGATGAACTTCTTGCAAATAGTTCCTAGTTGCTGCATATAGGGTTTCGCCTGCTTCAATTGAGTTCATTGGCCTAGTCTCGTGCACAAGTACCATATATCATATGCACAGCACTCTAAAGTTGTTGTGGTCTTGAACAGCGTAAATTTGCTATGAAGTTTCTTTAATATGCTTTTGATAATTTAAGGTCAGGGCAATTCCAGGCTTGTGGAATGTTTGATACTTCTGATGGTTTGGGACTTTAACCATTTGACGGTGTTTGTGTGGATTGCAGTGGAAGGAGAAATGCCAGTATAACATACTGTATCACGTATATCCTCAGCTGCTTCACGAAGCACTCTCCACTCTATGGAGTTCTTATGCTGGGACGAATCTTGGGTGGAGTCTCAACATCCCTTCTCTTTTCAGCGTTTGAGTCATGGCTGGTTGCTGAGCACTTCAAGGTGAACAACTCTGGTTTGTCCATATTAGCAAGTGTGTAAGTGTTGCGGTAATCGACATCATGAGGAGCATTGTTGTAACTTCGCTGTTGTACATCGTGCTAAGAATGCAGATAAGCCGTGTATTGATGCTGGCAGATAGTGTTGTGGTCTCTAAATGTAGAGCTTTGCATTGACGCTGTATGGTACAATGTAACCACTTGGCACTTGAGGGGCCTACGTAGGTGTTCTCTGTGGCTGGTGCTTGTGTTGCTGTAAGTTTTTTTGTTGAGGGCAGTTAGTGTGAGGGGATGCCTTGGCAGTGTGGCTGTTGAGTCACGTGCATACTTGTTGCGGGAGTTGTGTAGCTGCAAAGATCGGACTAATTACCCAGAGATGAAAGTTTTGAAGGTCAGGAAGTGGTTACAGTGTAACCACCCTGCCAAATGGCACGAGAAGCCTTCCCAGCTTGGAAGCAAAATCATGGGGGCAAGAGGGGTTTATTGATGTGAACCATTTTTTCTATTCATGGATGCAGAGAGGTTTCGAGGCCCAATGGCTGTCGATGACATTCTCTAAGGCCATCTTCCTGGGGAATGGACTCATAGCAATCATGGCTGGCCTGATTGCCAACACGCTAGTCACTAGTCTTTCTTTGGGACCCGTTGCACCTTTCGATGCTGCTGCAGTCTTGCTGGCCGTTGGATTGGGTATTATAATGTACACGTGGTCGGAGAATTATGGAGATCCATCCGAAAATAAGTCCCTCTGGCAGCAGTTCCAGCAAGCTGGCTCTGCCATCGCTTCAGGTATGCAGTGTCCTGCTGGACCGTTGACTCGTTTGCAATGGGAACTTGGATTGCAGCCAGCCTTTGAAAGACTCATTCTTTGTGCTGCTGTCTGCTGTGCACACCAATCTCTGCCTGGCTTCCACCTAACATTGCTTTTCCATCTCAGCTCTGTGTGCTGAGTTAGTATTGTACTAGAATAGAGTGTTCAATATATCAGTCAGTCATTATTAAGAAGATCCACTCCCTCAAGAAAAGTCTGCCGGATCAAGGGCCTTTGGGAACGTTGCTGTTGCTGATACTACTTTCCGCTCCTCTTTTCAGTTGTGTAGAAGGAGCTACACTGTACACGAAGAAGTCGGAAATTCAAGTCGTGAGTTTCGTGTGCGATTTTTAAGATGTGGCGATACTTGTGTTGCTGTTGACTATGTGCTGAGCAGATGAGAAGATTGCCCTCCTGGGAGCCATCCAGTCTCTTTTTGAGGGCTCCATGTACACTTTTGTGTTCCTCTGGACTCCGGCTCTGAGCCCCAGCAACCAGGATATCCCCCATGGTTTCATCTTTGCCACTTTCATGCTGGCATCCATGATCGGATCCTCCATAGCCTCCAGATTGATGGCGCGCGTCACCCTACGAGTGGAGCTGTACATGCAACTTGTGTTTGTTGTCTCTGCATTCGCTCTCCTCTTCCCTGTATACAACGCCGTAAGTTCACTTACAACCTGCTCTGCTGATGGGCAATGCCTCAGTTGTGTCCAAGGCTAAGCTCCAGCGTATAGGGCATGTCGTATGGTGCTCTGCAATCATATCTTTTTCAGTTTCCGGATGTTGAGTGGGAGTCGCGCCTCTTCCGCTCCCTAATTTATAGCAAGGGTACATTGTATGCCTTTTTAGGTGGAACAGTTGGGGTCCCTGTGATTGTGAACTTGCTCGCTTGTAGTCCTTACGCAGGCTTCCATGTGGTTGCTGCGCAGTACTTTTACGAAATTGACGTCCCGGAGGGTGGTGGCATCACCGCGGGTGGCCAGCTCCAGCTCTTTGGTTTCTGCATCTTTGAGGCCTGCGTTGGCATCTTCTGGCCATCAATCATGAAGATGAGGTCGCAGTACATTCCGGAGGAGGCGCGAAGCACCATCATGAATTTCTTCCGCATTCCTCTGAACATCTTCGTGTGCGTCGTCCTTTATAACGTGAGTGTCATTCAAGCTGGCCCACACAAACCCTTAACCGCATCAGCCCAGTTATGCCAGATCTAATTTTTTGTCTGAAGATGGACTTAAGTGCTCGTTGGCGGTTCTTACTCCTGTCAGTATGGTATTTCTTGCAGCCATGCCCTTCCTGCCCGATACATATTTGGCTCATTCTGTGGCATCGTTGGTATGGTTCTGCTATATGTCTATCTGACCCTTCACCATGCATGACATTAGAATAAGAGTACGCGGCCTTGAACGAGGATAATGGAGATGGGCAATAAACGCTTGACACTAATACTGTGTTGTCATCTAAAAGTTTGTTACTTCCTTGGCTGCCTGATCCTGTTGCATTGAGCAGGTGAGCGCGTTTCCTATCACAGCAATGTTTGGAATGTGCTCCATCTTCCTTATGATGGCGGCCGTTCTTCAGAGGCGTCTCATGTTTGTGTCTGAGAAGGCCCGCATCAGCAGTAAGAATATCTCACAACCTACCCCCCGTGGTTTCAATCTATCTGCCGCTTTCTTCATCTATCATAATGGAAGGAGACTTGAGTGGCTGCTTAAGAATGTGTCAGGATGGCGCATGCATGCACATGAAGCATGCTGCAGCTGACTACTGTTTGCTGCGGGGTTTAGTGATGCATGTCCTTATGATGCCGCTACTACACTCGGTATCTGTTGATGCTGCGATTGTCTGCTCTGTTATGCATAATGTGCATGTTTATTTATGTATACCTTTAAATGGTCATCAATCAGGCTTGTGATGGCTGTCTTTTGGTTTGTAGAGCCCTTCCCTTGCGACTGCTTGTCGGCAGCTCCTTCAGCTCTTGCGGCTGTCTGTGGTGTGTATTACTAATGGCTTGATCCACGTGCATATCCAGGACCTGACACTTATGAGGCCGAGACTGAGCCTCTGACTGCGTGACTCCACTCTGGGGCCACCACCCCATCCCCGTGACGACATGCATTTGAGCAGACGCACATGCAGTCCATTCCAGGCTCACGACTGAATGAAGATGGGAAGAGCTGCAAGCACGTGGAGGCACTCAGAACAGGCCTCCTTGTGGTCGTGCGGGGAGGGGGAGAACACGACTGGGATTGCTTAGGTGTTTCCACTGTAGACTCTCATTTAATATGGTCAAAGGCTGGGGCAGGTAATTCTGTCGTATGAAGTGGTTTAGGAATCTGTGGTTTCAGTTAAACCAAGGCATGGTCACGATGAAGAACCCTGTCTTTATTTATGTATCATACTTTATTTGAAGGTGTTCATACTAGCTTTTGATGTCCGTTCCAGTAGCCAAAGCAGGTTCAGAAATAGGTGCTGATATTTGTGCTATGATTTTTTCATTGCTATATGCATGCAACCTTGCAATGCAGCAGCCTTCAGAGCCTGGGACAACTTGTGTCCACGAGTCCAACTTGTAATATCACTTCAACTGCACAAATTTGAAGATTTCACTATTTATCACACTGCTTCTTTTAGGTCGTCCTTTAGGATATAGTGCCGAGTCTGTCTACATGATATGTGCTTACACCTGCAATACTGTCTTTGCACTTTCCTCTGAGACTGCGACTGGGTCTTCTCATGCAGTGCAGTCGAAACCGGTTCTTTGGATGCAAGCACAAGCACCAGCGAGATTGTTGCACAGGAGGGTGGACCTTCCATCCCAGGCTTGTCCGTCACCCGACTTGGATTGGCACTTGATCTATCCTTATCTTTTATGTATGTTCTTTTGGGGGTAATGTAGATGCCTAACATCTCAATTGTATCCTAGCCTAGAGCCCTGAAGGTTTCTAAGCTGAATGAGAACCTAAAGCAGGACAAGCTGTAGATTTCATCAGCACCATTTAGTGTATTTGGCAAGCTCCAGTTAAGCATTCCGAAATGTAGCGGCCCCTGGTGCATCTAAAATCCCGAAACGAGTGCCAGAGGCAGCTTGAAGTGCAATCAAAGATAGGAACTCATATGCAACTTGTGCTCCGGCCTGCGCTGTGATATGGCCATGATCCATAGCAGGTAACACCTCCACAACATCTGCCCCTATCCAGGTAATGCCGGTGCAGGCCCTTAAGTAAGAAAGTCCTTGAAACGTACTGGGCCCCCCTATTTCAGGCGTACCTGTACCTGCAAAATGGAAAATGGAACGAAGGTGTGAAGCAGCACTCTTCAGAGAGAACAGATGAAGCATCCAGCCCATGCAAGTTGGTCTTTCCAAGCTAGGCGTCAACTATGCGCAGGACCCCACATAAGCTACTCTTGATGATGGGCAAGGATACTTCGAAACTCAGATAAGTTGTAGCCATACCGAATCTAAGCGGGGCAACAGCCTGTGGTGCCTTTATATAAATTTTCTGTGATTCACACGCTGACCACATCTGAAGGTCTTCGAAATCAGAATGTACACTGGTTTCAACTTGAAAAACAGATCTTGGGTCAAAACAGACAAACGAGACATACGGATCCAACTCTTCTGTGCAGCCAGCCTTGAAGGCATTCGAATATTGAAAAAGTTACTCCTGAAGCAGTGTGCGCGTCTGTAAGATTACAAGAAGCAAACAACATGCACACCTTAGAAGAGAGCTGGTACCTGGAGCAAATGCAGGGTCGAAGAAGTCCACATCGAAGGATAGAAAGGCCTTTGACTTTCCCACCCTCCTCCTGACAAGGTCCCCTATCTCGGCTGGTGTCTTTGCAAGCAGTTGCTGGGTAGTAAGAACCTCAAATCCAAAGTTTACAGCCATTTGGATGTCATCCGCAGAGTACACAGGTCCCCTCATACCCAGCTGGACGGACTTTTTAGGATCAATGAGTCCCTCTTCCAGCGCACGTCTGAATGGGGTTCCGTGAGTATACTTATGGCCAAAGTAAGAGTCCCACAGGTCGCCATGAGAATCGAAATGAACCAGGGCAAGAGGCCCGTGCACAAACGCCAGCGCACGAAGCTCCGCAAGCACGACAGAATGGTCCCCCCCTATGCCGAGAGTGATGATGCCCTGCTCCGCAATGCTCCTCACAACATCTGTCATATTCTTATGACTATGCTCAATAAATCCCGGAGCCACGTCAGAATCACCATAGTCTATACAGGATAAGACTTCCAGTGTAGTGATCCCCAGCTCGTGATTGTGAGGGCGTAGTAGAGAAGAGGCACTCCGCACAGCTTCTGGCCCAAACCGTGCGCCAACTTTGTAGGTTGCCCCAGTGTCAAAGGGGAGCCCGACTATTGCGACGTCCACATCAGGTAGAGCTGGGCCTGGTAAGTACGGTAGGCGGGCGAAAGTCCGCACTCCAGCAAAGCGTGGGGACTTGAGAGCATCTACTGGTTTATAGCGTCCAGTGGGCGGCCTTCCTGCCATGTACGCTCTTATCCTAATGGGCGTGACAGGAGCTGTTGGCGGAGATACCTTCTTGATGGTATCTTCTTTTTCATCTACCTTTGACTGGACGTTTGACACCATGCGAGATAGCCTAGGATACGCCACTCCTTCATCAGGTTCATCCGCCAGCAAGCATGTAGGTAAGACGACGAGAAAGTGCAGCAGCAGGAGCGGAACAAGCCCGTACTTGGACGCCATATCCTCCTAACACCAATGGAGGCAATTCAAGAGAGCCAACGGTACATTTCGTAGGCTGTATAAGCTTACTGCATGAAAAGTCAAATTCACGAGAATAATACCAAATTTGTGCAGACACTATCCGTCTTCTACAAGTGCATTTTACCGCCTATATGTTGTGCTCCTCATTTTAGCTGCAAAGGCTAGCATACAGGCCCTGCAATTCTTGTCTACCACTAGAACAATTTGTATAGGAGACTTCCCACAGGGTTCGAAGGCCACAATGCTATAATTCCCGAAAAATTATAGGATTGTGATACGATAAATGCTTGTTTGTTAGCCTTAAGCATACATACCATGCACGCTCTTCCGAATATTAACCATCTCATTTACAGTCGGGAAAGCCTACTACTGACAACCTTCAAGAACGAATTCAGAGGAAGTGCACTGCAACACTGGCATCTTCATTGCACTAAAGTCAACTAGCTTTGTCGATTCCCTGTCCTCAAACAATGGCCTGTTGTGAGTTTCCACGTATGAATCTGAATCATGGAGGCAGGCTGGGGCAGGTTGTGGAAGGCAGTCGGAAGCGGTGGGAAGGTCATGACGTGACCTGTCGTGACTCGTGACATGTGGTGGGAATGGGTCGAACCTTGTAGGACCAGGTAGACCTGCTTTTGTCATAATGTACCCACTTTGTTCGATACAATTGGATCAGTCAAACAAAGTCAACTTAAATCACCTCAACTCGACCGCACAAACTAGACGTTTGTCAATGCATGTCAACCCTCCTCTTATTCAGGTTTGTCTTCTCGACGTCAAAGTATTACCATTCGAGGCCATTGTAATTGGAGGAAAGTGATGATGACTGCTTGTATTTCTCGGGAACTCAGAATGTCTGTACAATTCTTTGAGGCGACTTTTGTAGTCGTCACAGGAAGCTTCAATGAGCTTTATGGCCTAAAAGTAGGTTTGCTTGTTAGCGTGTTCTATGCGACATGAGTCGCTTAAGATAAGATCTACTCCTAAGGTTAATGTTTATTATTTAGATTCTTAGTGGACGTTTAGTGTCGGCTCTATCGGACTAGTGGTGCGCGAAAATCTGGTCAATCACTCGTGTGGATGGTGTAATAAAGATCATGCAGCCACCACATACCAACTTTTAGTGATATGCGCAACTTTTAGTTTCACACTATTCTACGGCCCATTTTTTGGTTGTCATTAAAACGCCCCTCATGCAATATGTGACGAGAAAATCAGTAAAGGTCTTCGCTTGTGTGAGCTTTGGCTCGTAGTTACGTTCAGAAATTCATGTGTGTTTCGCGTCTAAATCGACGCGAAAGCGTTTAACCATGATCGCGCTTTTTTTCTGCAGCCCGCCCTTTGGCGTCCGCCAAAAAGTAGGATTTCGCAACAAATTGGGCCTCTTCTTTGCTTAGACTGAGCGCCCTTGGGGCCCTAGTTTGAAAATCCGCCGTATACGGCGTACACGCGTCAATGTACAGCACGTACGTGCGGTACGTGTAGTTGGAAATTATACGCCTTAATACGGGCGAATATGCCTCTGTCGGTCAATTAA
Organism: Mesotaenium endlicherianum; assembly: GCA_009602735.1. Classification (NCBI taxonomy): domain Eukaryota; kingdom Viridiplantae; phylum Streptophyta; class Zygnematophyceae; order Zygnematales; family Mesotaeniaceae; genus Mesotaenium; species Mesotaenium endlicherianum. The sequence goes on from WELA01001462.1 coordinate 268,974, forward strand.
ACCGGACAGCGTTATAACCGCATGCGGAAACGTGTGAGTCTGACACCGAAGACGGGGAAGAAAATAGTTTTTGTTTTTTGAAAACGATTGGTCTAGTCACCTACTTGCACGTAGCTTATGTGACGACTTTGTGTCGTGGCAAACTACATAATTGTAGTGACCTGGTTCAACAGTATTGGTTACGATGGGCTCACGCTCAACAACTCTGTACTATGGCAGGTGTGCTACCCGACACAAGTCGTAAGCCAAGGGACAAACGCAAAAGGGACGCGGCCAAATAATTGCTCTTTTCCATCACTGTTCGATGCAATCGCCCTTCGCTCGAACTGTGTTTAACGCTCGCTACGGGCAAGTATTAACACAGAATACGTAAAAGACAATGCTTAACGCGGACGTTAAGTTCTTTTTAAGGGGGGAGGAGTGTAACGATCTGAGCTTTTTAGGCGTATTTAGACGGTATTTCTAATCACCTAAAAGACGTTATACTTTTGTATTGTACAAGATTGCATGTTTATTGAATTATTTCGACACACACGTGTGCCGACTAATTTCCGGTCAATTGGCGAAACGACCCGAATGCTATTGCAAAAAGAATCGTGAAGTAATTCGATTACTTCGCAAAAGGATAACGTAATTAATCACAAAGTTACTTTGATTAATTATGATGGAATCAATTAAGGATTGATTACCTTATTTTGACTGTCACTATTTGGAATATTAAGAGTCATTGTTTTCGGTTAACGACGCATCGTTAACTCGAAAGAAAACACAAAATTGTGGCCCAAGGGAGCCACCGGTCAGAATCGAACCCGCGACCTCCCGGTCGTCAAGTCGCAATCCAAAAATTGTTGTAAAGTCGAACGAAACATAATATGCAAAGTTACTTTGCATTTCGGCGGATTCAAACCCGCGACCTTTCGTTTGATTCGTTCACACCTAACCGACTTGGCCAAAAGTAGTTATTATAACTGCCGGTTCATGTCCGATAAATCTGTACGCGACCTCGCGAACGGTCGCGACTTTGCGAAAAGTCGCGTGAACGCGGAAACGCCCGTTTGGCGTGAAACGGTTTTTTGGAAACTGTCGAAAAGTCTCCAAACGGCCAAACGGCGCGTTACGAGCATTCAGCCGAACAGGTTATACCCCTTCGCCTGTTTTTGTTAACATGAACCAGTGCCCTAGGTGGTGACTCGAAGCACTCCAGTGCCTCATGTTGTGCGAGTATATATGCGTGCAAGAGTCATTGTGAGTGCAACTCTCACAAGCAAAAATTCTACTTTAGTTTTCATTTTCGCTTTCACAAGGAGTGTCTATTTTCTCAAAGTTATCGCTATTTCATTTTCGCTAATATTAAATTATCCTTGAATACCGAGCGAAGATCCTTGTGAGAAGCAGAAACGCTACAAGCTAAAACAAATAAAACATGTGCTATACAATGATAACAATTATATCGATTTTGCTCTATATGCGAATATTGACGTACGGGAATACGGCGTATCGCGATACGTACTGTACGCCCAATTTGGCCTGTACGGACAAATTTTCAAAGTAGGCTTGGGGCTTTTTGTGAGCGGCCATGGCGAAGAGGAGCGAGGCAAATTTGTGCCTGGGTTGCTAGGTAACTCGTGATAGGGGCATGGGAGTGGGCGCTCACGCTCGTTTGATAGGTTTGTGGGTGCAAAGATTGAGAGCGCATGAAAGAAGTCAGCCATGGCCGCTCGTTGTGGTAGGCAGCCATGGCCGCCTGCTTGTTATGAGGGTGTTGAGAGAGAGAGAGGCCAGTATCGCCTTCTTCAGGTTGTGGAGGCGCTGTGGGTAGTGGCCATCCTGTCGCATCCACTCTGGCTGGGTTGATGCCCTTGGTCCATCTCCATTTTTTAACCATTTTTAGATTTTTCGCGGTAACTCCAATTGGCTCTCTTATTGGTGGCGCACCTCGACACAGCGTTGTTGTTGCAATTCAGTGAGTTAGGCACGCAAAGCAAAGTCTTCAGTCATAAGCTTCAGGACCTCCTTCATATTGCGCATATCCTTCTTGCAACTGACTTTGACACTGCAGGTGTCGGTGTTGCCTTTCCTCTTCTTCAGAGCTTGATGCCGCACTTGTGATTGGTAGATATCCATCTCAGCAATCTTTAGCTGCAAGCCTTTTTCACCTTCAATTTCCATGATTTATTTGGATAAATCGGGTGCAATGCCCAAAGTTCCTTGTAGAGCTCCTCATCTTTTGATCTGGCCTCAAGACGACTTTAGTTAAAGCTTGTAAGTGAAATCTCCTTCCGTGTATCAAAATGTAACGATCCGCCGCGTGGCCGGATGCGGCGCGTGCAACACGTCGCGGATGCCACCGCAAGTGTCGGGTGGGTAAGAACCCCCCTATTGCTAAGTGGGGAAAAAGCCCACATGCCTTCTTGGAATGAGCAAAAAAAATACTTATAACAGGACTAAACTAACACCTAGAGAGAGAGTCTGTAATAGAGCACCAGTAGTGAGCATGAATTATGAAACATATGTGACGAGTCTATGGTCTGAGTCGACTAAGATAGCGAGTAGACTTCATTGTTATGTGAAATGAATCGACTTACCAAATAGGAAATTAACAGTTCATGAAGATCTGTATATTAGCAAGTAATCTTTATGGTATTTTGTGTTAATTGAGTCAATAGCAAAAGACAACACACTAGCAGTGTACAATACTCGCAAGTCAAATGGAAGTAAACTAGCACCAATAATGCAATCAGTAAACTCGTACATAAGCAAGGCTAGAAGACAGTGCATATCAATGGCTTCTCGCCTTGGATTCAGATCTCTCTTCGTAAGTAGGACAAGAGAGTTGGCCTCGTTTCCAAATGCCGAACTCGAGAGCAATACCTAGCATATGTACATGGAATGAGTTTACTGTTCAACGGCCAGTGCGATGGCACCGCCTTCCCGGGAGTTAACCACGTTGGAAGGACCTCAGTTAACCAAATCCACCACCATCTCCCATCATCCGAATCGCCATCCATCCTAAGGATGTCATTTGGCCATTCATCTAGCACACCACACTTAGATGCCTATCTAGGCAGTTCGCTCTACCGAGTACGGAAGTCAGCTGGCTGTCAAAGCATGTGTCAGCAAGCCGACCTAAGTTGACTTCAGCCGGCTGCTCCCGGCTGAGTCATTAAACCGATTATCTTATAAGGTCCAGCAGACTCAATATTAACTAAAGTTCAGCAGGCTGAACTTATTTAACTATTATATTCAAATAAATATTTTATCTACCAATATACTGATTCATTACAATCCCTCCAATTTAACAGGTTATCGCCTCGACAACACTAACACTGGGTACATGATTTTCCCAAACTGAAAGTACTGATCTCCCTCCCACCGCCTCTTGCTCCAACACTGATGCCTAACTGTGGGGATCACTAGTAACAGTGTGCTGTCCCTCCGCCCTCCGCCTACTGCCCTTATGAGGGAGATGTTATTGGGGCTCTACTGTCAAGGGAGCAAGATCGGGAGCCAGACCTGCGTTGGGGTCTCCTGAAGCCTGGGGCTCCGAGCAGGGAGAACCAAGGAGGAACGCATTAACTGGGCTGTTTCCTCCTGCACAGTCTGAAAATGAAAGGAGGCAGCCTTCTCCTGGGCATCCCTCAAACTGACAGGCACATATCCCGACATCCCAGAAGGATGTTGCAAGACATGAGCCAAAAGCACATGTCCTCTTTGTGAGGAAAATACTGGCAAGCCACTGGCAATTTCTCTAGCAGCCCTCCTGTCTGCCCTCTCTGGCTTGGTCTCTGCGCCTGCAGATGGGCTCTGTCCTCTGGCAGTTCCCAGCCACGAGATATCTTCCTCTTCAGCGAGCTGGTGCAGGGCTACGTCTGCCCTGGCCAACCCAATCTTCTCCATTACAGGGGATGTGGCAGGTGTCTGGGTCACAGCGGGGCTAGTGTCCTCTTCCTCGCCTTCCTCCTCTTTTTCCTCTGACTCCTCCTCTTCTCCCCCTGGCTCCTCTGAGACTGCTGGGTTCTCCTCTGTCAGCTGCTCCAGCTCTTCCCGAGAAAAAAAACACCCCACTGACCTTCCCCTTTTGGGTGCTGGTGGGGGCTGTTGAGTCCTGACCGCATACAGATCTTTCTCTCCCTGCTTGCTTGCCCATATGGCATAAGCGTGCTTCCCTTTAGAGAATGACTCTCGGGCCCTGCTCCTGTCCTCCTGCATTTCTTGACTCATGCAGTCTCTTACTCCATCCAATCTTGGGTCCCAAGCTGCAATGTGAGGGGGCAACACTATGTTCCCCTTTATGTCTGTTAGGAAATCTTCCTCCCCTGCCCTTTCATGTTGCTGATCCCTCATGTTGATGGTCATCCACCGCCAATCGGTGGGCTTTTGGAAGAAAACAGGGTCTGTCCTTTCCAGCGTCCAACGGTACCAATACCCTGCAAAGTCTAGCTGACTGGTTTCCCTGGCCAAGAATTCCCAGCTCCTTCTCTCCACCTCATTATACATGGCCTTGGACCTGTTATGGGATGTAGAGTCCTTAAAGCTGCCGCGTCCATAGGGATCATTATGATGACCCTATCTTTCCCCCAGATCCCCGAAATCGATACAGCTCCTTCCTCATCCACTTGGGCCATTGCCTTGGCCTCTCTGACCGTATATCCTATCATCCTTGCATAATCGTGGTAGAGGAGGAGTCCTGTGCTGACCTCTATATACTTGTCAAAGTTTTCGAATGTTTCCCCTTCCCTTTGCAGGATGTCCTTCTGTGACGCGCTGCAACTTCTCTAGGCATACTTGAAGGCCTCCTCCAGTAGATCAAAGCCCTTGCCCAGCACTGTGTAGCGGTAGCTGCTGATTCTCCTCTGTTCTTCTTCTTCAGCCTGCTGCTTCCGCCTCTCTTCAGCTTGCCTCTCCTCCTCTGCTTTCTTGGCCTCCTCTGCAACTTTTCTGTCCAGTTCTTCCTGCCTCAGTCTGGCCTGTTCCTCCTCCTCCTTCTTCTTCTGTGCCTCCCGCTATTGTTGGAGTCGTTGTGATTCCCGAGCGGAGATGGAGGATGATTTGATGTCGCCACGGAATTGCAAGTATTATGCATGTGCCTCTTCCGCTCTTCTCTTCCTCTTAAGTTTCGACTTCTGAGTCATCCTGCTCAATCATAAACATAATGCAGTCAGTGAAGTCATGGTACTTTGCCGCTACTGAGTACTTTTGGTGGAGAAGAACGTGGTAGGGAGAATTCCAAGTGTGTAATACCTTGTGTGAGTGAGTAGAAGAGGAGAATTGAGTCAGAGAGAAAAAGTGAGTGTGAGCGCACGTTGAGTGTGTAAAATGACTACACAAGAATTTGCCTGGCTGATTTCGAGGCGGAACACACTCCCTCCAACTTAATATTAAGGTGGGCTGCCTGTCACAACTGTCACTATCTGTCACTTACTGTCACGTTTAACTGTCACGTTCCTCTCCAACTTATTTGGAGACAGGACCTCCTGTCACCTGTCCATGGCGACTGAAATGACTGTTAGGGAGAAGTGCCAGCCCCCCGAAGGTGGAACCGCTTCAACGCCCCTTTAGCAGTGATCAGCTGGTCTTTAAATTCCCAAGTGTCCCCAGAGGCATCGTACCCCTTCCATCTGACTAGGTACTTCATGACATAATTAGATGATTGACGGACAAAGCGAGCGTCTAAATTCTCCTCGACCTCATATTCCTCAGGGTCACCATCGCGCACAGCGGGGACCGGTCCCGGTTGGACAGGTAATTGACCTGTGAACAATGTGTCACCTTTGATGTACGGTTCAAGGAAGGAGACATTAAAGACGGGATGACCCTTGTATTCTGCTGACATGTTCAGTTTGTAAGTATTTTGACCAACACGGCGCACCACCGAATATGGACCGACCCAGACCGGACCAAGCTTTTTCTTGACCACACCAGGAAGGTACAGGTAATGAGAATGCAGTTTGACCAAATCGCCCTTAGAGAATGTCAGCTCTCGACGGTGCTCATTAGCGTATTTTTGTTGATTTTCTTGGGCTTTCTGCAGGTTCTGTTGGACTTCTGACAGGGTGTCAGCAAAACTCCTGGGTTAAATGTAGGGAGACCGAATGGTCAATCCCTTCAGGGTGAGTTAAAGACTCCCCCAGTACATCTAAAGGAGACTTAGGGACTCTACCCAGGCTCAATTCAAAAGGAGTCTTGCCCGTTGACGCGTGCACCGCACTGTTGACCGCAAACTGGATTTGAGGCAACAGGTCGTCCCAATTGTCTTATTTTTGGTTAATATATGCTCTCAACACCTCTTGCAGAACTCGGTTAGTTCTTTCAGTCAACCCATCAGTCTGAGGGTGGTTTGCCGTGCTGAGCAGCTGTTTGACTCCCATTAACCCCATTAAAGCTCTCCAGAACTTAGAGGTAAATTTTGAGTCTCTGTCTGAGATGATATTAGAGGGTAGCCCATGTTGGCATACTACATGGTTGTAGAACTGTCTCGCTGTTTCGAGTGCAGTGACTTTGACAGTTGTGGGGATAACAATGACCATTTTTGTCAATTTATCCACCACTACCAGTATAGAATCATGCCCATTGGCAGTTCGTGGTAGTGTTACCACCCAGTCCATGGATATTGTTTTCCTGCGTCCAACTGGGATGGGCAATGGTTGTAAGAGACCCCCCCGTGGTGTGTGCCTAGACTTATTTCTCAGACACTGATCACAGGACTTAACATATTTCAAGACCTCCCGAGGCAACCCATCCCAATGATAATGTTTTGCCAGTTTGCCAACAATTTTGGCCTGCCCCAAATGCCCAGCCTGTAATTTGTCATGCGCTTGACTTAGTAAGAGGGACCTTATTTCCAAGTTATTGGGAATGACCAGCTTCAGCCTGCCTGAAGTGGTTTCAGTCACCCAAACCCCTCCCTTAAGCCTATATCGGAGTGCAGTAGCAGGACACACACCATCAGTGGGGCTGGGCTCAAATGTTGAGTCAGAAAGGTAGGCTTTTCTAAGTTGTTCAAGGAAGGACTTCTTCACCTTTAGTGAAGTGAGGGCTCACAGGACTTTATCTACAGCATGCTGACTAAAGTTCCTTTCTTGCAAGTCAGGTCTTCTAGAGAGTACATCAGCAGGATTTAACTTTCCTGGTTTGTAGTCAATCTGGACTTGGAACTGCTCCAGCATCTGGCTCCAGCGGTTCTCCCTCCTCGACAGCTGGACTTCTTCTGAAAGTGAGTCAGAGCTTGATGATCTGTAATCACCTTAAAAGCTTTACCATGTCAGTATGCTCTCCCCTGTTTTAGCACATGAATGATAGCAAGCAGCTCTTTATCATGCATGAAATAGTTAATTTCATCTGGGTTGTATTTCATAGACTCATACAGCACAGGGTGCCACTCCTGCCGTACCTTACCATCCTTTGCAATTTTGTGAGCAGGCTGCTACAAAATAACTCCCATGGCAAAGTCAGAAGCATCAGGAAGCACCTGCACAAATTTGCTGGGGTCATACACGACTAGCTCTGGGGCAGAACAAAGAGCATCTTTAAGGGTCTGGAAGGCAGCCTGTTGCTCTTCCCTCCACACATACCCTACATCTTTCTTAGGAAGGTCAGTCAATTTACTGGCCTTTGTAGAATAATTCTCATTAAATTTCTTATAGTAGTTAGCCAACCCAAAGAAGGATCTAACTTTGGAGACAGATTGTGGTACAGGCCAGTCCCTTGTGGTGTGGACTTTCTTAGGATCCACCCTGACGCCTTCTTTACTGACAACGTGGCCTAAGAAATCAATACTTTCCTTGAAGAAATCACACTTGCTCATTTTAGCGTATAATTGATTTCTTCTCGGAGTGTCCATGACTGTCCTTAAGTGTTCAACATGTTGAGCTTCATCTTAAAAGAAAATCAAAATATCATCCAAGAAGACTTGCACAAATTTATCCAAATAAGGTCAAAAAATGTCATTCATGGCACCCATGAAGGTTGCAGGAGCATTAGTCAGTCCAAATGGCATCACGTTGAACTCATAGTGTCCATAACGTGTGCAGAAGGCAGTCTTGTCTTCATCTCCCTCAGTAATTCTGATACAATGATAACCACTCTTGAGATCTATCTTACTGAACACTTTAGCACCAGACAGGGTATCAAGCAAGTCCTCGATTCTGGGTAAAGCATACTTGTTCTTTACGGTAATTCTGTTAAGAGCTCGGTGATCGACACTCATCCGCATACTCCCATCCTTTTTCTTAACAAATAGGATGGGTGCCCCATACGGTGAGGGGGAAAAATAACCATTTTCCTCAAGCTCTGCAATCTGTATTTTCAACTCTTCGCTCTCCACATAAGACAAGCCATAAGTGCGTTGCCAGGTTGGCTGACTCCCCGGTAATAAATCAATCTTGTGATCTACATCCCTCTTAGGGGGTAGTCCTGGAGGCATATTAAAACATCATAGTACGGAGCAACGATTTTTGCAGCAGTAGGGTGCTCCGGAGGGCTTACCTTTTTCTCAACCACTTTTTCAGGATAAGGAGGTACCTCTCGTAGCAGCAGACAGAACATTCTGTCTTCCTTCTGCTCCCAGCTTTCGATGAATTCCATTGCATTCAGCAATTTGCATCCTCCTGGAAGCCTATTCTTTTCCTTCATTTGCCATCCATACAGGACAAGAGGAAGAGCACTGGTGGGTGCCAAGTTAGTCTGCACATCACTGGCTCCTCTCACTTTAACTGTACCTCTGCTCCAATACACTTCAGCTTGATGTCTAGTGAGCCTAGCACGAGACCATAAAAGCCAGTGTTGAGTACCTCAAATGTAAGCGTTTCAGTTAGAATCGCAGTCGCCGAATCTGCGCTGGCCGTGCCGGACTGCGTGCACGCGCCACGTGGAAGGACGTGTGCGCCGCTGGCGTGCGCAGCTGCTGCTGTGGCTGCCGAGCTGCGATCTTGTAGCTGGCTACTCGGCAAGCCTCGCGCCGCCGTGCGAGGTGTGAGCGGACGCGTGAGCGCGCGAATGTGCGCGTGGCTGCTGGCAAGAGCGGCTTGGCCTGCCGAACACGTGGCAAGGGTCGGCGCCTGCTGGACCCTGCTGCTTGCAGCAGCCAGCAGGGTGAGACCCTCCTGGCGTTGCCGGCTGGTGCGCAAATCTGCGCACGGAATGGCGACGCGTACGGCGAGGGCCGCAGCAGCCGTGTGTGCTGCAGACGTGTCACTCAGCTGGCGAGCAAGCCCTGTCGCGACAGCTGACGATACGCAGACTGCTGGCAGCACTGCTGGCGTCAGCAGGACGGCACAGACAAGAGGGGCTGCCAAAGCCTGCGGCTGTGTTGGGGTGTGTGCCGGATCGTTAGGGGCGCGTTGGGAGCTGCAACGCCTGTGACGTCGGGTAGCGGGACCGAGTGCGCCTGCAGCCTGCCATCTGGCAGCCCGACCGGACGAGTGCAACGGCTGCTGACGGACATCAGCGCAGAGTGCGCAGGTCTGGCAGAAGCGTCTGCGCAGACGTATGCGGCGCTGGTCGCCGTAGCTCTGTCGTGGGGCGGGCGCGTGCAAGGCTGCAGCGCTGCTATAGCGCCAGGTGCCAGCCTCTGGGGCTGCCACGTGTAGGCGTCATGAAAGTGCGCAGGAGCTGCGCAAACGCCAGCTGTCGGAGCCGAGGCGTCGAACTGCGGGACGCGTGCGAAGAGGGCTCCGCACGCGTCGTAACTGTCGGTAGCGACGAGGCCACGGAGTCTGGCGATCTCTGCGTTGGCCTCTACGAGGGCGTCGCTGACGTTGTTGAAACTGTAGTAATCGGCTCCGGAGGTCAGCGCGGCGTCCATCGTAGCTGGGGTTGCAATCATCGAGGGACGTCCACCCGTGCGAGGGGTATGCATGCCCCGAAGTCCTGCTGTTGGCGCAGGACAGTCACGAGCCCGTCCGTTCTTGGCGTCGCGCTTCTTCTGCAGGCATACAATTCGCAGGTAGCCGGCCTTGCCACAGTAGGTGCAGTCACCGGGCTTGCCATTCTGCGCAATAGTGCAGTTCTGGCGAGAGTGGCCCGTCTTCCCGCAAGACCAACAGGGGTCACTCGTCGTGGCGGCCATGGAAATGCGGCCACGCGGAGCCCCGCGCTGCTGGGTCTGCTGGGACAGCTGAGAGCGCTGAGGCTGCTGCTGCTGTTGGGGCTGGCGAGCCGAAACTGGGCGCATTGTCGTGGATGGCAGCACCGAAGACTCCTGGCGTACTCCCGTGGATGCGAGGCCTACACGATCGCTAATGTTGCTCCGTGCGGCGGCCAAGCTCTGCTTCTCGACTGAGAGGTAAGCGTCCTCCAGCGAGTACTCGGAGCCAATGTGGTGGATGAGAGGAGCCATGGCTCGCTCCCTCAAACGTGGCTCTACGGCGCGCAAGAAGATCTCCGCTGCCTCCCGGTCAGTGACGGTGCCAACGTCTCGGCGAAGGTGCGTCAAGCGGCGGTACATCATGCGGATTGTCTCATTCTTGCGGCGGAAGAAGTGGTGCAGCTGACTTTCGCATTGTTCTCCTGACTTAGCAAGGAAATGTTGGACATCAAGTGGAACAAGATCATCCAGAGTGTGTACTCTGTGGAGGTCTATTTTGCTGATGGTCTCCTTTATCTGTTTGTCAGGCATGCATAGTGAATCCAGTTCAGCAGGACCCGTAATATCTGCTACGAGGGCAGCTAGTGACGACTCACTATCTCTACCATCCTCACAGTCAGTAGACTGGATTACTGACAGTTGCTATCTTTTAAGGCTGGTCTTTTCTCTCAACCTTTGGGAGGTGCTTGACTGGACACTGCTCTCTGAAGTGACCCAACTGCTGGCAATGGAAGCAAACAGATTTTGCAGAGGCTGGTCTCGGCTTAGTCCTACCACCACCTCTTCCATAGCCACCTCCAGAGTAACCACCTCTCCCTCTAGACTGTATAGCATTATACTCATACTCGTACTCATCACCCGGATCATCCTCAGCCTGGTCTCCTTCAATTGCATTGTAGGACTCGTGGAGCTTTTTGACAATCTTAGACACCAAAGCATTACTCTGGCGCTTGTGATTGAACTGCTACTGATCCCAGGCATCAGCATCCTGGATCAAGTCAGCCAATTTTTCTTACTTCTTCTCAGCAAAATGACCCGAGACTTCGGATTTCAAGCCATACTTGAAGTATGCTATCCTATATCGCTCTGGCAAGTCTGGCTGCTTCATCATGTTCTCCTAGAACTTTTGAGAAACTCAGCAACTGAAGTAGTTTGCTTCAGTGTCAAGGAGATCATTGCATAGATAGCTTTCTCCTGCTGGTTGATGACTTCAAACTTCTCATGCAGTTTCTCGACAAACTCTACTCAAGTAGGGTCACCGAGTTGCTGAGCCTTACGCTCTCCTTTCCAATACAGCCACCAGTCTTCTGCACTGCCTTTCAGTAGGGCATTAGTGTGCCTGACCTTCTCGTAATCTTGCAATCCTGGGTAGTTCTCCAGCCACTGCTCAACATCAGCGAGAAACTTGATCAGGTAATACTGTTTGTCTCCCTCAGGATCATAATCCTGGGGAGGTTTCGGCTTAGGCATACTAGGCCCTCTGCCACCACCACCAGTGATTTGAGAACCCAGTTGGTCTCTGTCCTGCAGCAGTGACATTCTGATTCTTTTGTCAACCTGTTGGGACTGATTCATGCTCGTCATTTGCGATTGCATTTGCACAAATAATGCTTCCAAATCCACACTCTGAGGTGGGAGTCTAACAAATGCAGCAGTAGCAGTGGCATCCACTCGCTGAGTAGTGTCCTCAACAGTCCCTCTCGCTCTTGCAGCAACAACTCTTGCCGCATTCAGCCGGTCACGAACTTGACCTAGAGGCACATTGAGTTGTACAGCAAGAGGTGGGTTCAGAACATTGGCCCTTGCTGCCATAAGTTCTTCGACAGTGCGCTTGTCCGTTGGCTGTCCTTCCCTCCATTCTGTATCTTCAGCAGCCTTTGCTAATCGTTCAACTTCTAATCTGGCTCTCTCCTCCTCAGCCTGCTGTGTTGCGACTGCGGCAATAGCAGCTGCCTCATCTGTTGCCTCTCTAGCTGTAACATCTGCCACTGCTTCAGAATAGGTACGGGTTCCCGCTATATGACTTTCAGCCTGATTTTCGACATTCTCGTTATCCTGGTTCTCCATGTCTCGGAAGTTGCTAGTTTGAGACCTTGTCCTTACCATACAAAGAAGAGTGTGATAACTGCTCCGATACCACTGAAATGAATCGACTTACCAAATAGGCGATTAACAATTAATGAAGATCTTTATATCACCAAGTAATCTTTCTGGTATTTTTTGTTAATTGATTCATCAGCAAAAGACAAACTAGCGTGTACAATACTCGCAAGTCAAATGGAAGTAAACTAGCATCAATAATGCAATCAGTAAACTCGTACATAAGCAAGGCTAGAAGACAATACATATCAATGGCTTCTCACCTTAGATTCATATATCTCTCCGTAAGCTTTACAAGTGAGTTGGCCTCGTTTCCAAATGCCGAACTCGAGAGCAATACCTAGCATATGTACATGGAATGAGTCTACTGTTCAACGGCCAGTGCAATGGCACCGCCTACCCAGGAGTTAACCACGTCGGGAGGACCTCGATTCACCAAATCCACCGCCATCTCCCATCATCCCAAATCGCCATCCATCCTAAGGATGTCATCTGGCCACTCATCTAGCACACCACATTTAGATGCATATCTAGGCAGTTTGCTGCTACCGAGTACGGAAGTCAGTTGGCTGTCAAAGCATGTGTCAGCAAGCTGACCTAAGTTTACTTCAGCCTGCTGCTCCCGGCTGAGTCATTAAATTGATTATTTTACAAGGTCCAGCAGACTCAATATTAACTAAAGTTCAGCAGGCTGAACTTATTTAACTATAATATTTAAATGAATCTTATATCTACCAATATATTGATTCATTACATGATGGCTGCTATGTTCCTCATTAGTTGGAGATAGAGAGAGAACATAAGCGGTGGAGCATTAGGAAGAGAATTGTCCCGGTTTAGACTTGGGAGCATGAGAGAATGAGGGCAAAGCGTTGATAGAAATCGGGAAGTGTGATCCTTAGTGTAACTTCAGACATATAAAGCTAAGTGCTGGAATCAGCACTGTCAGAAAGTATAAGTACTAGCAAATATAAGACTTGGGCGGTTGGCTGCTCTTACTCTCTCTCATACACTGGCTCTCTCTAGGCTAAGCTGAAAGCATATTGGCAAAAGCGCGTGAAATGGAAAGCGTGTGCAAAAGAAGATAAAAGTAAGCGGCATCGCAGAAAATGAGTTGTCAGCCACGAGAAGGTGTGGCGCGAACTCGTGCTACACACCCTATCTTTGGGACGAATCCACCAAGCATTGTGGTCGGTCCCCTATCCCACCCACTAACTAATGACCCGATCAATCGGTGGAATCTGGGATGAGTCGGTGAGCCCATATTGCCCCACGACTTGCGGTGGCGAGGCGCGTGTGTGGGTCGGTGGGCACCATTAGTTCAGAGGGCTCCTCACGGCAGCTCAAAAGCGACCTCATGAGGGGACTAGGGACTCAACACAACTCAGACCCAGACTCTCCTAGGTGCCTGGTTCTCACCTACCAACTCACCCCCCCAAGGATGCAAGTTCTAATAGGCTCCTCGACAAGAAGCAGCAGGCGACAAGCAACCATTTGACAGCTATTATGCTTGAAGCTGTCTGGAACTAACCATGTCGGTGATCCTAGAGAATGAACACAATTATGTTGAACGGCAGTGGGCAAACCCCCCTACTGCTAAGTGGGGGAAAAGCCCACATGCCTTCTTGGAATGAGCAAACAAAATAATTATTTCAACACTAAACTAATACTTAGAGAGAGAGTCTGTAATAGAGCACCAGCACTGAGCATGAACTATGAAACACCCCTCCCAGTTGAGGTGGAGGGACCAAAAGGGAGAACCGACAAGGAAGCTGTAGACGGCGTAGGGTTGGTGAGATTAGAGACCAAGGCCTCAGGCGAAGAGCTGGAGAAGAAATCGGGCGAGATGTACTTGTGCGAGAATGTCTGGAGCGTAGTAACAGGATAAACATCCAGAATGGAGTAGAGGTCGGGGTTGACAACGGAGCGGCGACCGTCAGCGAAAGGAGTAGAATGGCAGTCGGGGCAAAGGAGAAGAAGTCGTTGGTCAGCGTCTAGCGCATGCTAGGCGTAAGTAGGGGCGGCGGTTGAGAAGCGTCGGAGAGCAGCGACTGCTCCCACCAGGATGAGGGTACAAACGCGTCCACACCTGCGCGAAGAAAGAGCAGAGCGGCGAAACAGGGTACGCACAGGTGGGAGTGCTATCCTAAGCAGGACAGAGGGGACAGTGTTAGGTGCCCGCGGGGACACGAGCAAGGGGGGGACTAAGGCAAGAGAGATGCCAACCTTGGTTACCAACATTGCAGAGGAGCATGAATGCAGGACGGTTAGCAGAACCACAGTGTGTGCAAGGGCGATTAGCGGGGACAGTAGCAAGCAAAGGGTCAATTTTGTGGCGGATATTTGGAAGATGGCAAGGTGCGCAGTTGGGAGTATGCTCACAAAGTGTGCGCCTACCGGATCCCTCAATCGTGAGAACCCCATTAGGTGAGACAGTGCGGACGCGTAAGATCACGAGACCAGCCTGGACGTCTAAAGTGTCCTTGGTTTTGCGTTGCAGATAGACATAGTCCTCAGGTTCAAACTTAACCAGGCGCGATTTATAAACTCCGCTGCGCAGGCGGGCATAGCGGCGTGTGTCCCGGTGTTGTGCAATTAACAGGTTATGGAAACACGACGTTGGAAGAGGAGGGTGCGCTCTCAAAGGTGGGAGAGAAGAAAATCAGGATTTTCTAAGTCCAGAGATATAGTGAGGCAACGGCGGAGAGTAGAGGGGAGCAGGGGCTCACGTCCATAGAGGAGTAAGTAAGGGGAGTAGGTGCGGAGGGAAGCCTGGTTGCTAAAGTTATAACCCATGGCCAGCCTGGGTATGTGGAGGTCCTAATCGCTAACATCATGAGCCAGACCGTACTTGCGCAAGCCCCGTTTCACAATCTAAACCACCCGCTCGGCCAGACTATCAGCCTGGGGGTGATCACGGGACGTGGTTCAATGGTCAATGAATGCGCGTTCCAGGAGGGTAGATAACTCACCTTCAAACTCCGACCCTTGATCCGTCAGGTCTTCAGCACAGGTCCCAAAGCGACACAATACGCGCTCTATGAAGGCGACAGCCACATACCCACTGGACTTGTCAACCAAGTTAACGAGCTCAATCCATTTGGTGAAATGCTCGATCACAACGAGCACATAACGATGCACGCGCCGGGACACGGGCAGGGGCCTGCTAGATTCAAAGACCACCGGTACAACATCCCACGAATGAGCAACGGCTGAAGCGTGGATGGAGTAGCATTGAAACTAGTGCGCACCTAATTGCAGATCGTGCAAGATCGGAGAACAACAGCGCCTTTAGTGACCATCCCTACCCACCAGTTGTCAGCTCGGAGCAGGGCAGCCGTACGACGGGCCCCAAAGTGTCCTAATTCTAAGTGGACGCGATAAATGAGAGCACTACGTTCTGCGACCTACGGTACCACCTTCTAGACACCCCAAAGGACCCGAAAAAGAGACCCGTCTTGCCAGCGGTAGCGCAGATTGCATTGCAAGATTTTATCGCGCTCACCGAGCGCCACGCCGACAGGCATTAGCTGACTACGTAGGTAGGTGAGAACAGGGGTGTCATTCCAGACATCAGTAGAGAGAGGAGAGGTGTTAGGTTCGTCCAGATTCAAGACAGGGACTGAAGAAGACAATCCGAGAAAGTAAGACGCATGCCAAGCTGGCAATAGGTGCTCTTGCAGCTGGGAGGCGTCACGAGCACTCGTGGAATCGGCTTCAGAGGGATCAGGGTTGCGGCTGAGACCGTCGGCATCCTGATGCGCAAGTCCGGCCTTGTGTTCAAGCGTAAACTTGTACTCTTGTAGTATTAATGCCCAACGCGCATGCTTCCCGATGAGACGTTGGTTTGTCACGAGCCAGCGCAATGGTTGGTGAACAGTGTTCAACGTGAAGTGAATTCTGTAGAGGTAAGGTCGGAAGTGCACTACCCCCCAGACTGCTGCCAGACATTCTCCTTCGTAGGAGCTGTAGTTCTTTTTGGCGGAGTTATTACTACGATTCGCATAGGCCACTACGTACTCGTGACTCTCGTGGTCGGGTTGAGCTAAAACAACGCCCAATCCCAGGTGGCTCCAGTCTGTATGAAGCACAAACAAACGCTTGTAATCAGGGCAATTTAAAATAGGCGCGGAAGCTAGCAGGACTTTCAGATGCTCGAACGCTGTCTGACACGCTAGAGTCCATTCCCACATGACCTCTTTCTTGAGCAAGGCGTTCAAGGATGCAGCTACGGTGCTAAACTTGGAACAAAAGGGGCGGTAGTAACCTGTGATTCCCATAAACGCACGTAAACGCGAGACATTGGTAGGTAATGGCAGACGCTGAATAGCGCCAACTTTAACCTGCAACGGCGTGAGACCCTCGGGTACTATGTAGTGACCCAAATATGCTACTGACAGCGTGGTGATCTTGCACTTGCTCGGATGGCAGCGTAGTCCAGCTTGACGCAAACGTTGTAAAACAATCTATACGTGCGTGAGATGCTCTGAAACTGAGCGGCTGAAAATAAGGACGTCATTTATGTAGCATCTGGCGAACGCAACTTCCGCTAGCACCCGATCCATGACTCGCTGAAAACGGGCGGGCGCGTTCTTAAGCCCAAAGGGCATCATGCCCCACTGGTACAGACAGTTGCTGAGCCCCCCAAAACGTTAACTTATACTTATCCTTTAGGTCTATAAGGATTTGGTTGAAGCCCTGTCGGAGATCTAACACGCAGAACACACAAACGTCCTCTATTGTATAGAAGATATCCTCAGCTAGCGGCATAGGGTAGCGATGGAGTTTGGTAACACTGTTTAACTCGCGGTAATCGCTGCACATGCGTTTTTCGGTGTAATTTCCCTCTAGATCTTTTTTTGCGGGCGTGACAGTCGAGGCTACGAAGTCAGACACGGAGTCCTCAATTAGGCCTGTCTTCAACAGTTCTGCACACTTTTCTTCGATAATATCCCTCTCTACCTTGCTGTGACGGTATGGTCTTCTAAAAACGGGTTCGGAGGTGGTTAACTCAACATTCATGTGCGAGATTGTGCAAACGCCTAAGTCCATGATCGTGCGTGCGAAGCAATCCTCATTGCTGGCTAGCAGGGCTAAGAATTGGGTGGCCTCATCCTCCGTTAATTGTGCTCCGAGATCCCATGCTAACGGCGCAAGTGTCGGAACTAAGGTGCTCAAAGATGAAACCGTTAACTGCTATGCGCACGTGGGAAGACTAGCGCGGAGTCTAGGCAAAGCGAGAAGTGAGGTGAAAGGGAGAAGGGTGCGGGGAGTGCGCCCACACGCACTCACGCACCCTCACGCGCGAGTAGAAGCGTGCACGAGGACCTTTCCTAGTTGCATACACAAGGTGGAGTGGCCTGGTGGTGTGCCACCCTTGCAAGAGTAAGAGAGCTACATGAGAGAGGAGTGGAAAAAGACCTCACTTGATGAAGAAAAGTCGTGTACAAGATAAGAAGCTTAATCTGGACTAGACAAGACCCCCTCTCCTTCCTTGTGCTTTCTATTTATGCTTCAACTCTTAGTGTCCTCTCTAGCAAAGTACTCTAGAACCTTCTACTATGGCTCCTTCCATGTAGGTGACCTTGCCTAGTTGGACAAGCTAGCACACTCACACGCACACATTTACGCTCTAGAATATTCTACTACACAATCCACTAACTCCTCACGGAGTTTCTAGAAATTCCACAATCACTTTGGCACTCTACGTAATCGTACGTAGTTTCTGGAACCCTCATGATTCAATGTCCTACTTTCTGGACTCCAACCAAAATTTTTGTCACTAAACCTGTCCTTGTCACTAAATTAAATCTGTGACACTAAAAGCTCACTAAAAACTCCCAAAACTCATGTTTCCTAATACTTGTCCAAATGACTTGAACTAAAGGTCAAAGTTCTTCTAAACTCACACTCTATGCATATAAAATGCTAGTAAAATACAAACCACACTTTCATAACCTTACATGAGGAGAAACCCCCCCCTTGGCCGAAAGAGGAGAGATGGTAGAGCGAAACAGCGTGCTAGGGAGTGTGTGTGCATGTGTTAAGAACAGGAAGAATTGAGAAGAGCCACGTGAGGACGTGAACGTCCATGACACGGCCCAGCAGCTGGCAGCGTTGGGAATCAGAGAGGGACGAGGAGATAGTAGCAGAGGGGAAAAATCCGAGAGCGACTTCACGTTTGAGGGCATTAGGTTCGACGTATTGGGAAAGTGTGGGTCAAAGTGCATGCCCGGCCCGAAGTTGCGGAAAGCGTAAAACGACGGACGACTGACCAGGGTAGGGAAGGCGGCACGAGGGTGACCGGGTCGGTTAATGCCACAAGAAGACGAGTGGTCCACAGTCTAGACCTCTATGGGACAGCGGTGGGACGAGAGGATGGAGGAGAGGAGGAGGGAGGGAGGAGAAGCATGGAGTGTGGAGACTAAGAAGCGGAAGTGAGAGGGACTGAGGAAATTTTGTCAAAATGCGCGAGAACGGTGCGCGTAGGAACCGATCGCGACAGCGTCGCGAACGACTGCAGGACCAAGAATAGAGGTGACTGTGAGAAAGTCGTGACGAACAGTGGAACGAGCGTCGTCGGCAAAATAGACATTCTCTACGAGGTAAGCGAGCGGGTGACTTTGGTGGGACAGGAGGTGACTGAGGATCCAAACGAGTTCAAAGAACAGATGAGAACGAGGATCAGACAGACTCAACCCTTTCCCTGCACGGGAGTGACCTTGGCATTCCCACCCGCCGACTACCAGATCAACGGGACCAAGGGCGGACAAATGGCTGGGTTGTATGAGACAGACGTCTTGTGGCAGGGTAGAATATGCTGTTGTGTGAGATGAAGGAGGAAGCTGACGAGGGAAGAGGCAACTGAGACGGGAGAGGCGTACAGCGCTGGCCTGACGGGCGAGGAGGTCAATATCACAATAAACATTTTGTGAAATAGTATAACTGCTTAACAGAAGGCCTGCGACTAGGGAAGACACTCCAGCAAAGAGGTCGAGGACTACGAGTCCATTCGGATGGGAAGACCAAGAGACTGGTGCAGTGTGGAGATGGGGAATGCCCACAAGTGGCGGAAGGTTGGGAACTGATGGGGGTGGACAGAAATTGGAGGAGGAGCGTAAGGCTAATTGAACTCGGGTCTGTGTGGCAGCTGACATGGTGTAAGTGGAGGCGGTGGAAGGAGTCAGCGTCGACGCGGGCGGGATATCAGTGGTAGCGTCGTGAGAGATGAGGTAGGAGGAAGACCCCAGGTCAGATGGACACACGTCATCAATGGATACGGCAAACGCGGAATTCACAACGCTGACAGAGAAGCGCACGGGATGAGTGAATACTACGGGAAGGTAGCCTATGTGAGCCCCGTTAGACTGGTAGTTGACTCGGTAAGTAGCATTGCCACACTAGGAGTCTATAGCCATCCCCATTAGAAAGTTAAATTCTTGACCTGTGAGAACATCGTAGGATGTGGATTCGGTAACCATGCATTGGGCGTAGAGGGTGAGATCTGCTGAGGTGTCGGCATTGAGGGTGATGGGTAGGCGGCGACGTGTTTGAAATGAGGTGTGAGTGTGCGCGGACATGGTTGTGGAGACTAGGTTTGGACAGAGTTCCAGATCTGCGGACGTAATGCCTAGATTCTGACACATGACCACCCCAAGAAGGACCAGCTGGGCACCAGTGTCCAAAATAACGACGCGTGGAGCAAGGTACTTAATTAAGAAACACGATTAGCGGTTGTCCAACATCACATTGCGAGGGAAGGATTGCTGACGAGCCTCTGGAGTAAGAGAAGAGGGTAAAGAATCATACCTGAGGTGGCCCTGCGAGACAAAAGCAGGCGTGGAAGCGGGAGCGATTGAAGAAGGCTTACCAGGTTTGATGTCGACAGGCGGTAGGCGCGCAGCACCATCGGTGGATGACGTTGGAGGGCTTGCCTCCTCAGGCTCGATCGTGGCTTGGAAGGCGGCGTCAACGCTGTCGACTGTGGAGGGTATGGTATTGGTACATATGAGGTCTATCATAGAAGGACGGGTGCTGGTGGTGTCACCGCAGCGGTGGGCGAGCTCCTGCGTGATGCGCCCCTGGGCCAGCACCAACTGGGCAACAGAAAGAACGGGGAGCAAGGTGAAAAACGGCTGTAGGATTAAGAGGCGGCGGAATGAAGCGGACCACTGGGACCACCGCAGATAGTGAGGAAGAGGGGACAAACGAGGGGGATGAGGGTGAGAGCTTCTTGGGAAGTTTGGCTGCAAGCTCATCCAGTGCAGAGTCAGTTGCTAACGCTAAAGGCATTACGGGAGTAGACGGCTGAGAAAAGGACGGCTGAGGCGCGGGCAAAGTGTATGTGACGGTACCAAAAGCGGACATAGTAGTATCAGGGAGAGTTTGCGAGGAAGATGGGGAGCGGCAAGCAGGTTCCAAATCCACGTAGCAGGCAAGCGTGGCATCGTGGGTAGCTGAAGGAGTCGACATTGGGAGATCGGCCACCACCTGGGCGTAGGACGGTGGTAAGAGGAGGTCCCTTTTGACTGTAGCAGCAGCGGCCCTGAGGTTGTCACAAATAGCTTGGGTGTAAAATTGTGCCTCCTGAAAGTCTGCTGCCATAATGCATAAGGTGCCTGCAGGCACTCCCCCAACCTTCGAGAACCGGAACAGTAGGAGCTGTCCCAAAAGTAGCGAAATGTTCCGAAAAATCCAAAGATCGAGGAATCTGAGCGATAGAGTGTTCGAGGTTGCGGTTGTGATCAGGCCCACCGGCAAGGGGTGGAGGCGCGGTAACTTCCGTGCATGCAACACGACGAGTGTGCACTGCGTGAATATGGACTGAATCACTGAGCACTTCATGCACGCAATAAGCGGAATCAGGTGGGCGGAGAAACGAAAATGGCCTATCCGGCATTTGAGGTTGACGTGGATGAAGACCCACGTAGCTGGCAGAATCGGGTTGGGACCTGACGCGTCGGTGCATGTCTTGCAAACTGGCCTGGAGAGCTGCCAGTTGTTGTCGCACAACGAACTCGTCGGCTGCTGGCAGAGGGTAGTGAGTCTGCGGAGAAGGCAGCAGCGGAGGTAGGTGGACCACTGCCCCCGTAGCTGTGGATGGCGGTCGATGTACCCAACTGGGCGGAGCCTTGTGCGGGTATAGGGTGTAGCAGTCGGCGATGACGTGACCCCTCCTCTTGCAGTGATTGCAGGTGGCGCGTTTAGGAGCCACAGCAGGTTGAGCTCCCATCCTAGAGATGGCAGGCGTGGACACCTGCACAGCATGTGCACCCGCAGTTGGTTGCTTAGCATGGCGTCAATCAGAGGCTACGACAGCTGCAACCATTTCCAATTGTTTTACCCAAGCACAAATCTGCTTCAAATTGCGTTTGGCTGGATTGGAAAGAGCGTATTGCTGCTGCAACCTGTCCCACAAAGAAGGCATGGCACGCATATATTGAAAGCAAGCGTCATTAGCACCCAAGAAGAGCCCAATATCCTAAATGAGTATACTAATGCGGTGCCGCAACATCAGGGGTGTTTCTCCTGCTCGTCGCTCCAAACCCCTAATCTCATCCTGGCGAGCCACAGAATCAAGCGAATATGCTTTTCGTAGCTGTTCTAGGAACACAACAACTCGATCCACAGGCGCGTCTGGGTGTGGGTTGTGGAAGGGAACGTGGACTCTCATTAGTGCTTGGCGCTGCCGCTGCTGCAAGTCTCGTTGTTGTAGATCCAGGGAACGTGCTGCCGCAATTTGAATTAGCATTGCATATGCGATTAGGCTTCTCTCCTCCGGATCGGGTTCCTCTATTGCAACCACAGCGAGAGGGTCGGGCAGGGCAGCTCCCCCTCTCGCTCCTGGAATCAATATTCCTCCCACGAGCACACCACCTCCTCTCGGGCCTCCACCTTCTCCCCCTTCTTTCTCCACCTTCTTGGGCGGCACCCTCATCGGCAGGGCCAGCTGCTGGTATAGAAACGACAGTTGGGACAGCTACATTGCCCGCAGGTGGAGTAGTACGAATCAGGAACGGTTTGCTATCCTCATATTGTGTCAGGGCGTCTTCACTCAGGTAGTTGGGTAGCATAAGAAACAAGTCATCACTAGTGACTATCGTTACGGGACCGCAATATTGCATAGGATGCTTTCAGCCTGGAACACAACGTGTGCAAAGTCATCCCAGATGGTCTCCCAGAGAGGAGCTGGTGAAACACTCCTCCCATGTCTGACGTCATTTCGTCTTTTACAGAATGGGGATCGGTATTCTCTCCAAGTGCTTCTCCTTTGGTGCTACATTCGGTGTCGTAAGGGCTGAGAAGGGCAGGATCATGGATTTTTACTTCGGTTACTGTTTCAACAGCAAGCTGTAGGGGCCTGAACACTACCCCACTCCGTGTGCGACTGGGTTCGAAAAGCATACAACTTAGAGAGTAGCCCGTGGCACCTCCTTAGGACGGCCAAACTTGTAGAAGAGTGCTATGGTTAGCAGACCAACCCACAGTCCATTCACACTGAAATGAATCGACTTACCAAATAGACGATTAACAATTAATAAAGATCTTTATATCAACAAGTAATCTTTATGGTATTTTCCGTTAACTGGTTAAACGGCAAAGGACAACACACTAGCAGTGAATAATACTTGTAAGTCAAATGCGAGTAAACTAGCATCAATAATGCAAATCAGTAAACTCATACATAAGCAAGGTTAGAAGACAGTGCGTATCAATGGCTTCTCGCCTTGGATTCAGATCTCTCTCAGTAAGCTGTACAAGAGAGTTGGCCTCGTTTCCGAATGCCGAACTCGAGAGCAATGCCTAGCATATGTACAAGGAATGAGTTTACTGTTCAACGGCCAGTGCGATGGCACCGCCTACCCGGGACTTAACCACGTTGGTAGGACCTCGGTTTACCAAATCCACCGCCATCTCACATCATCCCGAATAGCCATCCACCATAGGGATGTCATCTGGCCATTCATCTAGCATATCGCACTTAGATGCATATCAAGGCAGTTCGCTGCTACCGAGTACGGAAGTCAGCTGGCTGTCAAAGAATGTGTCAGCAAGCTGACTTAAATGGACTTCAGCCTCCTGCTTCCGGCTGAGTCATTAAACTGGTATTAAATATCAAATCCAGCAGAGTGATTAATAACTAGTGTTCAGCAGGCTGAACTAAATTAACTATTATATTTAAATGAATATTATATCTACTAATATACTCATTCATTACACACACACTGAGGACTTAGCTTTGTATGAGACGAGTCTGTGGTCTGGGTCGACTAGGTTAGCGAGTAGACTAGATTGTTATGGCTGCTATGTTACTCGTTAGTTGGAGATAGGGAGAGAACGTAAGCGGTAGAGGATCAGGAAGAGAATTGTCCTGATTCAGACACGGGAGCATGAGAGATTCAGGGCAAAGCGTGGATAAAAATCGGAAAGTGTGATCCTTAGAGTAACTTCAGACATACAAAGTTGAGTGCTAGAATCAGCATTGCCAAATAGTATAAGTACTAGCGAATATAAGACCCAGGCGGCTGGTTGCTCTTACTCTCTCTCACACACTGCCTCGATCTCTCTAGGCTAAGCTGAAAGCATATTGGCGAAAGCGCGTGAAATGGAAAGCGTGTGCAGTAGAAGATAAAAGTAAGCGGCGTTGCAGGAAATGAGTTGTCAGCCACGAGAAGGTGTGGCGCGGACTCGTGCTATACTCCTTATCTTTGGGACGAACCTCCCAAGCATTATGATCGGTCCCCTATCCCACCCGCTAACTAATGACCAGGTCAGCCGGTGGAATCTGGGATGAGACGGTGAGCCCATGTTGCCCCACGACTCGCGGTGGCGAGGCGCGTGTGTGGGCCGGTGGGCACCATTAGTTCAGAGGGCTCCTCATGGCAACTCAAAAGCGACCTCATGAGGGGACTAGGGACTCAACACAACTCAGACCCAGACTCTCCTAGCTGCCCGGTCCTCACCTACCAACCCACCCCCCCAAGGATGCAAGTACTGATAGGTTCCTCGACAAGAAGCAGCAAGCGACAAGCAACCACCTGACAAACTCAACCACAACACATAAGCTCATACACGACACTGAGGAGCACTTTCTTACTCACGGCTCAACTCTTTTCTCTTATTCTCAAGTGTACCCTTACATCGCCTCTGCGCCTCCCTATCTACACTCACAATGGCGGCTGCCTACCTACCTTAAACACATCGACAATCTTAGTCACCCAAACCCTACATTTCGATACACACTTACTCCAACGTCTGACTAGAATTGACCGACCACACACAGACACATCGATTGTCACACATGTGTACACAAGTGTTAAGAAGATGGAGCTAGAATTGCTTATTTTGTATACCCCTTCTCAGTTCCTACTCTATTTATATATTTTCTCTTTAAATTCAACCATGTCTGTACATCATTGGCGCTTTACTTTAAGGACTGTCTTTGTTTAGGCATCAGCCACCATCTTATCAAATCTCACGTACTTAAACTCCACACTGGCCAATGGACCATGGCTGAGATGGCCTACCCTCTCAGCATTGGCTGACTTGGCATCAGCAGAGATGGCTCTCGCGTCAACTCTTGCCTGACTCAGTAGCTGCTGACATGGTCCCCACTTTAGCTCTGCCTAACTTGGCAGCTGCTAGCGTGGACCTTGCGGGTTTTTGGTGGGGTCAACCTTATAGCTGACATTCTGTCAATCCCCACCCATCGTTGGATTTCGGGTTTGATGGTCGCAGTAAGAACTCACGTGTGGCTGACTCGTTGTTTTTCAACACTAAATTGTAACAACAGGTCTGGTCGGTGAGTCAGCGAGGACCGTCTGGACATGAGTCTGCCGCGACTTCCGCCACGCTTGTCGCACCACCCATTAGGGAGCAGTCGCGACAATGGGTCAGTCACCTTGAGTCAAATTCGAGTGAAATCGGCAGGAAATCGGTAGAAATCGGGGCAGCCTGGGCCAACCCAACCTGAGCCCAACTACTCTGGTTCACTTTGGTTTGCTTTGGTTGGTCGAGGAGTGTGCCTTTTGGTCGTTTAAGAGACAACTACAAGTTGATTGGATCTAATTCCTTTGTGATGGTCAACGGGCAGCAACTAACTTGCTGCAACTGGCAGCTTTTATTATTCATGTTGCATGATGTTGCAACCCTGTTGCAACCCATGCTCCTAGATTAACGTTCCTGTGGTATCATGTCATAAAAGCCGTGGTGACGTGGGTGTCAACAGCTCTTTGAAAGTGTTTGAAGCGCACCAATTAATTCGTTTACCATTAAAGACTAATTGAACCTTCGAAAGACGGGAAATGTTTAAAAGCTTGTCTGAGAGCGTGCATGGGCCAGCGCTGACCATGTCCTCTGACGTCCACAATCGTCCGTATATTCCGTATGTTATGATAAAGCGGTAAATGCATGTAAATGCCCGCTTTTGAGACAAGCGTGAGCAAGCGCGAAGACTCGCAAGAAACCACAAGAAGCGAAGAGTATCCACAACCATCAAGAACTAGTATATATCAACGCTAGTTGATGCGTGCGTGGGTGGAGTACGGTATTCGTACACAAGTTTTACACCTGGTTGGCAAATTTGGAGCTGTGGATAAGAGCAGCAGCTAGTTGTGTTTTTGGTTTGCTCTCAACTGCCTCATAGCAACTATGATGAGCAAAGTAGCGTTGCGTGTTCCTCGAGAAACTCGGCAAGCTTCATAGCGGATATGAAAAGAGGGTCTGACCGTGCACCCCAGGTGCTCTCTCAAGCGACTAGGAATGCAAGCGAAGTAAATGTGCTGCAGGATGACATCACATCGGCTCTGACAGGCATAGAATTACTTCCGCCAGAGGTTATCAGTCTCATATTGCTGAAGCTTGATAATCTGCCCAGTGTAGATAGACTTCAAGCTCTGCGTGTTTGCAAGAGATGGAGAGCAGCAGCTTTATCTGAGCCCAGGCTGTGGAAATTCTTAGACTTCAGCAGATTTTCCAAAGTAAAGGCAAGTATCTGCATGATCCAATATGCCCATGTACGTTGATTGCTGAAGTGGCCTCGTGAAGGACTGTCGCCCGTACTATTGCCGCATGTATCTTCTAGCCTGATCGTGACCACTTATTATGTGAGAAATAAATCTTGAACTTTGAAGGTGAATGTACTGGCATTGCCATGTGTGGTTTCACCGGCATCTTATCCATCAGACGTGGAGCATTGTATAAAATCTTCATGCAATATGAAGCACATTGAAGCTCCTCTCACAGAGGCTCTGCTCTCCGCTCGTGTTGTTGCACAAGTTAAGTTCACGGGCCAGGCTGAGGCTGGACACCTTCAGTCTACTTTGGTCTCTCCTGTAAGCAGTCATGAAGCAAGCAGCTGCACGTTCTTAGTCTTGCTTCGCTCCATGCAATAAGAGGGCTCTTTTGCCAGATTCAAGCCTTCAATTGTGGTCAGATCCTGATGTATGTTAAGATGGCTTTACCCCCTCAAACTCTGCGAGTTTTCTACTCTTGTTTGAATGCATTGCTTCAATGATGACAGAATTTTGTGGGTAGCACGTACTTGAGAGGGGAGATTACCCGAGGTTGAAGGCACAACTGTACCTACTTGCACTCAAACACAGCGAGTTCTGTCCTGCAGGATGCAGACGTTCTGCGGATTCTACCTCGTGCAAGAGGTGAGGCCTCTTGTCCTTCCAAATACTTCTGGCGTCCTGCCTGAAGTTGTGGCACTGCTTGGAGATGTTCCTGGAGCACGATCCGTGTGTGGAATATACTCCTCAAGGACTGAGTTCTCTGGATCTGATGGTTATGCGGATCAAGAAATCGCTGTCTGCGTGTGGTGCGAGTACATGAGCTGGAGCTGAACAGGTGAGGTGCAGAAGAGTGGTCACCTGACCGAGTGTGAATGCGTGTCACGAAGGGTGTCCGCAGCTCTTCCTGTCATGTAGTTAGTGCCCATGGTTGCCCCGCACCGCCAAGAGACGTGCCTGCTCATCCTTCCCGCTCCTTTCATTTCGTATAGATGCCTTCCCTGGACTCCTGCTAGCGCTGGTCAGTTCAACCTCAGCCAGCAGAATGTGAGCTAACGTTCGAGTCACGTATGCTTAAAAGTCAGTTGAGGGTACTGCAAGGTGGATACGTTTACGGTCTGAATCTGTTCTTTTCGCGTTCGCATTGCTCTGGACTTGTGCTTCTTGGGGTCTTGAGCCAGTGGGTGTCTGCCACTTGCAGTGTATGGAGGAGATCCACCCCTTAATTAGCAAACTCCCTTCATGTCTTCAGCAGCTCATATTTCCAACCGCTAGCATGCAAGCGACAGCTCACTAACCCATGAGAATGTAGCACCTAGTCTCTTTCCAACTCTTCACAAGCATCTCGAAGCTGCGCATATGTGCTTGTGTGTGTGTGTGTGTGTGCACGCGGCGGGCGCTGAGTGAGTGCGCGAGTGCAGGGGGCGTGCGGTTGTGCTCCTTCCAGGGCTGCAGTCTGCTCACAGACGCCGCGCTGCACGGCCTGCACGCCTCGGCGCTGCTGGAGTACCTGCACGCAGGCGCCGCAGGCTTCTCAGGGAGGGCCCTGGTGACGCTGCTGGCGCAGCTCAAGGTTGCGAAAGCGCAGCCCCAGCCAGCAGCGGCGACTGCCTCCTTGTTGTCGTCGTCGTCGGAGCTCCTGGCGATGGCGGCGCTGGAGAGGGAGTTTCTGCGAGTGCAGTGCAGGAGCCTGTACAGCGAGGAAGGGGCCCTGGTGGCGGAGGAGAGGGCGCCCAGCCAGGCGCGCTCCAGCCTGGGCCACGACCGCTTCCGCTCGCGCCGCCGCGGGAGGGTGTTTGGCAGCCGCCACCTGGAGGGGGCGGGGGGGCACAATTGGCGCGCGCAGGCCAGCCAAGACGGCGCCGGTCAGGCACGCCCGGGCCTCCAGCCGGAAGGGGGTGAAGCTCAAAGAGCAGCAGCAGCAGCAGCGGCAGCTGCGTCAGGCGAGCATGATGAGCCTGTCAGCCCGGCGCAGGGATCTGACCCACACCGCCCGAGAGGGGGAGGAGGAGGAGGGGGTCCCGTTGGGGAGGCTGGAGAGGTTAGAGGAGGAGGAGGAGAGAGAGGAGAGGGCGCGGGGGCTGACGTGCTAAGAGTAGTGGTGGGAGCCCTTGGAGGCTCATTCCGGGGGGTGGGAGTGGGGCTGGCGTCCCCGTCCTCTCTGGCGGCGCTGTCTGCCTCTCTCCGCTTCGAGGCAGGGGATCCTCAGGTGGGCTGTCTGTCTGTCTGGCTGTGACAATGCTCTCTTGTTGGTCTCTGTAGCCAGTCGAGTTCCTCATCCTCCCGCCCTTGCCAGCAGACATGTCAAAGACGAGCAGCAAGCCGCTCAAGGAGGCATCGTGAAATACAGTATGAGGCGTAGAGTCTCCATCATAGGGGCAGCGATGCAACCAACTGCCAGCATGTTGCTTGAAGCCGAGAGCGGAGTCTTGTTGTATCTGCGGCGTCTCCCCAGCGCTGCCCTGTCCGTCTCTGCCTCCCTCCCTCCGTCCCTCCCTCCCTGCCTCCCTCATTGCTGCCAAGACATGTGGGGGGGCAGACGCACTCATTAGCAGGGAGGGCTGGCCGTGGTGGCCGTTCCTTTTTTCTGCGAGGGTTGTGCAGCCGGCGGGTGGTGGTGCTCTGAGCCGCCAGAAGGCCAAGGGCTCCAGGTGGTCCATCCGAGGCTTGCTGCTATCTGCCAAGGATGACGCCGACGACGATAACCCCCACCGGCGGCAGATGGACCTTCTCCAGCAGCAGCTGGAGCTGGGTGCCCGGGTGCAGACTGACGAGGAGGACACCTCCTACATGTTTGCCTCGGACGGGGAGGAAGAGCTGGGCGAGGACAGGGCCGGCGAGAGCGAGGCTGACGGAGAAGGAGAGGGGGAGGAGGAGGAGGAGGCCGAGGGGGCAGGGGTTAGTGGCAGGACACGAGCGGCGAGCGAGGGTGGCAGGCCTGCTGTTAGCGGGACTGGCGGGGACGAGCAGCCAGACAGCGGGGGAAGCAGGCCTCCTTTGGCGGTGGACGAGGGGACCGTTGACCTGGGCTGCAGCGCAGGAGCGGATCACAAGGAGGAGGAGCAAGCCCGCAGCAGGTACCATTTGAAGGGCAAGGCCGCCTCACAGGAGGCATCTCCTTCGGGTGATGCATCCGATAGCAACAAGCAGGAGGGGCCAATAGATGCAGAGGCAGCGCATAGCTCGCCGCAACTCCCCTCCCATCACCACCTTGATCGTCGTTGGCAGCGGGCAGGTGTCGCCGGTCCCAGCCGTTGCGGCTGCAGTGGGAGCTCCTCCCGGCCCCCCCCTGCCCGGGCAGCTGCTTGGAATGAGGGCACGGTAGATGCGCATGCAGAGGAGGAGGAGGAGGAGGAAGATACCTTCAGAGGCTCATCTCTGTATGAGGCGATCCTGGTGCAGCAGCAACAAGAAGCAGCCACCTCACTAAGGTACGCCGGGAAGGAGGAAAGGCAGTGCCCGCCTGTCAGCTGCTGCTGTGAGACCACACCATTCAAATGACGCGGCTAAGCACCCGTCTTGCTGAGCAACCTGCTGAGGGAATGAGCCAGTGAGACAGAGTCCAGCAGTGAGTGGAGGTGACGCGGAGGGTTTCGGAGTGCAGGTGCATGCTGTTGCTGCTGCAGCAATGGTTGCACGTGGTGCTTGTGAGTTGTTGTCTTTGAGTTCTACTCTTCTTTGCTACACAGGCAGGGCAACAGAGATGATTGTATTGCAAGCAATTCAAGAGCTTCAGTTCAGGTGTAGAACCCCACCCCCCCCCCCCATCTCCCTTGGCAGCAGCGGCACATGCACCAATGAGCTCGCAAGCTGCTCGTGGGAGGAGCGCAGGCTGTGACTCTGCAACCAGCGACTCTGGGAAGTTGTTCCCCTGAGAGTGAGGGTGGATGTGTACGTGCATGCATGCGCACAGGAGGGTGTTTGCATGTGCGGAGGATCTCGCGTGCACTGCGCTGCAGTCATGATGTATTCGGGAACAAGCTCGAGGGGAGAGAGGGGGAGGGAGGTAGGAGGAGATTGTTGGCCTCAGGAGCAGTGTCCGTCAAGGGACTCCGCCGCAGCAGAAGCCGGGCAGGCTCTCCCGTCCTGGCAGGGGGCCTGCCCCGTTGCAGGACGAGGGAGAAGTACGCATATGTGCCTGTGCACGAATGTCTGCGTGTGTGCACGTGTTCATGTATCTGTGTGTGCGTGTACTTTTGTGTGCGTGTGTTTGCGTGTGCTCATCTCTCTCTCTCTCTCTGTGTGTGTGTGTGTGTGCGTGTGCATTTGTGTGTGTGAGTGCGTATGTGCATGAGTGTGGGCGTGTAACGCAGGAAGGGGAAGCCCACGGTGGTGCACGCAATGCAGCGCCTGTGGCTGGAGGGCAGCAAGCACGTGGACGCACACGCCCTGGAGCTCATGTGGCCCCTGGTGGCGTGGCTGGACTCGGGCGTGTGCCAGGACTGCCACCAAGTGCGCATCGTGCATCAGTGCCTGGAGTGTGACGGCGCCTTCTGCTCCAGCTGCCGGGAGTCGGCTCAGGTTGCTCATTCACGCGCGCATGCACTCACGCTCCATCGCATGGCCACCCCCGGATTAAGAAGTGGTCTTGAGCTACTGCGCCTGCGGTGCTCCAGTATGGTGCTCAATGAAGATTCTCATGTGTATTTGCCAGTGGCGTACTGCCGTACACACGCACTCACGCATGCACATATACACGCACGCACAAACAAGTGTAAGTGTAGCTACTGTGTAGATGTGTGTGAGTGTGCTTGAGTGCCTCGTTATGTGCAGCAAAGGAGCGGCTTGATAAGTAACTTTCCGCACTATCTAGAGCGTCAGGCACGGTGACTTTGGCCCTCTAATGAGTGGGTGTGACTTTGTGGAAGATCTGGTCCAACGTTGTACCTCTTGGTGTGCGGACCACGAATTTGACTGTGGCGGTTGACGTATGGGGGCCACCCTTGCGCAGTGCACGGAGTGCAAGACCATCTCGTGCCGCAGGACGCCTTGCTCTCAGCCTGCCAGCTGTGCCACGTGTGAGAAGCACTACTGCAACAACTGCCGCCCCGTCTGGTGAGGTCCTGCCTTCCTTGCTGGCCTCTGCTGCAGCAGGCTTGGCATGTTTCCCGGGTCATGGACACCGACACACGAGTAGAACCTACCACAACGCACGCCACATACAGGACAGTCTCTGGAGCTGACGTGGGATCCCTTCTGCCGCGCAAGACGTCGTGGCTTATGCTGCCCTTTGCATAATATCTTCCTTTGCGCTGGGCTTTGGTTGGTTGAAGCCTGCTCGCCTTTCCTTGGACGTCATTCCAACTGGGTGCGTGCGTACTCTGCTGTTCCCCGGGGGGCCTGTTAACGGGCCCCTCTTCGGAGGAGGCAGCGCCATTGTTCGCTGCTGATGATCCGCTAACAGCGTAGGGCTTGAGCTGTGGGTCGCGGGTGCGGGTGGCAGGGAGTGCGAGAAGTGCTGCACGTCCTACTGCGAGGAACACCTGCAGCTCACGCAGTTCTGTGGCTTCGGGCTCTTCTACTGCGAAAAGTGTGCTGCGGGCATCCGAAGGAAGAGCCCCATCTGGTCCTGCATCGGCTGCGCTTAGCGCTCCGTATGTTGCCGGCGCACACGATGTGTAAGACACGCAAGGATGGCCCACGGGTCCTGTGGACGTAGTCGAGCTTTGTTCTGCGCATCTTCTTGACTTAGGCGTGGGCATGTGACGTTACCTTGCTCGATGTCTGACACCTGCTCCCACATGCCTCCATATTAGGACTCGATAAGGTCCAAAAGAACTGATCGACAGCCTTACTGATTCCATCAAACTTTGTGCTCGGTAGTCTTTGAAAGGCACATGCAAATGACGGGAGATTTATTGCATTGGCGCAGTTATAAATGCCATCTCCCGCTACTTATCTGTTTTATAGTCACAGTTGTGGATGCTTCACAATGTACACAACACACACACAAAAACCAGATGGCCTTTTGAGGACATTGAGGTAGTTTTCAGCGCCGCGTGCGGCGGGTTTATTGATGAGATTTGAGGCACCTTCTCCTGACCTAACATCAAGGACCAAGCAAGAAAAAATATGACAAATGCTCCGTAAGTTCCACACGTGCTGAAGTCGCCATGTATACTTCTTTCTCACGCCTGAAGCAGGCCACTCCACAACTTCCGGAGCTTTCTGAAGCATCCCATCACTTTTTCTCTCGGGTCTACGGTTCCTCTTCAGGGGGGTTCCTGGTTGAAGTTTTCAGAGCCATCTGAGCTCTTTGGCCACTTTCCATTGAAAGCCATACTGAACTATCTTCTCTTGTTTCTCCCTCGTTCTTGTCTAAGCACACAATGATCTCAAATATGCACAGAACTAAATGGCCATGTTGGAGACAGGAAATTACAGCTAAAACTTATTGACACGTGGTTCAACCTGAAAGATGATTCTTAGAAACGTCGTGCTTTACTCCCTCAGACGCAAACTGGCTCAGCAATACAACTATTCTTTCCCGCCAGTTTCTCCGATCCTCAGAGCCCCCCGGCGCATAGCAAGCGTGAAAACCGTTTCTTTCTTTGAGATGGGGTTGTCACAGAGGACATGGAACCAATGTACTCATATTTAGAACAATTTATTTCAGCCCTCCAAGTGCTTCGTCGAAGGAATGTACGAGAACCAGCAGCCCTAATGCCTGCACTGCCAGTAAACTTCCACGACTTACAAGCGAGTGCAAGGAAGCTTTGTATGCCGCAGGCACGTGGCCGTCGCTGACCCTGTGAACCTACTTACTACAGCAATGGTGCACAAGAGCCGCTGCATTCAATTCATTTAATGCCCTTACCAGAACGGAAGCGGGAGCCAACGTCTCCAGGTGCCTGTGAGCAGCCTTTGAGCCAAGTAGCGGATGTGGGGCAGGAGGACAAGAGTCCCAAGAACGATACGACTGTCAGCAGTAGTGCTTCAGACGAGCGGCGTCAGACTCCAAGGCCTTCATCACCCGCCTCAGCACAGCCCCCACCCGTTCCTCCGAGAGAGTAACGTTCTGGTTGCTGAGGTAGATGGCCCCCATGACATCCCAGCCCTTGGCCCAGATGGAGTCGGGGTCCGTGAGCACGGGGTCATCGGCCGCGTAGATTTTACTCAGGGTGCTCTCCTGGACTGTGATGTTGTAAGCCACGTAGTGGAGGCCGAGCTTCATGGCGGGGTTGCCATAGGCGTCCTTTGCTATTCGCTCCACGCCGAGGGGAATCACCTGCACGCGTACAGATGAGGAAATGAGCACATGAAATGAGCACCAGCCAATTGTCAGGCCCTGAGTCTGCAGGTTGATAAGCAAGAAACAGAGGTAGAGAGGGGGCAGAAGGTAAGTAAATGATCGAGCGTGGACAGGCCAAGAGGGTCAGCAGCGGAAGCAGCACGCGAGCACGTGCCACCTGTCTGGCACAAGGCATCATCCAGACGCGCACCTCTGCATCTCGTGAGGCCCACGTGGCACCAAGCTGGCACTGCTGGCACTTTGTTGTGCAGGAATGGCATGAGATTGTGTGCAGCAGAAGCGCAACGAACACCACAGGCAGAAAGGATAGCAGCGCGCACGCAGGGGGTGCTGCACGGTCAGGCGCAGCACTCAAACAGAGGAGCCCAGAGTCCACCAATCATAAGCAAGCATGCAGGAACTGGAGGGCCCAGCATGCGGACAAGACCCACCTGGATGAAGAAGGAGCCAGGGCGCATGAAGAGCAGGTGGGTCATGGCCGCTCCGTGCACGCCCATCACGACCGCGCTGCGCTGCATGTGGCCCCACATGTCAGCCAGGGAGACGCCGGCTGCGGGGTCGATGATGCGCACCGCGTACCCCAGCCCTTCAGCCAGTTGAACAAGCATCTCCTGATTGGTGAAGGAGCGCGCCGCCGTGCGCGCGATGATGGCCATCTGCGGTCGCGAGCAATTGCCACCGCCAACTGCCGGCGTGACCTTGGAGTCCCACGCCCGCCGCAGCATTGCCTGCGCGTGCCCAAACATCATCAGCCCACCCAGAATAACCTTGCGGCATTAGGGGCAGCAAAGCGCACAAGTTCCACAGGCACTGCTGCGCCGCCTGCAGGAGGAAGCCTTTAGCCACGACCGCTTCTTGTTGAAGGCGTAGCTAGCTGAACTTCCATGCGGTGCCACGTACACCCGCCTCCCAGGAAGTCCAGACTGGCCGGGCGCAGAAAAATCAGCTGCTGGGAATTCACCATTCCGGCTGTGAAGGGACGTGCGTGCTTGGAGCTGCACACAAGCGTGCAAGCTTCCCTACCAAGTGGCAGATAAGCACCACACGCACTTAAGCCGTGGAAGGCCGTGCTTCCTCCGCTCCACATAGTGCAATGCTGTGGGCCTTCACATGTCCCCCCCACTCTTAGAAAGTGCCAGGAGAGGGGCAGAGGGAGAGTAAAGAGACAAACAGCAGAAATGAACCGCTGCGCAAGAGCACAAGCGCCAGCTGCCCCTCACCTGAAAGTCGTGGATTGTTTCGTTGTTGGGCATAAGCCCCGGGTTCACAGCCAGGTCCGCATCAGCGGTGATGCCAACTGTTGCTTCTGGGAAGCAGTGCACTCGGGGATCCTGAGCCACCCGCCCACGCACGGCCACTTGCACCCGTCAGAGCTCTCCCACAGAGTTGCGAAAGATGGACACCAGCTGTGGGTAGCTTATCGCATTGCACTTTGAGAGCAGTATGCGCACTGCTAGCTGTAGCCACTGGCTTGAGTTGAGACGAGGAGCAAGTGGGTGGCGCCTGCACCCCCTGCAGGCTGGCTGCGGCAGTCTCCCATCTGCCCTGCTGAGAGGCCTAGGGCTCAACAGCCAGCCCCCGCGATGTCACCTGGACCATCAGTACCCCCCAGGCTTCAGGAGGCTGCTGCTTGCTACTGTGTGCGAGGAACCTAGAGACCTGCAGCGCCAGGGGCGCTAGCGGAAGCACACACAGCCGTCAGATGCGGAGCACGCCGCCTTGATGGACATCCCACACCTGGCCCTGGCACTGGCCCACCCACCCACCTGGCCGAGGAGCACGGGCGGGTAGTTGGACAGCTGGTCGAGCGGCTCCCAGTGTCTCTCGATCCACCAGTCGCGGGCGTCGCTGATGACGAGGACGACCTCGCGCTTGTACTGCTGCGCTGCCATCCAGAGGGGGATGAGGCCTACACCGCCCGCCCGCCCGCGCGCCCAAAAGAGCACATCAGCTTCCGCTGGGACGGGCGATCCCCCTTTTTGGCAGTCAGCAAGTGGGCTTTGTGTCCCTGCGCCTGCAGGTGACACCTGTACAAACTGCAAGCGAGCAATCTGACCACCCCCAGGAGGATTGCAGAAGCGTCCAATGAGCCGGGAGAGAGAGTGCTGAATCTGAAAAGCGCACATCAGGTCAGAGCAAGAGCTGCACCCAGGGAGCCTTTTGTGGGTGAATTGTATTTGCAGACAGCACTGCTGCATACGCACATGGGCACACACGCAGACACACACACACACAGAGAGAGAGGGGGAGAGGAGAGGCTGGCCCAAGGGTGCGAGCGGCATACCCTCGTTAAAATCGTGGAAGATGTTCCCCGAGTAGCCGCCAATGGAGAACATGATAGCTGGCACGTGGTGGCGGATGTGGCATGTCAGCGGCGGCGGGCCTTGCAAGGAGCCGGGGGGCCACTGCGACACGGTCCCATTGGCGCTCCACGCCCCCAGCCACTTGCGCATCTTCCACTCCCTAGGACCGTTGAGCATGAAGGGGCTCCTGTCCCACTCGGCCTCCTCGTCGCCCCGCCACTCGCCTAGCTGCGCTGAGCCCCCCCTGCTCGACACCTGGGCCCCTCCTTCCTTCCCCTCTGCCAGAACTTCCGAGTGGGAGCTTCTCAGGCCCTCCTCCTCTTCCTCCTCCTCATGCAGCCTGGCAAGATGCTCGTGGGCGTTGGAGCGGGCCTTGAGCAGGCGCCGGCTGGTGCCCTCTGCTCCCTCTCCCTGGCCCCCTCCTTGCTGCAGCGGCTGCTGCTGCTGCTGCTGCTGCTGCTGCGTGTGGTCGTCGATGCACTTGAGCACGAGCTCTGAGACCTTGCCCATGGAGTACCCGTCCATCTTCCGGGGGTACGGCTTAATCTTCTGGG
This sequence comes from Mesotaenium endlicherianum, assembly GCA_009602735.1. Lineage (NCBI taxonomy): Eukaryota > Viridiplantae > Streptophyta > Zygnematophyceae > Zygnematales > Mesotaeniaceae > Mesotaenium > Mesotaenium endlicherianum. The sequence continues at coordinate 305,279 of WELA01001462.1, forward strand.
TGCCCCGCGGGACCGTCTGGTTGCGTGAGAAGAGCCACAGCACCTGGCTGTCGCCCTTCACTCGCACGTCCCCCCTCATGCGGCACTCGTCGCTTCTGTGCATGGACCTGTCGCATGCAAAGACCTCACCCTCGTCCCCCTGGTGCCCTTTCTGAGGCGCTCTCTGAGGCAAAGGCGGCGGCAGGAGTGGCGTGTCAGCAAAGACAATCTCCACGTCACTACCCGGCTCTGCGCCGTGTTCCCTGGAGGGGTCTTCCTCTTTCTGCAAGGCCTTTGCTTCAGTGGCGTGCAATGGGCCTGCTGCATGATCAGAGCTCTGGCCCTCTTCGTCCCTGCTTCCTCCTTGCACTACAGAAGGAGCAGTGGCGTCCTCCGTCGCATCCTCCTTGCTCTCTTCCCCACTTTGCTCTGAGTCATCGCTCTCTCTGTAGGGCACCTTAGACGAGGTGATGACTTCTCCGCTCTCTCGTCCTTCGTCTGAAGGATCTATTGTACCGCCACCCCCATCCTTCTTGGACGCCTGCTCGCCCTCCTCCTCTTGCTTCTGCTCATGAGATTCATTTTCCGAGCCAACAACAGCTGCTCCCAAAGCCTCCTGGGGCTTAGGGATGGGTGTAACGTCCACACGGTGGCTCCCGGAAGTGACAAGGGAGGAGCTCCAGGCGTAAAGCCCCTGGGAGCCTGCTCTCTCAGCCAGCCACAGCCAAGGGAGAGGCATCAGCAACAGTTCCCGTACCAGGGGCATGGCTGACCAGAGTGAGCAGAGTATGAGTGCGGCATGCATGAGCAGTGAGAGGAGCAGGACTACGTGCTTACAGTCACAAGCTACCCTCTGCGACAGTACAGCATATTCTCATCCTCTTCGCACTCTGGCGAAAGGACGGACCTTGAGCCGTGATGATGGGGCGATAGCCTTGCCCAAGTCTGCCACTACGTGAGGCCGGGGGACTGCCGGACTCGATTCGAATTCTGACGCAATCCTGATGCATGACTCCTAGACACAAATTCCGCACCGTGGTTGTGACTTGCTTGTTGGCTTTATGCAGACCCCTGGCAGATGAGAGTGCTAGACAGATTGCCCGTCGCCCACCATGATCGGTAGGGAAGAAAGTACCTCCTGCTGCCAGAATACCACTGTGAGGCTCGCAGATTCGCCAGGCGATTAATGACACACAAAGAAGAAGCAAGAACCACCAGTAGTGGAGCCTCCGAGCAAATTTTTGGTGGGGGTGGTGCATGATGGCGCCCCCTTGTCCTCAGACTTTGACTCGATTGCTGAGAGCTCTGTACCTGCCTCCAGATTTAAGACCCTCAAGGACAGCTTGAGTGGTGACAGTGCCTGGGGAGCACAAGGAGGCTTCTGGTGCGGGGGAGAATTCTGGTAAGCGTCCTTGCTCTTTTGCCTGCTTCAGACTGACCTCACGAGCCGCCTCCAGCGTCTGATAGCGGCCGATATGATCATTTGGTGAGTGCCTAGAGAACCGCTTTTCGGGACTCCTGAAGGGGCCAGAAGTATGGCCGATGGTTCTGAGGACTGGCTATGCTTTCATCATTGTGAATCACGTCAAATAGCCATCCGTGCATCTCCCCCCAGCAATCTCATCATCAAGCTTTGTGTTTGAGAGATAAGGGTCTTCAGAAGGTCTTTCGCCAAAGAGGGAGGCCGGCACCTCTTCATAGTTGCCACAGTGTCACTTTGACTTATTGTGATTTCTTACACCCGTAGGAAACATTAATAATCTTTTAAGGAATTACTGCAGCCATGCTCCCCGTTGTACTGTTCACTTCAGGGGCCGCCCTACCTTCAGACTTCGTTGTCTTGATTCAGTACGACGTACTTCTTAAGTATGACACTGATTCATAATAACCACATAAGTCTTTGGCACCTGCTCCCGGTAAAATTGGATTAGTAGCTGGCGATCTTATAGACTTCCTTCCATATCATTGTCCAACGAAAATAAGCGACTCCCCGATTAACTTCAAAAGTAACCCCCTAGCAGACTTTGAGCACCGTGTCAACATGGGGCAAGAGTACTCGCAAGCTGCTTGCAGGTCCTTGCAAGAACCATCCCAGATTTCGACCTCTTGGCCATAAGATGAAGTCTGATGCCGGTCATTCGAATCAAAACGCTCTCCTGTCGAGAGTGAAGTGCATACTTAAATTCGTATTCTGCGCAAGGCACGGAGTGAGGTGAGGGTGAGGTGCGGAGCAGGTACGGAGAAGCGATCCGTGGGAACGACTAAAAACCACTAAAAACAGGCTTGAGTGCCTGTAGCTGCATGGTAGTCGTTTGGTTTAGCGCAAGCTCACGCATGTACTGGCCTTTAGGAAGCCATAGCAAATGAGTCACATACGATTTGAAAAATGCGCAGAACCACTCGTATAGAGTCTCGTACTCATCAGGGCGTTTCGTGGAAAGGGTTGTTGTGTGGAGTGTATGATGCTTTTAGGGAGTCGATGTGGCTATTTGACAAGGACGTCAGTGCCAGAGATGGATGATAGCAGAAGAGCATGAGATACGACATGGGTCGAACATAGCGGGTGTTCCTGTTCGAATACTGTCCTTCTGCTTATGCTGGATTCATGGACCTTTTTCTTTCTGACCTCAAATAATGAGTAGTATGGAAGCAATGAGCGTTGGTGTCTTGTGATTTATATTTGTCCATGATACCAAAAACAATGAGGCCAGAAAAAAAACGGACGATGGTGCCTGGTATGCAAATAGGCTATGCTGTCAGCATAGCTACAGCTGCATACGTTTTGTATGTTGCAGGGGCGGGCTCCTTCTCCCCCTACGCAGCACCCTTACATGAGCAGGGGAAGGAGCAGAGCTGTGAATCCTCTTTCTGGTCAAGTTGCGCAAAGAATGCACCTGCAAGCCGGAGCGTCTTCTCCCAGCCTGCTCTTTTAGCGGCAGGAGCGGTGCTAGCCCTCAGCCTCACGCTCGTCCACCTCCTCAGTTGGGCTCTGGAAACCGCGGAGAAAAATGCTCTGGAGGCTAGGAAGCTTCATGAGCTGTTAGAGGCAGAGCGCAGTAAGCCTGTCGCAGAGCCTTACAAAGTGGGACACTCTGCCCTGCTGGCTGTCCTCGCCCAGGAGGTTCGGGAACCCCTGACAGGTGACTCCTTCTCGTCCCTGCTTTGCTTCTAGGAGCTATGAAAAGGAGTGTTCATACAATCTGAGACCGTCCTGAGCTCCAGGTGACAGTACACGTGTCTCTTTCTTGATGTCTGGGGGGCAGGGGTAGGGGACATGCAAGCGTCCCCCAATGCATGCACATGGGGGGTTGGTTGTCTGGGACCATGGAGTGCCTTGCTCCATATGATGGGTGGCTCCTGTGGGCCTGGCACCTGTACGTGAGGCTGGCGAGCAAGGGCATGGAGAGAGGGCCCTGCCGCCTTCCAGGCTCATACCCAGCCAGCATGCCTTGTCGTTGTGGAGGCGGTGCAAGGTAGCGACAGTTGTGCATCTGGAGGAAAGGTGGCAGGCCTCTGATGGCCAGGCGTCCGCGTGAGCATGGTTTGTCACGTGGGCTGGGGGTTGCAAGCGAGGCTCTCAATTCCAGGGAAGCGGGCATTCATCCACTTGCGGCCTGGAGCGTCTTGCGAGTGTAGGCTGCGCAACTCTAAGCTGAACCCTCCGCACGGCCTTCAGTCCGAGGAGGATGTGCAGAGAAGAGAGAGAGACAGAGCAAGAGGGCTTTCTGTCATATCGACAAGGGAAGGGGGAAAAGGGAAGGGGGGGGGAGAGCTTGTTGGCTGTGTGGGAGCCGGGCCCATGGGATGTGACGTGGGTGGGGATGGTCATGGCAGAGGGTGGGAGAGCACTAGTTGCTGGCATATGACAACAAGTGGAGAGCCCCTCCCTCTGCTGCAGTGAGGGCTAAAGAGTGGTGCAGGCACTACTTCCTAGCTATCCCCCGCGCACGCTCGCCTACTCTGTGCCCAGCCGCCACTCTCGCCCACCCGCTTTCCTTTCTCTCTGTCTCACTTGCCCATTCTCTTGCCGTATCGTCCTCTCACTCACTCGCTCACTCCCTCGCTCTCTGCCCCTTGCCCGCTCGCTCCCTTGCTCTCCCGCGCAAGCGTGCCGTCCGGCGCCGGCCCTGATCCTGTGCGGCTGGTCGCCTCCGTGCATCCCCTGCACCTCCGCTCCGGCTGCTGCAAGCGAGTGGGAGCAGGCGTGCTGGGCATGGTGCAGCTGCTGCAGGGGTCGCACCTGGACGCGCTGCAGGCCGACATCGCGCGCACGGCGCAGACGAGCAGCCGCGCGCTCATCCAGGTCATCAACAACGCGCTGGACCTGCCCAAGATGGACGCGGGCCAGCTGTGCCTGGACGTGGCGCCCTTTGAGATGCGCACGCTCGTGGACGATGTCCTGGGGCTCTACGGGCCGCAGATGAACGAGAAGGGCGTCGAGCTGGCGGCGCTGGTGCTGGACGCGGTCCCCTCCTCCGTCCTCGGAGACGCTCTCCGCTTCCGCCAGGTTGGCGCTCCGCGAACCCCACCCTCCCTGCCTCTGGCTCTGGCCTGGACCCAGAAGAATCGGCTACGGAGGGCCAAGCTTCCCCAGCTAGACTCGCCCCCTGCCTAGCTTCAAGCGGAGGAGGCGTTCTAGCCGCCTCTCCCAGGAGTATGCAGGCAGCGCTTGGCAGGCCTGTTGGGCCCTCATACCTCCCGGGAGGGAGGGAGGGAGGGTGGTACGACTCTCACCCCTCCGCCTCCATTTCCGCAGGTGCTGACAAATCTCATCGCAACATCTGTCCACTTCACGGACCACGGTCACACATTTGTGTGCATCCACGTGGCGCCCTCCGATGCAAACGACGACGACGAGTTCCACGACCTGCCCGAGGCCAATGAGGACGACGCCCAGGTGCAGCCACCCGGCTTCTCTGAGCCCGCCACCTCGTCGCCCCTCAGGGCCACCTCCATGCCGGCCGCCACGCGCGCATCGCTGGAGGGGGGGCCGGGCAATAGGGCATCTCAAGCCGGCAGCGCACCCCCTGCCAGGGCCACCAGCTCTACCTTTGGGGAGGGCGGCAGCGCCCCCCATCGCCCCACCCCTAGAAGGTCCTTCGAGAGCAGCACCAGCCTGGCGTTTGCCGAGGACTCTACCAGCGGCTCTCCCGGGGGGGGTGCCACTGCGGGCGGCGCCTCCTCCTTGGGGTTTGTACCGAAGCAACGTGCGCTGAAGGAGGGCGAGTACGGCACTTTGAGCGGGCGGCAGGCTGCTGATGGGAGCAACTCCTGGGATGCCATCTGTCAGATGATGACGGAGCAGCAGCAGCGGCACAAGGCGCTCCTGGCACGGCCCGACGGCGGGCGCGGGGCCAAGCGCGTGAAGCTGGTGGTGTCGGTGGAGGACACGGGACGCGGCCTCCCGGAGGCCGTGCAGGAGAGCATCTTTGAGCCCTTCAAGGAGGCGGACGCCGTCGCGCAGAAGCGCTACGCGGGCCCAGGTGTCAGCCTCTCAGTCTCCCGGAGGTACTCCCGCCTGCTTTTTTTTCCCCTCCTTGTGCGTCTACTGCAGGCTGTCACTCTCTTGACCCTGCTTGGTGTCTGCTTGTTTGCGCTCCAGGGTTCCCAGCGTACAGTTTGCCAAGAGGCACGCTTTCAGGCCCCGGCATTGGCTCGCGCGTGTGCGTTGCAGCCACAGCAAGGACAAGAGAGGGCAACCGTTCTCTTTTGGAAACTCCCTCCCTCCTTCCTCCCTCCCTCCCGCTGGTGGGCTGACAATCGTTCTCTTCTAGCAGGCTGGTGGCTCTGATGGGCGGTGAACTGTCGCTGACAAGCCGGCCCGGCGTGGGGACCACGGTGACGCTGGAGGTGGAGATGGAGCAGACGCAGAAGGGCGCCAACAGGAGCGCGCTCATCGGCGCTGTGATGGGCGACGAGCACCAGCTGGACTTTGCCGCCAACCGTGCCAAGCTGCGCGGCCTGCGCGTGCTCGTCGTCGACGCCTCCCCCGTCCGCCAGCAGGTAGTCCTCAGCGCCCAGACGCGCCGCATGCAGGCCAGTGGCTGTCTCCCCATCGGGATTATAGGGCTCCAAGTGAGTCTCGCCCGGGGGGGGCGGGGGGGGGGGAGCTGCTCAGTCAGGCCCATACGTTGGGGCTTGCTAGAAGCGTGCAAGCATGGATAGTTGGCCGAGAGGGCTCCAGCACCTCTTTCACACAGGCACCGGCACGGCTCCCCCAATGGGCGCGTCCGGCCGGACACGCCACGCGCTTTGGCTACACCATTCTTCTCTCTTGACCCACTCAGCTCTCCATGCGAGTGGAGCAGCGCACATTGTAGCCGCCTCGTCCTGACATCAGCACTCTCATCCACTGCTCTGTGCTTCCGTACTTGCCAGGTGGCAGCCACGTACTTGGCCAGGCTGGGGCTGAGTGTGGACCTCTCAGACAGCGTCCCCGCCGCTGCACTGGCCCTGAGCCAGGCCATGGAGGCCGCCGCTGCCGCCGCCGCCGCAGCAGCCGCCGCTTCCTCTTCCTCCCCAGCCGCTGTGGCTCTGAGCTCGTTGGCATCCGGCGCTGCTGCGGCAGCTGGCGGCGATGCTGCTGGGGGGGGCGGTGCCAGGCGGAAGCTGCGGTGGGATGTGGTGGTGGTGGACGCGTGCGCGGACGGGCCCGGGTCCGGCATGGAGCTGGGGCGCATGCTGCTGCAGGTGCACGAGGTGCTGCTGGCCTCCAAGGGCTCCGCGCCGCCCCTGCCCCGGTTCGCACAGCTATCTCCCGCCCGCCCCCCAACTTGCTCGCTCTGGTGCTTCCTCTCCCTATGTCGCTGTGCACTCCTCCTTCCATCCAGAGCAGCCACAGTAGCCACAGCAGCAGAGGCACGGTGGCGACGGAGGGGCGCTGCCATGCCAGGTGAGCTCGGTGGAGCAGTATCAGGCGGCCACGTGTGTCTCCCTCAGCTGTTTGGTCAGGGTTTGCTGCTGCTGTTGGTGCTATGTGCAGGATGGTGCTGGCGACGGTCAGCGAGGACGAGGAGGTGGAGGCGGAGGCGGCCAGAAACGGCTTTGCGGGCGTGCTGGTGAAGCCGTTCCGCGCCAGCCAGCTGATGACGTGCCTGCTGCAGGCGGTGGGGGTGAGCGTCCGCGAGGGCAGCGCTCTGGCCGTGAAGCGGCGCCAGGTGCTGCTGCGGCTCACCCTTAAGGACAAGAAGGTCATGGTAAGTCAGCGCTCGCACAGGAGGCCACCCTCGGGCAGGCTGGCTGACATGCTGGCTGGCTGGCTGGTATATTGGTATTCGTTTGGCGGGGGAGGGGGTGGGGGGGGAGGAGGATGGGGGGCAGCGATGGTCCCTCAGCTGCTTATAAGTTTTCGACTGTTGCCTTGTTGTACCCGGTTCATGTGCGCGATGTGCGAATAGCGGTTCTAGCTGGACCAGCTCCCGCAGCGGCAGGCAAATTCTTTTCCTTGCGGCAAGCAGGCGTGTGCTTCAGGGAGCGGCCCGGTGGGCACTCTTCTTCTGGGGCTGAGGCGTAATCAGCTGGGGGTGTGGGTGGGGCGCAGGTGGTGGACGACGACTTCGTGAGCAGGAAGGCAGCGGGGCTGACGCTGTCCAAGTTTGCGGAGGTGACCCTGGCTGTGGAGAGCGGCAAGGAGGCCATCCGGCGGCTGCAGCCCCCCCACGAGTTTGACCTCGTGCTGGTCAGCACCGGCATGCACGAGATAGACGGGTGCGTCTTCCTGCCTGGCAGCGGGGGAGCCCACCTCGCTTGCCCGGGGCCCGTCCGTCTTGAGTGCTGGTGCTGGTGCTGGGTGCTGGGTGCTGGGTGCTGGTTCTGCCCGTGTTAGGGGTTCTCGCAGTGTCCCTAATTCTCCTGTAAGACACTGATAATGGTGTGCTCCCGCTGGCTGTGGCTGTTGGCTGTATGCCGCTGCTATTACTACTGGGTATGGATGATACTTGCTAGGATGATCAATATACTGTAGGCAAGTGTGAGTGTGTGTGCGTGTATGTGTGCTGTGCAACGGACAGGCCTGTTCATCTGTCTGCAATTTTCATGCATGGAAAATGGGTGCAAAGGTGGCATGGTGGGTGGCCATTGGCAATGTTGTGTACAAGTGTGATGAGGCGATACCGCGTTGTAATACAAGCACGTGGACTTGTTTTCACTCTTTTGCTTATTTTGCCCCTCGCCTTTCCTTACTTCTGTGCAGATTTGAAGTCACGAAGATTGTGCGCAAGCTCGAAGATGCGGATCTGTCGAGGTTACAGGGCAAGTACGGTAAGGATGTTGGGAAGTTTCGGGTTCCCATAGTTGGTCTTCTGACTGATATTGGCCCGGTCGAACGAGAAAATTGCGAGACGTCCGGTATGAATGCGAGTGTAGCTAAGCCAATAGAGGAAGATGAGTTGCTAGCAGTCCTCTCCAAGATATTTGAGACCAAGGAGATGGCATCAGCTCATGTTGCTAGCGTGCAGAGCCATCAGAACTTTTCTTAAGTCCATTGTGATGCATAAGTTATAGAGTGTTAGTTTCTTGTGAATTGTGATCTATTTATGTGTCAGTCCTAGGAAATTACCTCGCAAGACAAGTCCTTGTACCAGGAGCAAAAGCTTACAGGTTTAGAAGACAAACCAAGTTAGTCCTGGGGTTTAATTTATTAGCAAGGAGCACGTAGGATAGTGTGGACAAGCTAAAATAGTTCAAGACAAATAATAGAAGTTGTAGTCTGATGGATGTTGCTTAGGGGACATGTGTCCATTTTTAGATGGCGCAATGACCTTATTAAACACCGCGTTTGGTAAAACACAAGTCGTAATGCTTGAGGCTCACATGACGACTAACACCTCTTGGGCCTTGGCGGCGTTGCTATGGTGCAAGTAAAAGTCAGGATCTAAGATGTTGTTTTAATTTGACCATTTGCAAGTGGGGGCTCAAAGGTTAATGCTTATCATTTTGATCGTGCATTAAGGAGCCAATTGCGACAGTGTCAACTTTCTACATTTAATAAAATGCTCAGGCAACGTGCTCGAGCTTAGCACCACTGATGACAAGTTGGTATTGAAGGTCCTACGGTTCTTACGTCTTTAATTTCTTAGAAATTGGCTTCATCCTCGCGTGAGCAACATGACTACCCAGACTAGTCAGCAAGGACGGAATGTAGCGAGTAACGCCTGACAGGACATAAGTGAAGTCGATCTGAACGTGAACATTGCTCGAAACGTTTTCAACACGTTTTTAACCACGTGACTCTCGGACGACGGCAGCGCATCACAATTTTCGAAAAGTTTTCATTTCTTGAAAATATATGAACATAGAAGAAAGACTCTGGGCGCAAGAATTGCCGAGGTTTTAAGAGTTCCGCCCAAAACCAAGGCTTCCCTTCAGTTCTCATATTTGTCCGACTTATTAAGGCCAAGTTTGGACCTTCTTAGGGGTACTTTTAATGCATGTCTTTTGAGGTGTCCTTTTGGCCAAGTAAGTGATTCTGTTGTTGCATGAATTTGCGGCCTCTCTAGAAGGACAGCAGTGCGATTCGTCAGTCCATTTGTGCTGACAGGCACGCAATGGCGAATATGATGGTACGTATGTGCGGAAGTCTTAATTTGTGCTACCGACGCCCTTTGTGGCCCTCCTTGGTGGAATTGCACGGTGAAATATGTGTTCATGGAACGAATATTTTGTGCGAATGTCCTTAGTCGCTGAAAGAGTATGAGGATGCACTTAATAGTACCAGGACCGAAACATGACCTCGTGTGTGCTTCCTATTCAGCTGCACTTCAATGTCAGGTGTAAGACTGATCATTGAGGACTTTCGGTAAATCTGGATGTTATTCTCGGTCCGTCTATATTTTAGGATTCCAGGCTTGAGTTTGTTCGGACCAGTATTGAGCTTATAGGCTCGTGTGTTATTTGGCTGTCAGCTAATACAAGGACTTGGTTGTTCTCTGTGGTATTGACAGCAACCACAAATCATCCTTCTTAAAGAAGGAACTGATACATCCCAAGGGAAAGCGCAGTTGATCAGCAACATCAATGCATGTTTAGCTGTGGTTGATGCTGTGCGTACGACACTTGGACCTCGTGGTATGGACAAATTGATCCACGATGACAAGGGTAACACAACCATTTCAAATGATGGGGCCACCATCATGAAGCTCCTTGACATCATACATCCCGCAGCCAAAACTCTGGTTGATATAGCCAAATCACAAGATTCTGAGGTAAGCAGACTAGACTGGTCAGAATAGAGACAAATGATCATTATGAGTATCGTGTTCTCACACAAACTTCCTGACGCACATACACATAGGACGGGGACAGTTTGTTGAGCTGGTTTGCCAACGAGGAAGATTAGTTGACTTGGGTTGTCATGTGTTGCAGCAGAATCATCACTTCGGATTTGGAAGTGCTAGTACATAAGATTGTTCCAGTAAGCGGTCAAAGTTAGTGGGTCATACTCAGCAAAAAGTGGGGCTTGGGATAAAATCTTACTAATATTCAGAGTAATTCATGTCCAGTGTGGCAGAAAAGTTTGCACGAATCAATTGTAATAACGACTGGATGCAGCAGAAAGAAGCTATTTGCTTTATACCTGTTGCCCGAATTACCCCTTAAGCATGCACTCTTCAGTATGGCTTCATCATAGCTATGAGGCCTGCCGGCTTGTGGCTCCATACAGGTAGGGGATGGGACCACAACGGTTGTGCTGCTAGCTGGGGAGTTCCTGCGGGAAGCCAAGCCCTTCGTCGAGGATGGCGTTCATCCCCAACTGATTGTCAGAAGCTTCAGGGCTGCTGCTAACCTGGTAGGCCTTCAATTGCTTCTTTCGCTGTGAATGCCTTAATGTTAGGCCATGCTCTGCGTTGCCTTGTGAGGATTTGTGGACACCTTCATGTAACAAGTGGAACCAATACCCCAGGTTTGCAGCACTTTGATGTAGGTTATGGAGCATAAACAGACATGGTTTTAGGCCCTCAAGGATCAGGAAACACTTGGTATTGGTTTCTTGTTAAGGGCTTTAAGTGCTCCTAATCTGACCCCTATTTTTTCTGGAAGTGCCGCTAGTGCCTGTACGTGCTTACGTCACTTGCACAGCTGATTCTGCAGTTTTGTTCATGCATGTGAGTACTGGCCATCTGCTCTTCCAGCCTTACAACTCTCGATGCTTTGCAGTCCTGTCTGGTGCCATCCGCGCCCGTGCCCAATGCCCCTCCTTTAGCACTCTTGAAGCACATCATCACCACATTCTTGCTCATTCTGTGCAGGCAGTCCAACAAGTGAAAGACCTAGCAGTAAGCATAGAAGGTAAGAGCCGAGAGGAGAAGAAATCCATGCTGGAAAAATGTGCTGCCACAACGCTGAGCTCGAAGCTGGTGGGGGGAGAGAAGGAGTTCTTTGCCAAGATGGTGGTGGACTCCGTCATGGCGCTTGACGACGACGTGCCTCTCAACATGATTGGTGTGAAGAAGGTATGCATATGCTCCGGCGACCAAAACAGTGCTCCAGTGACTGAAACACCGCATGGTCTCTTGGGAGGGGTCTCTTCTGAGCTCAGGGTCGTGCCTGAACCATCTATTCCTGTGGACCTGTCAAGCGTAGGCCGAAGGAATAGACCTGCTATTGTGTTGTTCCTTCTGACTTATGTCGCTTTGATATCCCCTGATAAGCATATTCTGCCACTTGTTTATTTCTGGCCCTCCTCCTCCTCCAAAACCCCACCCCCAACCCCAACCCCCCTCTTCCCTTTTCCCATCAAGAAAAGCACGGGATAAGCAAAGCCCAGCAATAAACATATCTCCTGAGATTGATAAAAATACCTGTTGAGGAGTTATGGAGGTAGGGTCCAGTAACACATCAGACCGTATGAAGGAGGAGAGGCCTGCCAATCACAAAGTCAAGGAGTAGCATCGCACACCAACACGCTGCAAGCCTCCTTCCGCCTTGCAGGTACAAGGAGGAACCATGAGGGACTCGTTTCTGGTAGAGGGCGTGGCCTTTAAGAAGACGTTCTCGTACGCCGGCTTCGAGCAACAACCCAAGAGCTTCCAGAGCCCCAAGATCTTGCTCCTCAACCTGGAGCTGGAGCTGAAGTCGGAGAAGGAGAACGCAGAAGTCAGGTGAGGGTCGCCCGCCCACTGCCGAGCTGGACCACATAGGTCTCGGGAATTGTGAGTGTAGCAACATCAGGGGAAGGCCACGGCGCTTGTTTTTTATCGTGCATGGGTGGGCATCCGTTCGTGCTCAACATAGCTCAGCTTTGCATCTCGCACCTTCATGCTGCTGTGTTACCCAGCCTACTTGCAGCAGCACCGGCAACGGCAGCAGCACCGGTGCTCGTGCTTTGGTTTGAGCAACTTTCAGGCATGCAGCGTGGACCTCCGGAGTTGGAATTCTGCCGCCTCCAGCTTTCCTCATCTGATTCTTTGCGTGCATCTGTGTCTGATGCACTTGTGTCGCCGAACTTTGCAAGCGGCAATGTGTGCTCAGGCTCTCGGATCCGGCGCAGTACCAGTCCATCGTGGACGCAGAGTGGAACATCATCTACGACAAGCTGGACAAGTGCGTCGCCAGCGGGGCCAAGATTGTGCTGTCCCGCCTGGCAATTGGGGACCTGGCCACTCAGGTGCGCTCTTGCACGCTCCTAGCCCCCCCCCCAAAAGCCACCAGCAGCTTACCCTCTGCAGCTGCAAGGCTGGCTCTTCTTTCCCTGCCATGCAGCAAGGGGGCTCTCTGGATGGACTGCCCGCGCTGGCATTTTCTCGCACATGTCACGTGCTTGATGATCTCAAATCATCAGTCTTGCCTAGCGCAGGTGTACCTTCTTCATGTATCACTTCCTTATATTGAGAGAAAAGCGTGGATAACGAGCATGATATTTCTGAGCCTATGGACTTCTAATCTCTTGGCTGGGTTGCGCGGGGTTGAATCGAGTGGTGCAGTATTTTGCTGACAGAGACATCTTCTGCGCGGGAAGAGTGGCGGAGGATGACCTCCACCGCGTGGCCAAGGCTACAGGCGGGGCCATCCAGACCACTGTCAACAATGTCGTACCCGAGGTATTGGCGGAGCCATCGCCTGCCCACCCCTTTTCGAGTGCGGTTCCCCTGGCTTCTGGTCTGCCTGCTGCTGTGCAGTGCAAGGCCGGTGCTGCTAGATTCTGAATCAGCAAGACGAGCCATGCACCACAACTGTGTGGATGTGCACAAGGGCTGCTCCCGCTCGCGGTCTCACTGCTAGGCCCATTGCAGCCTCGTGCCATCTGTGCTGTGTCGAGCGTCTACAGCCACCACGCGCGGCGAGCGTACACATGTTCACGCGCTATGGCACATGCCCAGGATGCTGAGATTCGATATTGCAACACAAGGACGACCGTACACATGGGTCGTGTCTTGCATGTGATCGTGCTAAACTGACGGGCACAGTCGCCTGATGCTGCAAGCGTGCTGACATGATGCCCATGCACGTGTGTCATGGGGCGGGCTACCAGGTGATGGGCGAGTGCGCAAACTTTGAGGAGAGGCAAGTGGGCAACGAGAGGTTCAATCTGTTCACAGGCTGCCCGCACGCCAAGACCGCCACCATAGTCCTGCGCGGCGGCGCCGAGCAGGTACTTCTTCTTGCTGCTGCGCCTCCCGTCTCCACTCTTGCACCGCATGTGCAGGGGTCAGCTCTGAGTCATCACACAAGTGTAGGACAGAGAGCCCTAAGCCTGGATATGCTTCAGTGATGCGGCCCGTGTGCTGACCCCGCCCCGGGAGACTCTTCATGTGGCTTCGTGGGTGCGCGTGCGGAGGAGCAGTTCATTGAGGAGGCGGACCGCAGCCTCCACGACGCCATCATGATTGTCAGGCGGGCCGTCAAGAACTCCAACGTGGTGGCGGGGGGCGGCGCCACTGAAGTACGGAATACTGAGCTCCTCCTGCTCTGAGCCCTCCTGTACTCCCTCATCTGCTGCCATCCCCGGGCCCATCACCGTCCAATACACAAAACATTTACTGTTAAGCCCCCTGGGGACCCCCCTGCAGCACCCCACCCCTGGGCCGCTTTTAGAAGAGCTGGCAATCTTACTTGTGGTGCCTCTCTTGGGCTCAACCTTGCCATGTCCGCGAATTTGAGTGTGGATCGGATAGCACAACTGCGATGGGTGTGTGCGCGTGTGTGTGTGGGTGTGCACACGCCTACTTTTGTGCTTAATTTACTCACGGTCATTAAGGACCTCCAGCAGTTTGAGAGTTGGCAACTCGATGGCATAAATATACATTGAGGTATACCAAAAAATTGTGATAAGAATTCTAGCTGACGCTGCCAACATCACATCAAGCAACAGCAAGTGTGCGTCAGACCCGATCGCTCCAATTTTGTGGCAGACGAGTGGTGCTGAGGCAGACATGTGGCCGGTTGGCAGCAAATGATGGCATAAATATACGTTGAGAATGTTTACACTCTATGATAAGTACTATTGGCTGATGCTGCGAATGGCCGGTCTCCCCAAAGGCTGTATGGAAGTGCGCAAATACTCTTGAAGACTTTGTCAATCACAAAACTTGACCCCCCTGAGACGCCATATATTGTGTTGAAGGGGTGGTTGTCAAAACTTGAAGCTGTGCGGCAGGAATCAGAGTGCAGTTTTTGCGACATGATCTGATTCCTCTGTACCCATTCATGTTCCGACTCCTGTTGTCACGTGCCAGCACATTCTCACTTTTTGTGTGCTGATGGTCACTAGTTTTTCCAGGGGGACGTTCTTATGTGATTATAAACATGTGTAGCAACAAGGTATCGCTGGAAAAGTCTTGAATAACTGGCAGGGATTGTTACCATCGCCAGGAAAGCAAGCCGTATGACCCCTTGAGATTGGTAAATCTTGACTTGTGTCGGAGCTGCTCGGATGCCCGTGGGCCAGAACAGTCTCCTGGGAGTGGGGCTGTGGGGCGATGGGTAGGTCATGGGTGTCTGTCGTGCCGACATCTGCAGAATATCACAAACTTACTCCTGCCCTAAAAAAAATCCTATTCTACTATCCTATTTCAAAACACTTTGGGGGGAGTCATCAGCCCTACACCCGAGCCTTATGTCAGCCTAAGCCAAAGGCCCCGTGGCGGCAATGAGCGTGTAGCGCATGTCACACCCAGAATGATTACCTATACATTACCCATACTAAACAAACATTATCATACTGAACATCCGTATTGATTGGGGTGGCTAGTTCCTTGCAGCACATGATGGCATGATTATACATTGAGATGTTTTTCTCTGATGAATACTTTTGGCTGATGCTGCAAGCAAGCTGTCTGGTCTAGTCAGCGGTTTTAGTAGAGGGACGAGTCCTTGTGTGTTTCATGTAATTACTTCAATCGTTGCCCTGCAATGGTGGGGCAAGTAGGTGCCGGCAGCAGATGATGGCATAAGCATACATTGATAAATTTCATGTGATAACCAACCTTGGCTGATGCTGCTTCTTTTGTATCAGAGAATTTTTACGCATCAGGGCTTGTACAACAAAATGTGGCTTAGGTGTGGGTTTAATACCGAAAAAGTTAGGGTTTTATCTCTATGGGGCCCCTTTCTCATGTTGGTGTTTTTGTTAAACTGGCATAGGGGCGCTGTGTGCTTGGGGGCCATCAAGGGCATGTGTCAAGTTCCATCCCTCTGTCGAAACAAATATGTGAAACGTGTGTAAGTTGCTGCAAGCGTCAACAAATGGTCACTGAATTTGATACAACTGGATGTTGGGCAGTGTATGCTTTTGCGTTCTGATCCTTCGTGGCCATTGTCTTGCGCGCTGCCACCTGGTGGGCGCGTGGCTGGGGGGCTGCTGTGCGCAGATGGAGGTGAGCAAGCACCTAAGGCAGCACGCGCGCAGCATCGCCGGTAAAGCCCAGCTCTTCATCAACTCCTACGCAAAGGCTCTCGAGGTACGCCTTTCCTCCTCCTCCTCCTCCTCTTGCTCCGCTTGAGGCACTGCTGGAGCCTGGCATCGTTGTAAGTCAACTCCTCTGCATGTCTTCTCTCAAAAGAGCGTAAGAAGGATGCGCTCGGTACTGGCCTCATTTTGACTTGCAGCGGATTGCTTGCCGTGCCCACCTCAGCTATCGTGTGTCTATCCCCTTGCTCCCCTTGGCTCCATCTACTCGCGCACATGTCTGGGCCCGTGTCAGGTCACTTGGGCCCAGGATGGCGTCTAATCCACTCTGGGATCGTGTGCGTGTGTGCTTGGGGGGCCATGTTTGTGTGTGTTTGGGCATCCGGGGCTCTGGACTGCAGGTCATACCCCGCCAGCTGTGCGACAACGCGGGATTCGACGCCACAGACGTGCTGAACAAGTTGCGGCAGAAGCACGCCATCGACAACGGTACACTTCTGCCTACGCCGGTTTCCACCTCTGCCCCCTGTGCTTGCGCCAACAAGGCAGCCTGGCTTCCTGCCTGGCCTGTCAGAGGGCTGCCGCTGGGTCCCTGCTCTGCTTACCTCTGTTCCTATGCTGCGTGGTAGCCTCTGGCACATGCATGAGATATGGCACACACTGTCTGCTGCGCTTGCTGCCGGTCATTGCTGTCATGATGAGATACAAGTGGGCCAGTATGGGGAAGCTGCAGCCTTATGCATCCCTTGCCCCCGCCGCCTAAACGCGTCTGTGTCCATGGGGCGGCTCTCGCTGAAGAGTAGCCGCTCAGAATAGGTGCCAGCCGTGGGAATAGCACGGCCAGCTCTAGAACGGCGTCCAGTGTTGCGTTCTTGCACATCCATTTCTGAGGCACGCTTGTGAGGGCTGCAACCAAACTGGCCTGCTATCCGCCAGAAGAAAAGGCATATGTTTGCGCGCATGTGCGCTCCTCAACGGTCTGTCCTGAGGGGGGTGTGGGCGGAACAGGGGCCCTGTACGGCGTGGATGTCAACACGGGCGGCATCATCGACACGTATGCCAGCTTCATCTGGGAGCCCAGTGTAGTCAAAGTATGCATCTCCTCTTTCCCTTACTCCCCGCTGTGGGGGGCTCCTGTCAAGAATCTCCAAGACATACTCGCGCTTGCAACATTCTCGTTTTGGTTCATCAATCCTTCACTCATATCAACAAGAGTGCCAATTGTTCTCTGCTTGACTTGAGCGCGGAAGGGGAGAGGGGCCACATGCAAGGGCATTAGCGTCAAGACAACGGTAGCGGAGCAGCAGCACCTGCCTTGGGCAATGAAAAAACCGCCGGGTGCTGCAGGTGTCTAACATCGAAAAGTTGATAGGCGTGGATGTCTGCGTACTTTAGTCAACTTTCTCCCCCTCTTGCAAGTGGCAGCTTGCCTTCATGACAGGAATTTGACGACCTGTTTTGCTTGGTTGGCGCGTTTCTGAAATGCTTTGCAGATAAATGCCATCACTGCAGCGACAGAGGCTGCCTGCTTACTTCTCAGTGTGGATGAGACAATCCGAAATCCAAAGGTGAGTCTCGTTGCCTCACATCATTTTATTTCTTAGCAGACCTATGGATGGATGTATCAGGTTTGTCAGCATGTTTGCTTCAACTTCCAACTTGACTTTTTCTGGTACTCATCCCACATGGCGTGTTCATAGTGAGTGCAATTAGCGACGCGAAGGGGACTTAAGTGACCCCTTGATCGGGCAGGACACTGGATACTTGTGCAGCCACTAATATTATGTTGTTAACATTGACTCAAAGCTAAGGATATGTAGCCGATGGGTGTTTGGTCTTTATGCTGGGCATGGAGTGGCTGTGGGATGAAAGTTGTTGCTCAAACTAGGCCGAAGTGCGGGGATTGTATATCCAAATCTAAATTGTTGTCAAAAAAATTTGTCGTGATGTGGAACAGTCGGAGAGTGCACAAGGTGAAGCCATGGGTGGAAGGGGCAGAGGTGGTCCCATGAGGGGTGGTGGCAGGGGCATGCGCAGGCGTTAGTTGTAAAAGTTGGTAATATTTACCCAATATAAATTCCTCATTGTTTCATTGTTGTGTGGTTGTACAAGGAAGTAAAAGTCTGTGACATATGCTTGCAAGGCTGAGGTGGGGAAACCGTTAATTATCAACTTTGTACATTATCTACTATGAACCATCAACTGGTCCAAGACTTAAAGTTCATCCACAACATTGTAAATCTTACGCTGCTATATTCACCAATAAACTCAATTGTATAGCACTCTGATACAAAGCAACTCATTTGGGGGTAATTGTAATCAGACATTGTGAGAAGCAGATAATGTGGCATGTATGAAGTAGTACCACAAGTGCAATGTCTTTGGTCAACAACCCCAATTTGTGACCGTTTCAGGCTTTCAGATTCAGATGGCATGTGTGGGTCAACTCATCACGTACTTAGATTCGACATATGTGTACAGTCGTAAATTGCTTTTGTCGCGACAGATTTGTTTAATTTGTTTGATATTTGTGCTTTTAAGGTGTCAAATAATCCGTAAGTCACCAAATTATTTGTGATGTCACAAATGAACACAAGTTTGCCCCTAACCAACCCGTGAACTAAATTCAACAACTCACAGGCTAAAATAGCTCTTGCAAAAATTGATGGACAAGCATGTTATACGTAATTTGTCCTACTATGTACGTTTAGTTGCAAGTGTTCATATTAAGTTTGAAGAAATAAGGAGCCGGCTTAATATCAGGACAATCATAAAGCGTCTTTGCAATCATCAAAGGAAGTTATCTTACAAGCAAAGGCAGTCATAGATCCCCATACCATTAAACCCGAATAATTCTTTCGTACGTTCCTTCTTTTTTCTTCCACATAAAAAAATAGGTTTCATGTAGATAAGTACCTAGTCATTGAGGGACTACATTTACATACATTCCGTGATTTTGTGACTTACATCAAGATCAGATCAAGTGCTGTTTTTTGTCACAAGCAAAAGAACAGAAACTGCTAAATGGACGTCAACTTAAACCGTCTCTAGTATTATTATATGAGAAGTACCACATTATGAGGCGTTTTTTTGTCTTTTTCCATCCTCTTGCGTGCGTGGCCAATAATTTACCACTTTCGTACTTGAATATTAGAATGAATTTTTAGCAATGATTCTTTCCTCCTTCACTATATCAAAATATAAGTACTTTGGAACTGAAAGTGGTCATCTCAACACTACAGTTTAGAAGGTAAATTGGAAATAATCGATGGGGTATCTGCGATCTTTTGTTAGGTTTTTGAAACTTCCATATCCGTACAGCTACGAAATCCGGATCACGCGGTCTCGCATTGTCGACTCGCCATTGGGTTCCTTCCAAAGCAGGGCATGGAGGCGAGGGGAGAAATGCTCCTGCCCTCCCAAACTTGATACAAAAGTTCTAGGAAGTTTTGTTCCACCAAGATCACTAGGAGTTAAGTGGTCTCCCGAGATTCGTCTTCTGAACATAAACTACCGAAACACATTACCATAAAACATGTTGAGGTCAGTTGCTGCACGCCTGGTCATCGTTGCTCGACGTGCAGCACATTTACCAGCGGTGTCTCTTAAGGGATCTGTTGAGCCAGTGGCACCGACTTATATCCAGTCTAATATTTTGTGTCGGGCCTCGTCAAGCCTGGGATGGGTTTCTCGAACTTCCACTTTATTGAGTGCCGTTGCCCATAAGACAGATGCACCAGGTACATATTTCAGTCGCAGGCCAGTTCAGTGTCAATCTTTGCACAATAAGGATTTTGAGCTTTCAAAGTCGTTAGAATCTTACTGATACCTGGTATATCATCCGTGGTGTGAAGCAGGAACTGATTTGACAGAAGAATATGAACACGCCACTGGACTTGAGAAGGAGGAGATTGAGGCTCAGCTGGAGGTGAATATTGATACTTTGTTCGTTCATGTACACATGAAAATTGGCTGCTAACACTAGTATCTCTCTGTCTAGCGTGCATTGGCAGCTTTTCTTGTTTTTATGATCTTGTCCTAGTCAAGTACCTCCGGCCTACATTCAGATGCTTCATACACGCCTTTTTTAAAACAAGTTCTGACGTCTAAAACAGAGGAAGGTCAGGTTCTTTGCTCCTCTGCAACCTAAGTAAATAGACATTATTGTTTGTTGGTTGCAGGGAAAGTCCCGCTTTGAGATGGCGCCTCCCCGGGGACCATTTGGAACAAAGGTGTATCCTTGATGTTGAATCACCTCTCTTGCTTTCCGTCGCAACTTAGTCTAGGTGTCATCGTGCTGTTTGATAACTCTGACTAAGCATCTTATGCTACTTGATAACCAGGTCTACGATACTGATCAGCTTACCTTGATATGTTGTTACTCAGGAAGAACCTGCAATTGTGGAGTCGCAGTTCGATGAGCGCATAGTGGGTTGTTCAGGTGGTGTTGATGGTAAGTGGTTTTACGACTCGTGACGTAGGGGTTGTTGTTGATATTTCAGCACATTAATCTTCTTCATTGGATACAGTTTTTGGGTAATCTAGCCTCTGGTCTCGATGCCCTTTTTCAGGGCAATGCATATGTTCCTGGTTTTGGACGTCTCAAAACTTTCAAGGAGTTGCATTTTTTTTGCGTTGGTGGAATTGGAAGTTCCTTCTACGTTGCTTTATAGTAAAGGCATCTCTACCTTAAGGGATGATTGTGTATGCAGTTCTCATATACTGAGTGCTTGAGGTGCTGGTTCGGTGAAGGAAGAAAAGCAAAATAATGGTGGAAGGAGGGTTTCCTGGAGAGTCAGCTCGTGTGCCACTAAACATGCACTTGAGGTTTGGGAAAGCTGACGTCCTCTTTGTCGACACACATGTGTAGTGCACGCCAGCTTTTAGCATGCTGGCTCTGACCTCTATAGTAGGACTGCACAATGGTGTGAGCAGATGACGAGCACGATGTTGTATGGTTCAAGTTGAAGAAGGACGCTGATCATGAATGCCCTGTTTGTACCCAGTACTTCCAGGTATATGTCCTGTTTTTCATTACGGAGGCATAAGTATTTCTGTGGGATGTGGCATTTATTCGTGCAAAGTGGCAGTTTTAGATGCATTTGCTGCTCAGTGGGTTGTAGTTGACTTCACTTGAGAAAATGATGAAAGACGTATGTATTGGAGTTGTATCTTGCCCTGTGTTTGGAATACGTGAAATAGGAGTTGGCAAGTCGTAGGTAAATGGCTTTATGCCTTTCTGTAGAAGCTGAGATGTGGGTACGTTTGCAATTTCTGTCTCGGTTTCTTCTTCAGATATCTGTTCTTGGTGACAGTTCTTCAACCTCTTTGTGTGGAGTGGTTGATTCTTTGTGGTTTTTCTTCGTCATCGTGTCACCTGAAACTTACATGTGGTTTCATTTTCCACTTGGACTTGCAGTTGAAGGTGGTTGGAGAGGGCGGAATGCCCGGGGCACATCACTAGTGCAATTTGGCTGCAATATGGTTGGGTATTAGTTAACACATCGTTTCTTTCTAAGCCTGGAGTACTGAACAGATCGACCAACGTGGGTGATGCCCAAGCATTCTCCTTGTGCTTTTTGGACTCGTAGTCTGCGGTCTACAAGGGCCGGCAGATGATAGCAGGCGACAATGTATTTGAGGAGGACCCCTTTTGAGGATGATGTCAAAAGCTCAGGCAAGGTAGCCTCAGTGCGACAAGGTTAGCATGTGTCATAGTTTCAAAGGGCAAGGCGTGTGATGGTTGAGAAAAGCGGACATCAGCAATACGTTGTTGTGCTTTGATTAGATTCGTCGTTGGTGCTCACCAAATTCATCTTGGTGTAAGGGTGCTCCACTCCATAGCACCTGGCCTCTGGCAAGTCTACGACTGCGTAACAGAAAAAAAGAAATAATGGTCTTTTGCTTGAAGATACTGAAGTGGTTTGAGAGTCAATGTAACCATGTGAGATTATGTTAGCTAGTGTTATCTTTGCCCAGGGTTTGAAGAGCTATTTAGATTTTATCTTGGAGTTCACTCTAGTGTAGTAGATGATTCACGTGTTATATGCCAAAATCTTGTTTTGGATTACATCCCATATTATGATACCTGGTTTCAACTTTCGTTGGCTCCAGTGATCGAATGCATGAATCGCCTTATTGATCACACATGGATAGTGGAAGCCAACCAACGTCAGGTGTCAAAGCGCAACGCCGCTGACGTCACAGAGTAAGACTCCCGACAGCCTATGTCGTCGCTACTGTCCACTTCCATAAGCCCCTTGTGTATGGTTCCGAGCAGTCTTCGCCAAGGATCGCGTGTGGTAAGAAGGTACATGGCGGATTGCAGTCTGATATGATGATGTATCACTCGTGTCTCCGCACGACTCAACACATACTCTTGGGAGTCCTGCTCTTAACGAGGTCACCACTATATACTGGCTCCTACGCGATCAGAACACATGAGCTCGAGAATATTTTCTTTCGTGGTATGGCTACACTTAATAACTCACGCTATTCGGCACTCCCGATTTAGACCGGACCAACGCACTTACCTTGTGTTTTTAGAGGGGCTGTCTTCCTAGCTGCTACAAGAGGCAACCGTATTGAAAACCGGGGTCTTCTAGTGTCCGTGGAGTGGATCAATAAAGAACAGCATTCTCTTATATACCTTTTATATTGAGTCTTACTGAAAAGGGAACATGGGTGTCCCCTTATGGGGGGGATATGTCCGGGTTCTGCTAGCGTCAGTGGTGCTTCATCTGGTTCGCTCCGCACATGCAGGTACGTTCAAACTCTTATTCAATACACAAGAGCGAATAATCGGCTTCAAGCTACATGAGGAACATCAGTTGTTTTGCATGGAACCACGAGCCCTAAGCATAATAAGGTCTACTGTCTTGGTACTTATGCCCTCAGCGTCCAACTTAACTGCTGGGAGAACGCTTGCCCCCGTCAGGCAACATGGTCGTCTGATCTTTGCTTTTGCTGCCTTCAACGGTCCACTTTTCGTATAGGTCTGTGTTGGCAGATATTCTAGTTGCTTGGAATCGGTGCATACAAATTGTAGTTATCCTCTCTGTATCGCTATGTTTCAAAAAACATGGCGCAAATTCGTCTGCCTGCTGGTATGCTACATGATTCCTTTGCAGATGCGCATATGCTGGCTCATTTTGAATGGAACAAGCACTCCAGCAGAGTACGCACACGAGGCTTATGCTCAGTGCGTGAATGATCCAACGCAGATGTGAGGACTGAAGACGAGCAAGCCTTGGAAGGCAACGTGCCCAAAGCTGCTCTCGACTTCCAGACACAAGCAGCAAAGGTAGCTCAGGAGCACCCTCCGGGAACCCTGCAGTCTCAGCAGGTTCCTCCTTCTGGAGAACTGCACTTGGACGAATTTATCAGGAAGCATGATGTGGGAGCATCAGAACCTCTGCATGAAGGTGTGTCTGAAAGACCTGAGGTAGAGCAGCAAGGCCCAAGCAGAGGCGTTGATGCAGGAGCTCTTGTTAGCCAGGGAGGGCACACCTTAAGCCAGCCACAGCTTCTACAAGGCCATCATCAGAGCCTAGAACAGCCTGGGGCGCGGTTGCCTAGCCCCCAGCAAGGGGAGGGAGAGGAAGCAGCAGCTGCTGGTGCTGCTGCTAGTGCTGCATATGATGAAAACGATGCTGGTGCAGAGGCAGAGGCAGAGGCGGAGACCGAGGGGCCAGGAGAAGAAGGCTCCTCAAGCGAAGCAGATGAACAGTTTGCTAAACTGAGGGATCTGCTGGTGGGTGCTTTTGGTGCCTTCCCCTTCCCATCGTTCCGACTCACACATAGTGAGAGGCATGCCCGTGAGGTGTGCTTCTCCTTGAAGTCATTGTCCTGCTGCAGCAGGCCTGAAAGGGGGTCCGCATTTACTTTTGAGCCATTAATGGCACTGTCCCTATATCGCCCCCAGAGGCGGGATGGCATGGAAGTGTGCACTTGATGCAGTTGAGGGCTGATTCTGTTGTTGCCATGGACGTGGAGAGGAGGGCGGCGTGGCCTCAGTGCCGCAGGGGGCAGGTGGGGGATGTGCTGGCACCAAGTCAGCTGGTCATGTGGGTGCATGCCGAGTGGCGTGAATGACGTCTTCAATTTTTGGCGGGTGAGCATGCACGCCTCTGACACGGAGCTGTTACGCGCTTGCTGATGCGTCCCAGCTTGGCGGCCCTTCCGGCGCACAGAAGGGCGTGACGTCGGCAGCCATCCTCGAGCTCAAAGCCCTGGCAGCCGCTCTGCAACCGTCACCCGGTAATGGCGACAACGGTGATGGCAAAGGTTCTCCGCTGCTGGCCCTGTGGAGGCCATCAACCGCATTTGAGTATGACGAGCCCCACGGTGGCGACATCGCACCAGAGCCAGAGGCCACGCAGACATCGCCATCGCCACCCGTCCCAGCACCAGCACTGACAGGAGGACTCGTGGCAGCAGCAGCAGCAGAGGAGGGGGAGGGGGAGGGGGAGGGGAGCATGCCTCATAGCTGGACCATCACAAAAGGGCAGCAGCCCCATGAAGGCGCTCAGGGGGCTGAGTCTGAGCCTGAGCCTGAGCCTGATACACCTGGTGATGCTGCTCCTTCTCCGCCTCCTCCTGCTTCTTCTCCTTATCCGCGGCCATCAGGCTCCAGCCAGGGCACCGCAAATTCCCTCCCCTCTGCTGAAACGCCGTCAGAGGCACTCCCTCCATCGCTCCCTTCTCCTGAGACCGAACTTGCATCACAAGAAGCACGGGGATTAGTACCATTCCATCATGATGATGATGATGATGGTGATGATGCATC
Source organism: Mesotaenium endlicherianum (assembly GCA_009602735.1). Taxonomy (NCBI): domain Eukaryota; kingdom Viridiplantae; phylum Streptophyta; class Zygnematophyceae; order Zygnematales; family Mesotaeniaceae; genus Mesotaenium; species Mesotaenium endlicherianum. Next base: position 329,890 of record WELA01001462.1, read on the forward strand.
TGCCACCAGAGCTGGTTCTGGTGAAGTAGCCGCGCACCCGCCGTCTGTGCTAGGAGTAGCGCCAGGTGCCGGCGCCTCAGAAGGTGGTGAGGGGGCACGTGCTCCTCCGACCCGAGAGTACAACAGCATGGCTGCCAGTGCCGGAGCTGAGAGTGCCCTCGGTGGAGAATGGAGGGGGAGTCTTCCTCCTGCCGCTGCACCCGAGGCAGCAACAGTTGCATTTGCCGCAGGCCGGGAGGAGGCGGTGGGCCAAGTGCCTCAGCAGAATCCGGGCTCAATGCCTCTCCTTGCTGCTGACTTGTCGAGTGCTTCAGAAGCTGCCTCGGATGGTGGCGGGGCCCCAGCTGGTCCTGGCACACGGGCTCATACGCAGACAGATGCAGGCTCAAGCGCAGGGGGGCAGGTAGTAGATACAGGGGCAGGCACAGGAGCAGGTGCAGGTGTAGGGGCAGCTGCAACGCCAGATGGTGATGCGCTTAAGGATGGTGATGGAGCAGCAGCAACAGCAGCGGCAGCAGCAGGAGCAGCAGGGTCACAGAATACTACAGACGCAGGTACAGGCTCAGCAGAAGGAGGCGGCAATGTACCCGCGGCAGCAGGGCAGTGGGTGCACGGAGGCGACGGGTACGTGTGGCTGGACGGCGACGGTGTCCGCAGGTTGGAGGAGGAGAAGAGGGCGGGCGCTGCACAGTTCCTGCTGGGCGTGCTGTCTGCCACCGGCGTGCTGCCCCACCACGCCCCACTTAATGACTCCCTGGTGTGCGCCCTCCCCCCCGCCCTAATACCTTCCCCCTTGTGGTGCCTCATCTTCCATAAACTTTCACGCCCTGAAGTTGGTCTCTCAATTGTCCTGCGTTCTTGGTGTCGATTTGCCCAAGCTGCTGCTGCTGCTGCTGCTGCTCTCATGTGTATTGTCCCAAGTCACGGTGAGAGCAACGTGGCCCCATTTAGGGAAGACCTTTTCTCCTCTTGGGCCCACTGACACGTAGCCCATAGCAGGCGAGATGAGAGCCTCCTTGAGTGAAAGGGCGCCCTCAAGCTGCCTGCTGTGAGGCCACCCTGTGACTGCTCTCCCGCATCGCTACTCCCCCTTCCCCCCC
>WELA01001462.1:338663-378296 GCA_009602735.1 Mesotaenium endlicherianum
CCCCCCCCTCCTTCCGCTCCCCCTCACTTCTCTCATCCTCTTTATCTTCCCCCCTTACTCTCCCCTCCTCTCACTCTCACCTGGGTGTCGCTCTCGCGCTTCCTCCTTCCACAGGCCTGCTCTACGCGTATGAGTCCTGCGACCCTGTCGTCCTGATGCTCGCTCTCCCTCGTGTGTGTGTGTGTTGCTCTCGCTCGTCCGTGTTTCCAGAGCCCGCCAAAAGTCTTGCGACCCCGTCGACATCCTCACGCCCCTGAGTAAGGGCCGCGTCCAGGAGGGAGAAGTAAGTCGGCCCTCGCACACACACTCAAGAGGTTGAGTTCAGCTGAGGGGCACCCACTACGAGGGAGTGGGGATGTGTGTCCTTAAATACACACACTAACACCTGGGACTAGAGAGTGCTGAACTAGAAACCTTTCGGCCTTTGTCTGGCCCTGAGCTACCGCACAGTTAGTCACAGCTATGGCTTTCCATAGATTATTTATACTCGTAACTATTCCTAGCTCAAGTAGCTCTGTGTGTTTGCACGTTCCTAGCACGTTCCTATAGCCTGGCGGCGCGAATATTCTGGAACCCAGAACCTCAACTCCTCAACTGATGATCGAAATATCTCTGTGGCTTGATCCAACAACATGGCTTGCCTGTCTCACTCGGGGGCAAGTGAGGGAGAGGCGTAGTAGTAGGAGGGGGCTGTAGCGCTGAAGCCTGAGCGCAACGCCAACGGTTGTCGCTAGGGGGGGACGGGAGGGCGCTTAAGGCTTGCCCCTCGTCACAGTCCAGGCTGCTGTGACACAGTTTGAAGAGTCTGGATGGGAAGGGCAAGGTAGCACCCAAGCCCATCTGCCCCAAACTTTCTCGTGTGTCATGCGCTGCAATGGGGGCGGGCAATGGTGTGCTGACACATGTGCTTCTGCTGCTGCTTGTTTTGCCTGCCTTGGCCAAAGGGGGAGCCAGGGTGCTTGGGGGCTTGAGCCTTGCTTGAGTTCTAAGTCTCTCTTTGTAAAGGCACCAGGAATAATTGTTGCAAGGGAGAGGAGGTTGACTGCTGCTGGGTCGAAAGGAAGTGAGAAAGTGCAGGGCAAGAGGGGGGAAAGAAGAGAGGAGAAAGGGGTCTTTTGGGGGGGGGGAGGAGTGGGACAAAGCAAAGTAGGGGACGTGAGCATTGGTCTCGTACAGGGCGTCGGGGACTTTGATCACCGCCACTTGTTGCAATGATTCACGCTCCCTGCCGCGACTGGCCTCACTTCCTCTCGCTCTCTCTTTTTTTTATTGCTGGCGTCGGTGCCACCTGGCAGGCTCACTGTAGGTGACGTGGAAGACCAGGGACGTAAACGCCTTCAATTTTCCACTCTCAAGCTGGTGGGTGCTTGCGCCAAGTGGCTATCCTCCTCCTCCTCCTCCTCCTCATTCCTCTTTCTCCTTCTCCTCGTCGTCCTCCTCCCCTCCCTCGCCCCATACTACATCCTCAGCCAGATTCTAGAATTTTTGGTTATTTCTCCCTTTCTTTCACACCCTTTTGTTCCCCTGGCCACCCTCTCCACTTCGAAGCCTGATCCACTTGTACCCTTGCTGCTGAAGGATGACAAATTTTCTTATTGTCCTCTTCTTCTCTTCCCCTCCTCCTCCCTTCCTCCCTCCTTCTCTACTCTCTTGTCTGATTGTTGGGGCAGGCAGGCTGCAGGCTTGCTCCTTGCCCGCCCTGCTTGTTCGCCCTGCCCGCCAGGAGGATGCGTTCAGGATGCGTTCATATATGCGTATTCACATATATATGTATACATAGTATTTAATGTGCTAATTAGTGTACCTAGATATATACGCATGTATGTTGTAGTTTATGCATGTGATCATGCATGTATGTATGTATGCATATATGTGTCATATTAAGGCTTAATGAACATTATGTCTGTTAGTGCTCTCCTCCACACCCTTGCTCTCGACGGGTGGCCTGCGAGTGTAGTGATCCTGTCTTTGTGTGGTTGGGTGCGTGTGGGTGGGCGTGTGGGCGTGCTTGTGCCTGTGGGTGCGGGTGTGTCGTGTGCGCGCGTGGGTCTGCGCATGCAACGAGGTGTGCGAGTGTGTGTTGTGCGTGTGAAATGTTTTCTCCTTTCCCGTCACTTGGTGACTTGTTTGATCTCATGGCGCACCCCTTTACTTATTTCTACAGTAAGGAATGAGTTGCACTGTATGCTGCATGCGTCCTCTGTTTGCGTGGTCAAGGAGGGAGGGGATGGAGAGTGGGAGATGGGGGCGGGGGTCTGTTGAAAAAGAAGCCATGCTGCTTGTAAGTACGCACGTTGCCGCGTAGGGGCGGGCAGACTGCTGCAGGCATGCTGCCTGGCCGCCCCACACCTGCCAGTGCTTTCTTGTGCGTTCCAGTGCCAGCGCTATGCCGGCTAGTTTCAGTGCTAGCGCCTGCGCATGCGCCCAAAGGGCCCGTGCCAGCCAGTGCCAGCGCCTGCGTGCGCGCGCGCTACAACAGGCAGCGAGCACGGCCTGCTGCCTGCTGCCTTCTGCCACGTGGCGCAGGGCAACGGGCTGCGTGCTGCTGCGAGCTCCCATGCGCGTGTGCGTGCGTTCGCGTGCGCGATGTTGTGCAGCGCACACGGCCTGCTGCCATCTGGCACAGGACAGCAGGCTGCGCATGCTGCTGCCTTTCGCCATGCGCGCGTGTGTGTCGGAGCCACTTGTAGGCGTGTTCTACTTTGCTTCACCAACTCCATTGAGTCTTGCACTCTCACGCGCACATGTTTGCGTGGTCTCACTTTGGTAGGCTGACTCCCCTTCGTAACATTTAATTGTCTATTTTGTTCATGTTGCTTTTTCTAACTGCAGGTACAAATGGAGCGTGCTCCTGTCCCGCCTCCATCGTCTTTTTCGGGGTCTTCTTCTTTTGTGTTTCATGAAGGCCGTCTTCCTCCACCTCCTTCCGACAGCGTCAAAAAGAATCTGGCAGAATTTATTGCAAAAGCCCTGAGGCCAGCCACGGCGAGGAAGTATGGCCGGTCATATCTTCTATACCAGGTTTGTTGTTAAGCTCTTGACAACGGTGTATTACATTTCGTACGTAATGATTATGCTCTTCTACTAATGCCTTGATTGACGGTGGGCTAGCTCTTCCTCTCTGAGGTGGGCAGGCGTTCTGGCTGGCCTATGCTGGAATCGTTGGAGCCCTTATTACCGAGGACGGAATTGCCACTTGGTTTCACAAATTGGAGAACAAGGATGATAGCAGGGTATGACTTATGTGCCTTATTTTTGGTAGCAACTGTTGATTTGAGAAACTCGCGTACGGTGTACTTTATGTGATATTATTTGTGCTGTGTTTATGTCTTTGCAGAGCTTCAGGTTTTACGAGAACCATATCAAGGGCCTGCAAGCATACCATGCGGAAAAAATGCAAAGCTCTTAAGCAGCATGTTCCCGCTGGCGGCGTGAGGACAAGAGACGTTCAGGGCTTCCTAAAAAGTTGCAAGAGACAGACAGCGACGCGTGGAAGGGCGTAAGCACCGTGCTTCTTATGCTTTGTTCTTAGGTACTACATTTACAGCAAGTTGAATTGATGTTTTCTAATGGCATTTCTTACTTTTTTGCTTCTTCATTTCATTGTATGGTATCGCAGGAACTATGTGGATCTCCATGCAAACCTCAACCACTCGTACACTCGAGCGAAGCACTTTGAAATTCAGGAGTACTACTTGTTGGAGAGTGAGAAAGGACAGGGTGGTGAGGGTGTACCGTACACTAATTCGCAGATGAGGTAAGTACTCCCCTCGTCGACCATGTTTGACTTAAGGGAGCAAGCTTCTATCACCACGTGTTGGAAATATGAAGCCTTATTTATTGCTTTTGGAATATGGTGGCAGGTTTCATGTACTTTACACAGATTGCTCCCTTGTTCGTGGAGGAGAGTTAAGAACGGCAGATTTGTGCAATTTGAAATTGAAAGTTTTGCAAGACGTGGGACCTGATGAGGCACACGTCTTAGGACTCATTTCTAATAATGGGAAGACCAATTCCTGTGGCCGGACGGAGGAATCTGGTATTCTTCGCCACAAGCAAGTGGACCTTTGCGCCATAGGGGCTTTAGCACTTGTTCTTGTCATGCGTTGGGATATAGTCAACCACGCCATTCCGAACTTTGACACAAAGCAAAATTGGTAAGTGTGGCTGCTTGACCCTGTTCATTGTGCCTACAAAATTGTTTATTCGACAGTTGGATTCTAGTCATTGTTATAGTTTGTATTCACTTGTTACATACGATTATCCTCGTACTAAAATCCTCGTTCCGAATATTCCTTACAGGTACCATATGCCCCTTCTTGAAGGTCGTGATGAGAGGATTCCTCTTAGCTATGACACAACATTCAAGTACACGAGATCAGCGCAAATAGCATGTGGCGTCATCTCCAACAAGAAGACTCATGCTGGACGCGGGCAAGGGGCAAGGGCTATGAGAGATGCCGGGTAAGTTCAGCACATATGTTTTGCTCTTCACACCAACAGGCTAATTTCTATATAGAGAGAGCAGCTTAACAGAGACAGCTAAAGGGACCAGGCATCATTGCTGACTATGAAACAATGTGAGAGGTTCACAGATAAGGACTTTCTTCTCAGCAAAACAACCTATTGGATTATAGTGGCTATTGAGAGAGGGGAGCGAAGAGGAAGGAGCGAGGGCGAGGACGATTGGTGCATGCTTAGTAGTTCTGCAGACGAGAGAGAGTAGCTCGGCTCAGGAGAGCTCTCTTAGTCTCATTTCAACACCAATGCAGGCAGCTTTCAATAGTGTGGGAGAAACTCAAAAAATAGGATAATTCAGGTTATCTTAACGTAGACATACAGTTGCAAGTGCCTTCCTAAGCGTGCTGCGTGAAGGCACTCTGTGAGTACAAGGCTGCAGATCCCTGCTCTAACTCTCTCTCTCTGCTTTGTGCAGCGCGTGCGTTCTACCTAATTGGTTAACTGGGACAGAAGACGTGGTTATGCGTGAACCACGTATGGATCGAACGTCCGTGGCTGGAATGCTGAAATGAATCGACTTACCAGTAGGCGTTTAACAATTAATAAAAGATATTTATATCAGCAAGCAATCTTCATGGTAATTTTTGTTAATTGATTAAACAACAAAGGACAACGTACTAGCGGTTAACAATTCTTATAAGTCAAATGCAAGTAAACGAGCGTCACTCATGCAATCAGTAAACTCATACATAAGCAAGGTTAAAAGACAGTCAGCATCAATGGCATCTCGCCTTGAATTCAAATATATCTCAGTAAGCTGTACAAGAGAGTAGGCCTCGCTTCCAAATGCCAAACTCGAGAGCAGTATGTGGCATATGTACATGGAATGAGTTTGCTGTTCAACGCCAAGTGCGATGGCACCGCCTACTCGAGAGTTAACCACATTGGTAGGACCTCGGTTAACCAAATCCACCCCCATTCCCCATCATCCCGAATCGCCATCCATCCTAAGGATGTCATCTTGCCATTCATTGAGCATATCACTCTTAGATGCATGACTAGGCAGTTCGTTGCTACAGAGTACGGAAGTCAGCTGGCTGTTAAAGAATGTGTTAGCAAGATGACCTAAGTTGACTTCATCCTGCTGCTCTCAGCTGAGTTTGTATACTCATTATTATTTAAAGTCCAGCAAACTGAATATGAACTAAAATTTAGCAGGTTGAACTCAATTAGCTATTATATTTAAATGAATATTATATCTACCAACGTACCGATTGCTTACAAATACTCTAAGTAGTACGCACCACAAGAATTGTGGTGGTGGTGACACACCTACACTCCTTATCCTGTAAAAAAGTCCCACCGACATGGTCGACCTTCCTAGCCCACCCACTAACTAACAGCTCAATCAACCGATAGCTACCGTCGTAAGCTGACTAGCCAATGTAGACCCACGACATGCGATGGCGAGGCGCGTGTGAGAGTCGAAGGGTTCCACTTAAGTCCGAGGGAGCCTCATGGCAACTCAAAAGTGGCCTCATGAGGGGACTTAGGCTAGCACAACCTAGTTCAGGAGGCTTCTAACTGGCGCAACCTTCTTCTACCATCCCACCCCCCATAGATGCAATTAACTAAAATAGGACAAACGACACTTACTGCCAGGGACAAGTGTGGACTTGACTCACTAGGCACGCCCCCATGATTTGTTCCTTCATTTTCACTATCCTTGGAAAGGGCCTAGTAAATAAGGTGAGTGATTGCATGTCTTTGTATGGATATAGGGGAGTGTGCCCAGCCATCAACTTCATCATCCTTCCAAAATGACAATCCTCCAGAGCTTGTCGTGCACCAATTGCACTCCATCTACTCAACTCGCCTTGACAACACGCTCGCATGACTTGTTCTTGAAATTTCACTATCCTTGGCAAGGATAATACTCATTTTGCTAGACGTCGTGTAATTCAACATAATCACTCAACCGATAGCAGCAGGTTGAAGTCTACTTAAGTCAGCTTCCAAACTCATTCTTAGGCAGGTGCTCGCCTTAGGTGGTGCTAGCGAACTGCCTAGTGATGCATCTAAATGTGATATGCTAGATGAATGGTTGATAGATGTACAGGGTGGGCATACTTCACAATATATACATAGAGACAAACACCCCATCCATTTGCAATCCTATGGCAAGGACACCAAAAAGGGTGAAACATTAGAAAGGCAAGTCAACGAGATGGTGCGCAACTTGCGCTCTACTAACTATGGAGGGTTGTGATTCTAGAGGATTTTGGATGAAATGGGAGGACATAATCTCCACTACATACATAAAGACATGAAATCAGTCACCCTATTTACAAGCGTTTGGCAATGATAGTCAAAAGAGTGAACCAGTAGAGGGGGAATTAGGAGCAAGCGACAAGTTGGAGCGCAGGTGGATGAATGGGCTATGGAGGGTTGAAATTTCAATATATGACGATGTGAAAAGGGTAGAACACTCCCCAATACTCATACAAAGACATGTATTCACTCTCCACAGTCACAAGGCATCCACAAGTACAATCAGATTGCTAGAGCAACTCATTAGAGTGTATTGTAGGTGCAAATCGATAAGATGGAGGGCAACTGGGTGAATGAGCTACGGAGGGTTGTAATTTCAATGACCTAAGGACTTAATGCCTAAGCACGCTCCCCAAGGCCAAGATAAAATGATGTCTTTACTCACCACAGTAACAAGGCTTTGGCAAGGATAGTGAAAATCTAAAAACAAGTCATTAGAGTATGTTGTAAAGGCGAGTTGGCAAAAGGATCGCAAGTAGCGCTCTACTAGCTATGGAGGGTTGTTATTTTTATAGAGAAGCTAGTTCGTGGGTGGGCACACTCCCCAACACCTATACAAGGACATGCTTTCAGTCACCACAATAACAAGGCTCGGCCTAGGACAGTGAAAATGAATGAACAAGTCATTGGAGCTGGTCGTAGAGGCGAGTCGACGATATGGAGCGCAACAAGTGGCAAGACCTTGACAAGGACACTGAAATGATTTGAGCGGGCCCTCGGGAGCAAGTCGACGAGATGGGGCGCAACTGGCGCTCTTGTAGCTGTGGGGGGGTTGCGATGTATTCATGGTGGTCATAGTTGGGGGCTTGGCCCACTCTTCAACACCACCAACATGACATGGACTCACTCTCCGTAGTGGCAAGACCTTGACAAGGACACTGAAATGATTGGAGCGGGCCCTCGGGAGCAAGTCGACGAGATGGGGCGCAACTGGCGCTCTTGTAGCTGTGGGGGGGTTGCGATGTATTCATGGTGGTCATAGTTGGGGGCTTGGCCCACTCTTCAACACCAACAACATGACATGGACTCACTCTCCATAGTGGCAAGATCTTGACAAGGACACTGAAATGATTTGAGCGGGCCCTCGGGAGCAAGTCGACGAGATGGGGCGCAACTGGCGCTCTTGTAGCTGTGGGGGGTTGCGATGTATTCATGGTGGTCATAGTTGGGGGCTTGGCCCACTCTTCAACACCAACAACATGACATGGACTCACTCTCCGTAGTGGCAAGACCTTGACAAGGACACTGAAATGATTTGAGCGGGCCCTCGGGAGCAAGTCGACGAGATGGGGCGCAACTGGCGCTCTTGTAGCTGTGGGGGGTTGCGATGTATTCATGGTGGTCATAGTTGGGGGCTTGGCCCACTCTTCAACACCACCAACATGACATGGACTCACTCTCCGTAGTGGCAAGACCTTGACAAGGACACTGAAATGATTGGAGCGGGCCCTCGGGAGCAAGTCGACGAGATGGGGCGCAACTGGCGCTCTTGTAGCTGTGGGGGGGTTGCGATGTATTCATGGTGGTCAAAGTTGGGGGCTTGGCCCACTCTTCAACACCAACATGACATGGACTCACTCTCCGTAGTGGCAAGACCTTGACAAGGACACTGAAATGATTCGAGCGGGCCCTCGGGAGCAAGTCGACGAGATGGGGCGCAACTGGCGCTCTTGTAGCTGTGGGGGGGTTGCGATGTATTCATGGTGGTCAAAGTTGGGGGCTTGGCCCACTCTTCAACACCAACATGACATGGACTCACTCTCCGTAGTGGCAAGACCTTGACAAGGACACTGAAATGATTCGAGCGGGCCCTCGGGAGCAAGTCGACGAGATGGGGCGCAACTGGCGCTCTTGTAGCTGTGGGGGGGTTGCGATGTATTCATGGTGGTCATAGTTGGGGGCTTGGCCCACTCTTCAACACCAACAACATGACATGGACTCACTCTCCGTAGTGGCAAGACCTTGACAAGGACACTGAAATGATTTGAGCGGGCCCTCGGGAGCAAGTCGACGAGATGGGGCGCAACTGGCGCTCTTGTAGCTGTGGGGGGGTTGCGATGTATTCATGGTGGTCATAGTTGGGGGCTTGGCCCACTCTTCAACACCAACAACATGACATGGACTCACTCTCCGTAGTGGCAAGACCTTGACAAGGACACTGAAATGATTTGAGCGGGCCCTCGGGAGCAAGTCGACGAGATGGGGCGCAACTGGCGCTCTTGTAGCTGTGGGGGGGTTGCGATGTATTCATGGTGGTCATAGTTGGGGGCTTGGCCCACTCTTCAACACCAACAACATGACATGGACTCACTCTCCGTAGTGGCAAGACCTTGACAAGGACACTGAAATGATTTGAGCGGGCCCTCGGGAGCAAGTCGACGAGATGGGGCGCAACTGGCGCTCTTGTAGCTGTGGGGGGGTTGCGATGTATTCATGGTGGTCATAGTTGGGGGCTTGGCCCACTCTTCAACACCAACAACATGACATGGACTCACTCTCCATAGTGGCAAGACCTTGACACTGAAATTGAAAAAACAATCATTTGAGCAATACTTAGAGGCAAATTGAGGAGATCGAGCGCAACTGGCGCTTTTGCATCCATCGAGGGCGATAACGTTGATGAACGTGAGTATCAATGGTTCGGCATTCTTCTTAATGCAATACAGGAGTCATACTGCGTTATTTCTCTAGTCATATATGTTATTATACTCATTATCGCAAACAACTGCTTTTTGTGTTACGTGCATTGCTTTTATAAACTTGCAAATTGAAAAAGTAATTGCCATATAACTATGTAAGAACTACCTTAATTAATAGACAACACATGTTCGAGTCGCAGACACAACAAGCACAGTGTCAATACAGGATTATGAATCTTTTGGTGCCAAAAATAACTTCGTCAGATTTCTCCGTGCCCAATTAAGTATGCCCAGATATGTATATGGCATTAATGTCACAATAAAAACAATCATCAACGTATTTCATGACATACATGCAACATGACCTTCATGTAATCAACATAAAAAAAAGGGTGCAACGGATGCAGCGTACAAAGAATGTGAATGCTGATTTATAATAAGTAACACAAAGCTAAGGATGTTCAAGATGTTACGACATTTTGTGTTTGCACATAAGTAGATACTTAAACACCTTATACATAATGATGTTAATGCACACGACCGATGCCGACGAGGTTGATGGCCAATGGGCGGCACACATGTAACTGGTGTCTAGACACGGGCATTACCAGATGTGACAAGGCAGGAGGACACATCTGTTAACGCACTCAAAATCGGACCAAATACACAATATTTGGTGAGTTGCTGAAGATAATGTGGTGACCAATTCTGACCAAGTTCATGTGTCACCTCAACCCACCTCAGCCTCGGCTTTGGAAATTCGTTACGAAAAGTGTCCCAATATTCAATCAAAACTGCCTGATAATTACTGTCAGTTCGTGGTACTCCTCAGCCATGCCTCAGCCGACTTCCCTGGACGACCGCCGTACTTCAAATTTACGTGGCAGAACCTTGCACCTTGTTCGCTAATAACTGTCGCAAGAACGCGACTGAAACCCACTGAAACCAGTGGCAAAAAGACAAATCGGGCCAACAGACGGCCAGGGGCTTTTTCGGGCGCTTTCCGGGTACCTTGCCCCGGACGTCCTACTCGTTCTACTTTCTATCCGACCCATTCCGGTGCCCGGTCCTACCAATTCCGAGAACGCATACAAGCCCAATTTACAGTGCACAAAGCCGAATAATTCAATTCCAAGTGTTGCGCAATCGCGTAAAACTAAATTCAATCGCGTAAAATTCAATTCAATCAAAAATGCTACAATTTAATCGCGACCGAAGTTCATCCGGATAAAAGTGCACAGACCTCCAATAATCCACGCACTTTGTCATATCCCCTTCCTCCTCTTGAGGGACATTATTTCTCGGCTCACCGATCACGTGCATAGACATTCTCGCTGTGAAGGTTGGTGAAGGTACGTGGAATGGTACACAAGGTGGGGTTTGCTTGTCACTTCTGATGCGTGAATAAGTCCTTTTTTCCTCCACACGAATTGCTTCATAGGTCCATTTGGAGACGTGTTTGAAAGAATTCCAATTGACTCCGAGAGGTCAACTGGGATTTGTTCAATTCAATTGTACATCTTCCAATTCAATCGCGTCAAGTACACCCCACAAATTGTGGAGGACAGCCCTAAGAACCACTGTAAACCACGTTATTTTCGCGCTTTAAAAGTTGGTGTACCGCCAGGTACACGCTGGTACAATTAAATTAAATTTAATCGACTCGGAACGTGCACTGTAAATTGGGCCTCAGTGAAGTCCACCCTCGATGAGCTTTCAATTGTCATCGCTGGCTTCGTCACGATTAACACTAACTATACTGTAGGTCCTATTTTGGTTCGGGAACCAAAATATGTCCCATAACTAGGCAAAATTCTACACCCCCCTTAGCATACTTTTTTTAAATCAGAATTGTCTGAAAATAGGCTCATTGGATATTTCATAACTCAAACCCCTCCGGCAAATTAGTTTTAGCCCTAACGGCCAATTTTTGACGAAGTTGTGTAAGTTTGTCGGCCAACAAGAGGTTACTTTCTATTTCAATTTTGACCTTCGAACAGGCCTCTTTCTGCCTGTCATTTCTTTTGCTTTGCATGCTACTGAAGCTATGATTGACATTGCTTCTTTGTCTACAGGCCCCACGGTAGCCGTAGGCACTAACATACTAACACCTAGTAAGATTTGGGGTGAAACTTGGGCAGCACAAGACTTTGGAGAGCACTACAAAGAGTTTTTTTTGGTTGAAATCTTAGAGGAAGAGGTGCATAAGACCAAAGAAATTAAGTTTAAGATCTATTTTGGCTACGATGGAGAGTACAAAACATGGGGACGCAAGCAGATACTACAATACATGCCTTCAATCCCCAAACTTTGTTGGTTTTGCCCATATGAGGGAGTTCTTAGAGTTGAGGCCTCTTCGGAGCCACTTTCACAGCTTCTTGCATCTCATGTGATTCAAGTCACTCTTAGCATTGTAAACACACCCCCTGAACCAGAAGATACTTCCACACCACCAGAAGACACTCCCACACCAGTAGCAGACACAATAAACACTGAGGAAGAGTAAAAAACAGGCTTAGAATTGGTAGAGTCAACACGGAAAAGAGGGAGATCATCAAAACAGATAGGACCAGACATGTCTGTGCCTGCTAACAGGGAAGAGAGAAGGAAAAGGGTGGTAGTGGCATGGAAGACTGCTAAGAGGAGGGCAAAGAGGAGCTACAGCAAGAAGAAGAATAGGGAGTCAGATGAAGAGGAGTACAGCTCAGACACAGAGCTGGAGTTTGAAGGAGTGCCAATGGTGCCTGCTGCTGCTGAGGAAGAAGAAGCTGAGGAGCCTGCCAACAACAGAGAGGAGTACTTGTTAGATGGTGCCATTACTAACGCATACATATTGTATGAGCTGGCCCACCTTGGTGTTGACAGAGACTTGTTCATGTTGCAGCTAGTGAGGGAGATGTCGGAGTGGGTACATCCTCGAGACAGGCAGACCAGGTCAAGTGCAGCAGCAGCTGCTGGAGAGTAGAGATGGACTGGGAGGCACTTTCCTAGCAAGGTGAAGAAAGGAGAAAGGGCAAGCTGTGTGGTGTGTAGTGCTAAAGTACTTTGACTTAGGAGCTGCAGCAAGGAAGAAGAGGTGCCAATTCATGTGTATACCTTGTAACGTTGCCTTACATCCCACTCCCTGCTTTGAGATTTTTCACACTACCATAAATATAGAGCATCTAGAGTGTGGTAGGAAGAGGTTTCCCACTGGTGCCCCTAAGCAGTAGCATGGATGATAGGTGCATAAATCTATGACTGATGTTTTTTTTGCTCACACCATCTGCCATAAACCAGATTTTTTGACGTTTCGACCATGGAGCCATGTATGACAAGACTCATAATTTCTGCTTTACGTATTTTTGGTGCTTCATGTTTCAGAGTGCTTGTGTAGGGTTCTTTAAGTATGCTTGAACTAGTTTCAATGATTTTCATCAAGAATTGCAGAAGTTATGCGCCAAACAATGAATGTGCATAGTGCACTTCTTAGTTTCCTTATGGGACCAACGACAAAAAAGTATGGTGTCAATTTGGGTCCCAAACTTTGGGCTGGTATAGCAGCCAAGATACTAAATGAACTACATATCTGTGAAGTGCGGTGTCTTCATTACATCAGGATGTATGCTGGAAAAAATCAGGACCTAAAAATAAGCTGTACTTTTTTGGATATTGTGCTGAGAAGAAATGTAATTGTTGAACCTCACACGTGTGTTCCCCTTGTAGTACAAAAAAGCACACTAAAAAATCGCAGAAAATTCGGAAGAAGTACATTGCCAGATTGCTTACTCAAAGTAGATTAAGTATATATATGGCTCTTATGTGCCACATAAGCTTTGATTTTAGTATGAGCATTCAAAGATAGGCTGTTGTGGTGTCCGTTTTGGTCTTCTAGGCAGTAAAGCTAGTGTTAAGATATAATTGTCAAGATTACAACTCACGTATCAATTTCCTACTAAACCCTACCGCGATTGCTATCGGTTTGACGTTGTCGCACACGCAGCGCAAGTCACGAACACTCAAGTACGGAAGTCAACGCTGACGTCTGTCTCATCAGTTGACCACCAACGGTCAGCACTGGTTTAAGTCACGTGCAAACTTGACTAGGAATCAGGTCAAACTCGACGCTCAGGGATGGGTGGGATTTCACAGCCCAGTCAGCCGAGAAGCTGACTAAGCTAAGACCTGCAAAGATGCCGAGTCAGCCGCAAAGCTGACTATGCTAAAGACATGCAGAAGATGCTAAGTCGGAAGCGCTGACCAGGATGGCAATCTTAGTCGCTGGACTAGGGCCGAGATTGCCACAACTTAAGCAGCCACCCAAGGGATGTGGGCTGCGACTTCACTTAGACCTGCATGCTAGCCGAAAGGTTAAGCTCCCTGAGTGATAAACTCGAGGAATGCATGCATGCGTTGTTAAGTGGTTGTGATGCAGCATGGGATCTTTCGAGAGAAAGATGCCTGCATGCGTGGTGCTTGGGTAAGGCTCAAGCATTGCACGCACTTACCTCATCCTTGCCGCGCACACTTTGCCACAAAAACAAAAGGGAGCAAAGGAGAGAAGAGAAGAGAAAAGAAGGGCGCGAAGGAGAAAGGAGTTCCCAAGGCCACAGGAGAGCCAAGGAGACACGCTCCAGCCGACGCATGAAGATTCTTTCTCTGAGTGTATCATAGATAGGTTAAAGTTAAGGAGTTCCCAAAGAGGGATCTCGCTGGTCAAAAGTAGAGAGCTTGCAAAATAGAATCTGCTAGGATTTCTAGCGCAGGATTGAATCAAACACCACAAGCGTGCGAAAGCACATAAAATGGTGAGTGTTGTGTTAGTTTCCAAGTTCTCAAAAGTCTCTATTGTTGAATTGCTGATAGCAAAAGCAAAGTTAACCAGTAAAGCTCTCAGTGAAGGACTGAGTGAGCCTAGTTGGCAGTGTGAATTGCTGAGGCGCGGTGTTGGGCAAACAGCTCAAACCAGGCCAGCATAGATGCTATAGTTTCAGAGTTTTGTAAGCTGTGACTTTGTGAAAGTTAAGCGAAAGCCCTGGAGTGCGATTTTTTCTGAATTTGGTGTTGTGTGTGTTAATCTGCTTAGACGTGATTTCTGCAAACCACAAATTTGTTCACTTGGTTGAACCTTCAAGTTGGGCGAAAGCCTATTTGGAAGTAAGGCACTTCTGTCTTACGTCTGAGAACTTCAGTTGATTGGTTCAGGTGAACAGGAATTCCCAAGCAAATTGGGGATCGAGGCCTGTGAAGGCTGTCGGTGCTCAACCTGGAAGGGGACCCGGAAGAATTCAGCTGTACATGCGGTTGAGGAGTGGGAGGATCTATCATCCTGTGGAGCCTGTGGAAGGCTCTGATTCAGGCCAGACTCCACGGAGAAGTGAGACGTCTGAGCGGTTTGACAACCCGTGGAGTGAGCGACCGTCAGGAGACGAGCCTCACATACCTCTACAAAAGGGGAGAATCCGTACAGTGCAAGTTTCTTTGCACCTGATTTGGGCAAAGAAGAAGATGCATGAGTAAGAGTCAGTAAATATTGGTCACCTTTAGAGATGGCTGGTGATAACAGGGATGAAAATTCTAAGTTCAAGCTATCTACATAATGTTTTAGTGGACGAATCGGCGAAAACAGTCTCACTTTCAAAGAGCTTGATCGATGAGATCTATTGGGCGGATTTCTTTGAGAATATCCGAAAGGATGCCTCATAGACACAGTCTGTTGCATTCATAAGTTTGGTTCAGTACTTGGACAAGGATGCCTTGTTACTCTATCGCCAATTCCGGAAGGATGAGGACCTTATCCAGGAATGGGCATTTGGAGAGCAAAAAAAGGCTAGGGATTTAAGAATGCAGAAAGACGCTGCAAAAGCCCGATTGTCAGCTTCATCGTCAGGGAGAGCACTGCCTGCCGCACCTGTCGAGAGCATAGACTTGGCTGCACTAACTCAAGAACTCACCGAGGCCATGCGACATCTTACAGAGGGTCAGCAGAGGACGGCCACTCAAAATGATGAAGTTGGGTTCGTAGAGTGTGTGCAGATCTGTCTGAAAAGAATGCAAATGCCCAGGAACGAGTAACATGGAGGACTGCACCATTTAATGGACAGCAAGGCGATAGTGCCACTACCGAGGCTAGTCAGGCAGAAGCTTTGGCTAGTTGTTGAAGGGACATAGAGGCTGGAGATGACCAGTTGGATCCTGAACACTGTCTGTGCTGTTTTTTAAATTGCTTGAACAGCGTTTTCCTGAGGACCGCGGTCTTAAGGTGCATCGTTATGTGCATTTTGTCCGTCAGAAGAACGAGACAGTGATGGAGGTTTAGTCCAGATTGGTAGATTTTGCCAAAAAGGCAGGAACCTACGAGCCTAGGATCGTGGCTGATAAATTTCTGCTGTGCTCGGGCAAGGAAACAGATTGCGAAGTCATACCACATCTTTCTGCGAGACGCGAACTCGACTGGGACATAAACGAGGCTGTTGAAATAGCACGCAATGTCGAAGAAGGTGAAGTCTGGTACAAGGAGGCTTCCAGGACGCTTATGGCTCCTGAGAAAAAGGAGGAATTATCTCCATGAAAGGTTATGAAAGAGTAGTTTGTATTTTTCTAACATTTTATATGCATGGAGTGTGATTATGGAAGAACTTTGGCCTTTATTTCAAGTCGTTTAGACAAGTAATGAGAAAGTTAATGAATTTTGGGAGTTTTTAGTGAGTTTTTAATGTCACAGATTCGATTCAGTGACAAGGACAGGTGCAGTGACAAAAATTTTGATTGGAGTCCAGAATCTAGGAGATTGAAACATAAGGTTCCAAAAACTACGTACAATTACGTAGAGTGCCAAAGTGATCATGGAATTTCTGGAAACTTCGTGAGGAGTTAGTGGATTGTGTAATAGAATATTCTAGAGTATGATTGCGTGCGTGTGAGTGTGCTAGCTTGTCCAACTAGGCAAGGTCACCTACATGGAAGGAGCCATAGCAGAAGGTTCTGGAGGTACTTTGCTAAAGAGGACACTTAGAGATAAAGCATAAATGGGAAGCACAAAGAAGTAGAGGGAGTCTAGTCTAGTTAGTCTAGTCTAACCTTCTTATCTTGTTCACGACTTTTCTTAATAAAGTGAGTTCTGTTCCACTCCTCTCTCATGTAGCCCTCTAACTCTCGCAAGGGTGGCATACCACCAGGCCACTCCATCTTGTGTATGCCACTAGGAAAGGTCCTCGTGCACGCTTCCACTCGCGGGTGAGGGTGCGTGAGTGTGTATGGGCGCACTCCCCGCACCCTTCCCCCTTTCACTCCAACTAAAAGAAACAGCTCTACTTTTTAGTTTAAGAAAAAGAGCGGGTCTTTCAATAGGTTTGCTAAGCACGCCAACACTGCTGAGACAGCAGAAGGTTGTTGGAATTGTGGAAATTCAAGACATAGTAAAGAGAGACTGTCCGTACCCAGCAACTATCTGCTAGCAAGGCGCAGGTATGCGCACATTGCAATAAAAAGGGACACCCAAAAAGTGAGTGTTGGTCTAAGAAACCAAACTTAAAGCCGCCTTGGGCTAACACTGCCACGAAGAGGCAGAAAAGGGAAAGGAAAGAATAACTATGGTGACCGCAAGGGCAACTAGAAGCTCGATGCTATGAGTGCTGAGATTGCTGAGCTGAAAGCTCAATTTGCAAAGCTTAATGTGTCCAATGTCTAATATGATGCACATGTGGCAAAAAAAACCATTTGCACAGGCGAGAAGTTGATGCCTGAGAAGGTAGCAATTGCAATGTCCAACAAGCGGGCAGATCATAACCGTTTGGTGCCAAAGAATGCTGGGAAGCTTCCACAGACCTTTCGGATAGCCTTGGATGAGGAGGAGATCGCTCAGCTACGCCAAGCCAAGATTGGATCACGTAAGACGTTTAGTTTTTCACTGGATAAGCTGAAGGCTCTGGTTGAGCACCAAATTCAGCATACTCCTATGATCTCACTGGCTGTCTTGTAAATTATATTTCCTTTCACGGTCGAAGAGGCCGAGCGACCGTCAAATACAGCTTAGGAAGGTGCAAACAGCGCCTCATTGCCCACAAATTTCAGCACCGTCAGAGTGCAAAATAAAGAAGGTGCA
Organism: Mesotaenium endlicherianum; assembly: GCA_009602735.1. Lineage (NCBI taxonomy): Eukaryota > Viridiplantae > Streptophyta > Zygnematophyceae > Zygnematales > Mesotaeniaceae > Mesotaenium > Mesotaenium endlicherianum. The sequence goes on from WELA01001462.1 coordinate 356,178, forward strand.
TTAAAGTTCAACAACTGGTCTGCTCCCAACTTTTTGTTGGATACAGGCGCACAAACGGTCATCCTGGGAAAACAGGCCGTGAAAGCTCTAGAATTGACGGCAAGGGATCTGAAAGAGAGCCCTTTCCAGTTGAGACCGCATCAGGGCAAATTTCGAAGTCTTGTGAGACCACTCGCAAGCCTGTGAAAATTGCAGTAAATTAAGGGAAACCTGAGGAGGCGTCATTGTGGATCAAATGCACAGTGATAGAAGCAGAAAACTATGACATATTGCTAGGGATGAAAGCGTTGATCCCTTTGGGCATGGTTATCGATCTGCGAAAGCAGAAGGTGACCTATCAACAAATTGATAAGCAACTAGCAGGAGAAATTCCTGTGAAAATGGTCTGCCACGGTGAAGCCAGCTATGGGATGTCAGACTGCTGTGCAACCACCGAGTATCCAGAATTCTACAACCATCTGATGAAGATTGAGGAAGAGGCTTACACCAGTATCAACGTGCCTCTGCCATTGGTGTGGCAGCCAGGCAAAATGGCGCAACTGAAAATGGTGAGTAACATGGACCGCAGCCCGCAAGAGCTGCTACCCGTGCCTTATCTAGTCACTTAAACTTGATGCCAGGAGTGGAGCCATTATCTCAAGCAACTATTCAGATGGAGAGTCCATTTTGAGAAGCTAGAGTGGTGGTATTGAAACTATGTGGCGGATTGGGATCTGGGACCATAGCATTGATTCAAAGGGGAATTGCAGTGTCTAAGGTTCTCTATGTGGACCACGATGACAACGCCTTCCGCGCTTTTCAAGAAGCATTGAGTCAATTGCGACAAATGCATCATTTTAAGAACCTGGTGCCACCCTACCAATATGTGGAGCGTATGGCTGGCGGATGCATTATGAATGTCAGGATAGAAAGCCTGCATCCATATCGGATTGATTGGGTATATTGTGATGAATCAGTATATTAGTAGATATAATATTCATTTAAATATAATAGTTAATTAAGTTCAGCCTGCTAAACCCTAGTTAATAATCAGTCTGCTGGACTTCATATTTAATATCAGTTTAATGACTCCGCCGGAAGCAGCAGGCTGAAGTCAACTTAAGTCAGCTTGCTGACACATTCTTTGACAGCCAGCTGACTTCCGTACTCGGTAGCAGCGAACTGCCTCGATATGCATCTAAGTGTGATATGCTAGATGAATGGCCAGATGACATCCCTATGATGGATGGCGATTCGGGATGATGGGAGATGGCGGTGGATTTGGTTAACCGAGGTCCTACCAACGTGGTTAACTCTCGGGTAAGCGGTGCCATCGCACTGGCCATTGAACAGTAAACTTATTCCATGTACATATGCTAGGCATTGCTCTCGAGTTCGGCATTCGGAAACGAGGCCAACTCTCTTGTACAGCTTACTGAGAAAGATCTGAATCCAAGGCAAGAAGCATTGATACGCACTGTCTTCTAACCTTGCTTATGTATGAGTTAACTGATTGCATTATTGATGCTAGTTTACTCGCATTTGACTTACGAGTATTGTTCACTGCTAGTGTGTTGTCCTTTGCCGTTTCACCAGTTAACAAAAAAAACCATAGAGATTACTTGCTGATATAAAGATCTTTATTAATTGTTATTCGTCTATTTGGTAAGTTGATTCATTTCAGTGGTATCGGAGCAGTTATCAGTGTCTTCTTTGTATGGTAAGGACAAGGTCTCAAACTAGCAACTCCCGAGACATGGAGAACCAGAATAATGAGAATGTCAAGAACCAGGCGGAAAGCTATGTAGCGTGAAACCGTACCTATTCTGAAGCAGTGGCAGATACTGCAGCTAGAGAGGCTGCAGATGAGGCAGCTGCTATTGCCGCAGTTGCAGCACAGCAAGCTGAGGAGGAGAGAGCCAAATTAGAAGCTGAACAATTAGCAAAGGCTGCTGAAGATGCAAAAAGGAGGGAAGGACAGCCAACTGACGAGCGCACTGTTGATGAACTTATGGCATCCAGGGCCAATGTTCTGAACCCACCTCCTGCTGTACAACTCAATGTACCCCTAGGTCAAATACGTGACCGGCTGAATGCGGCAGGAATTGCTGCTGCAGGACCGAGAGGGACTGTTGAGGACTCTACTCAGCGAGTAGATGCCAATGCTGCTGCTGCATTTGCTAGACTACCACCCCAGAGTGTAGACTGGGGAGCATTGTTCGTTCAAATGCAGTCGCAAATGGCGACCATGTCTCAGTCCCAACAGGAGGACAAAAGAATCATAATGTCCCCACTGCGGGACAGAGACCAACTGGGGTCTCAAACCATTAGTGGTGGTGGCAGAGGGCCTAGTAAGCCCAAGCCAAAACCTCCCCAGGACTATGATCCTGAGGGAAACAGAAAATATTACCTGATCAAGTTTCTCGCGGATGTTGAGCAGTGGCTGGAGAACTACCCAGAACTGCAAGATTACGAGAAGGTCAGGCACACCGGTGCGCTACTCAAAGACGATGCCGCAGACTGGTGGCTATATTGGAAAGGAGAGCGTAAGGCTCAGCAACTTGGTGACCCTACGTGGGTAGAGTTTGTCGAGAAGTTGCATGAGAAGTTTGATGTCATCAACCAGCAGGAGAAAGTTATATATGCGATGATCTCCCTGACACTGAAGCAGACCACTTCAGTTGTTGAGTTTGCTCAAAAGTTCCAGGAGAACATGATGAAGCAGCCAGACTTGCCAGAACGGTATAGGATAGCATACTTCAGGTATGGCTTGAAATCCGAGGTCTCTGGTCATTTTGCTGAGAAGAAGTATGAGAAACTGGCTGACTTGATCCAGGATGCTGACGCCTGGGATCAGCAGCAGTTCAATCACAAGCGCCAGAGTAACGCTTTGGTGTCTAAGATTGTCAAAAAGCCCCACGGTTCCTACAATGCAGTTGAAGGAGACCAGGCTGAGGATAATCAGGGTGATGAATATGAGTATGAGTACAATGCTATTCAGTCTAGAGGTAGAGGTGGTCCCTCTCGAGGTGGCTATGGAAGGGGTGGTGGTAGGACTAAGCCAAGACCAGCCTCAGCAAAATCGATTTGTTTCCATTGCCAGCAGCCAGGTCACTTCTGAGAGCAGTGTCCAGTCAAGCACCTCCCAAAGGTCGAGAGAAAAGACCAGCCTTTAAAAGACAGCAACAGTCAGTAATCCAATCTACTGACTATGAGGATGCTAGAGATAGTGAGTCGTCACTAGCTGCCCTCGTAGCAGGTAATATGGGTCCTGCTGAACTGGAGTCACTATGCATGCCTCACAACCAGATAAAGGAGACCATCAGCAATATAGACATCCAGAGAGTGCACACTCTGGATGCTCTTGTTCCACCTGATGTCCAACATTTCTTTGCTAAGTCAGGAGAACAATGCGAAAGTCAGGAAAAGACAGTCCCCCCCCCCCCTATCCTACTGCATTTGTTGACGGAGGGGCGTCACTTACTTTTATCCATAAGGACTTAGTTAAGCGGCTAAGGCTGCCTACTGTCACCCAAGGGAATAGAAAAATATTCCTTAAAGATGCCTCAAGTATCCCGAGAGGAGTTATAACCAAGCCTATTGAGGTCCAGTTAGGTTCTGGCAATGCAGTTCTAACAGAATCGCTTACATTTGAGGTACTCAACACTGGCTTTTATGATCTCGTGCTAGGCAGGTCCTGGCATAATAGACATCAAGCTGAAGTGTGTTGGAGCAGAGGTACAGTTAAAGTGAGAGGAGCCAGTGATGGGCAGACTGACTTGGCACCCACCAATGCTCTTCCTCTTGTCCTGTGTGGATGGCAACTGAAGGAAAAGAAGAGGCTTCCAAAAGACAGAATGTTGTTTCTGCTGCTAAGAGTGATACCTCCTCAACCTGAAGTAGTGGTGGAGAAAAAGGTAAGCCCTCCGAAGCACCCTATTGCTGCAAACATTGTTGCTCAGTACACGGATGTATTTAATATGCCTCCAGGATTACCCCCTAAGAGAAAATTAGATCATAGGATTGATGTATTACCTGGGAGTCAACCACCCTGGCAACGCACCTATGGCTTGTCTTATCTGGAGAGCGAGGAGTTGAAAACACAGATTGCAGAGCTTGAGGAAAATGGTAATATTTCTCCCAGTAAATCACCTTACGGCGCACCCATCCTATTTGTTAAGAAAAAGGACGGCAGTATGCGGACGTGTGTGGATTACAGAGCCCTGAACAGAATTACAGTAAAAAACAAGTATGCTTTACCCAGAATCGAGGACTTGCTTGATACCCTGTCTGGTGCTAAGGTGTTCAGTAAGATTGATCTCAAGAGTGGTTATCATCAAATCAGAATTGCTGAGGAGGATGAACACAAGACTGCCTTCCGCACACGTTATGGACACTATGAGTTCAACGTGATGCCATTTGGACTGACTAATGCTCCTGCGACCTTCATGGGTGCTATGAATGACATCTTCAGACCTTACTTGGATAAGTTTGTGCAAGTTTTCCTGGATGATATTTTAATTTTCTCTAAAGATGAAGCTCAGCACACTGAACACTCAAAGAGAATCATGGACACTCTGAGAAAAAATCACTTATATGCTAAAATGAGCAAGTGTGATTTCTTTAACGAAAGTATTGAATTCTTAGGCCACGTTGTCAGTAAAGAAGGCATCAGTGTGGATCCTAAGAAAGTCCAGACCATAAGGGACCGGCCAGTACCACAATTTGTCTCTGAAGTTAGATCCTTCCTCGGGTTGGCTAACTACTATAGGAGATTTATTGAGAATTATTCTACAAAGGCAAGTAAACTGACTGACCTTACTAAGAAAGACATAGGGTATGTGTGGGGGGAAGAGCAGCAGGCTGCCTTCCAGAGCCTTAAAGATGCTTTTTGTTCTGCCCCGATGCTAGCCGTGTATGACCCCAGCAAACCGGTGCAGGTGGTCACTGATGCCTCTGACTTTGCCATGGGTGCTATTTTTTTGCAGCCTGCTGACAAAACCACAAAGGATGGTAAGGTACGGCAGGAGTGGCATCCTGTGTTGTATGGGTCTATGAAATATAATCCAGCGGAGATTAATTACTCAGTGCATGATAAAGAGCTGCTAGCTATCATTCATGTGCTCAAACAGTGGAGAGCATACTTACATGGTAAAGCTTTTAAGGTGATTACAGATCATCTAGCTCTGACTCAGTTTCAGAAGAAGTCCAAGCTGTCGAGGAGGGAGAACCGCTGGAGCCAGATGCTGGAGCAGTTTCAAGTCCAGATCGACTACAAACCAGGGAAGTTAAATCCTGCTGATGCACTTTCTAGAAAGCCTGACTTGCAAGAAAGGAACTTTAGTCAGCATGGTGTAGATAAAGTCCTTTGTGCACTCACTTCACTGAAGGTGAAAAAGTCCTTCCTTGAACAACTTAGAAAAGCCTACCTTTCTGACCCAACATTTGAGCCCAGCCCCACTACTGGTATGTGTCGTGCTACTGCACTCGGGTATGAGCTTAAGTGAGGGGTCTGGGTGACTAAAACCACTTCAGGCAGGCTGAAGCTAGTCATTCCTAATAACGTGGAAATAAAATCCCTTTTATTGAGTCAAGCACATGTTACTCTCTAATATAATCTCAGACAGGGACTCAAAATTTGCCTCTTAGATCTGGAGGGCTTTAATGGGGTTAATGGGAGTCAAATAGCTGCTCAGCACAGCAAACCACCCTCAGACTGATGGGCAGACTGAAAGAACTAACCGACTTCTGCAAAAGGTACTGAGAGCTTATATTAACCATAAACAAGATAATTGGGATGACCTGCTACCCCAAATCCAATTTGCGGTCAACAATGCGGTCCTCGCGTCAACGGGCAAGACTCCTTTTCAACTAAGCCTGGGTAGAGTCCTCAAGTCTCCTTTAGATGTCCTAGGAGAGTCTTTACCTCACCCTACAGGGATTGACAATCTGGTCTCCCTCCACCTAACTAAGGAGTTTGCTGACACCCTGTCAGAAGTCCAGCAGAACCTGCACAGAGCCCAAGAATACCAACAAAAGTACGCTAATCAGCACCGTCGAGAACTGACCTTTTCTAAGGGCGATTTGGTCAAACTGCATTCTCAGCACCTGTACCTCCCTGGTGTGGTCAAGAAAAAGCTTGGCCCTGTCTGGATCGGTCCATATTCGGTGGTGCGTCGTGTCGGAAAGAATGCTTACAAACTGAACATGTCAGCCAAATACAAGGGTCATCCGGTCTTTAATGTCTCCTTCCTGGAACCATACATCAAAAGTGATACACTGTTCACAGGTCGGTTACCTGTCCAACCGAGACCGGTCCCAGCTGTCCGGGACGGCGACCCTGAGGAATATGAGGTTGAGGACATTTTAGACGCGCGTTCGGTCCGTCGATCGTCTAAATATGTCATGAAGTACCTCATTTGATGGAAGGGTTACGATGCCTCTGGGGACACTTGGGAATTTAAAGACCATTTGACTAATGCCAAAGGAGCGTTGAAACGGTTCCACCTTCGGGCGGCTGGAGCACCTCTCTAACAGTCATTTCAGTTGACACGGGAAGGTGACAGGAGGTCCTGTCTCCATTTAAGTTGGAGGGGAAAATATATGACATTTAATGTGCGAGAGCGAGAAAGGGACAGTTATGTGAACCCTAAGTGTCAGCATAGTGACAGAGGGGACAGCCTGGCCCACATAAAGCACCTTTAGCTGAAGGAAAAAGGGCCTCACACAGCCATACATCACTTAACACACCTGAAAACACATTCATACGTTTATGTCTAGCGCACCGCAACTACGTCAACTCCTAGCAATCACCCTGTAAGGTAAACAGGAACGAATATACTATATTAATACGAACTTACTCCCTTCTTGCAACTTCTAGGACAAAGGTCGATATCCTACTAAGTTGTGCCCTGGTTACATGTGCAGAATGGCTCCCACCACACAAAAAGAGGACAGAAAGCGCAAGGCAGAAGAAGCCAGGAGGACAATGGAGTAATACCAGAAGGAGCTGGCGGCGACGTCCCTCACCAGGATAGAACAAGGAAGGGTCTGCAAACAACAAGAGGCGGCAGAAGAATCACAGAGGAAGAAGGATCAGGAAGCGGAAAACCTCAGGATAGCTGAGGAGGAGAGACAAAAGAAACAACAAGAAGAAGCGGCAGCGGCAGAGGAGGAGAAAAGGAAAAAGGCTGAAGCGGACAGGCAGATGAGCTTGGCCACTTACAGGTATACTGTGGTGGGTGGCCAAAACTTTGATAACCTGAAGGAAGCATTGCTGGCAGCCCAGGAGATCAACAAGCTGGAACAGACAACTCTACAGAGGGAAGGAATTGCAGCACTGGATAGGTACATTGAGACACACACTGGTGTGGTCCTCTACGAGGATTATGCCAAGATGGTGGGCTATACAGCAGAGCAGGCCCGGTACCTTGCCGATGATTCAGAGAACAAGCCAGTCCCAATACCGGGAATAGTGGGAGATTAGAGACTCATCATGGTGAGCATGCGGCCCGATAGCTTTAAGGATACGGTATTCTACCTCACACTATTGCCAGCTTACAATGAAGTTGAGAGACGGAGCTGGGAATACTTGGCCAGGGAAGCAGGACAGCAGATGTTCTCTCCCCACTGGTTCCCATGTAAACTGAGAAAGGTTGAGCATGGACCTCAGTACTACCAGCAGCCAACAGACTGGAGGTGGATGACCGTCACAAACAAAAAGCAGGAGTGTGACTGAGCCCAACCAGACAATGTCCACTATGGCCTAGACGGCTACCTCATCCTACCACCTCACATTGCCCCTTGGGACCCCAGGCTGAATGGCTGCCTGAGTAATATGAATGCAAAGACCAAAGAGCACAGGAGGAGGAGGAGAGACTACTTCTCTAACGGAAAGCATGCCTTCGTCAAATGGGCGAAGAATGCAGGCCAGATAGATATCAGCAGGCTGAAGGCCAAGCAACCTCCAGCGCGCCCTAAGAAAGGGTTATCAGTAGACTACTCCATGTCTACCAGGGAGCAGGACGACTTGGTTGACGAGACACCTAATTTCTCAGAGGAGGAGGATGAGGAGGATGAGGAAGAAGAACAAGGCAGAGGAGAAGCATCAGGAGCTGGTACTCAGGAGACCCAGGGGCAGGCAGGGGCACTTCCTAAGGAACCAAGATCAGGTATATGGAACGTGATCCCGGTCATGGAGGCAACTGGACCCCGCACTCGCTCCCCCAGCCCACTTGCCCAAGCAAGGGAAGAAGCTGATCTGACTGTACTTGGCAGCAGACACCGGTAGAAATCCCCAGAGGACAGGGGTGCCAGAAGAGGAACACGCGGGGTGGCCAGAGGTATGCCGGCCTCACCCTTCGCTCAGGGACATGTACCTCTTGCCAATGTATTTCAGCATCCTACTGGAATGTCTGTCTATGTGGGGATCAACACCCAAGTGGGTGAAGAGCAGGCTACCATCCTTCGTTCACCTCGAGGTCCAACTTTAGAACAAACGGGGTTCTTTAGAAGGCCAGCTGCCAGACCTAGAGGGCTGTCCAGATCTAGGTCCATATCTCAGTCTCCTGATCCTGAAGACCCAGGAACAACCCCTTAGGTGACAGGCTGAAGAGGCAGTTAGTGGGGGAGGCTAGTCAGGTTCAGTTCTCTTATTTAAAACTTCTGCAATTTAATGTTGTTGAGGCGACAACAAGTTAAGTTGGAGGGATTGTAGTGAATCAGTATGTTAGTAGATATAATATTCATTTATATATAATAATTAATAATCAGTCTGCTGGACTTCATACTTAATATCAGTTTAATGACTCCATCGGAAGCAGCAGGCTGAAGTCAACTTAAGTCAGCTTGCTGACACATTCTTTGACAGCCAACTGACTTCCGTACTCGGTAGCAGCGAACTGCCTCGATATGCATCTAAGTGTGATATGCTAGATGAATGGCCAGATGACATCCCTATGATGGATGGCGATTCGGGATGATGGGAGATGGCGGTGGATTTGGTGAACCGAGGTCCCTACCAACGTGGTTAACTCCCGGGTAGGCGGTGCCATCGCACTGGCCGTTGAACAGTAAACTCATTCCATGTACATATGCTAGGCATTGCTCTCGAGTTCGGCATTCGGAAACGAGGCCAACTCTCTTGTACAGCTTACCGAGAGATCTGAATCCAAGGCGAGAAGCCGTTGATACGCACTGTCTTCTAAACCTTGCTTATGTATAAGTTTACTGATTGCATTATTGATGCTAGTTTACTCGCATTTGACTTACGAGTATCGTTCACTGCTAGTGTGTTTCCTTTGCCGTTTAACAAGTTAACAGAAAATACCATAAAAGATTGCTTGCTGGTATAAAGATCTTCATTAATTGTTAATCGCCTATTTGGTAAGTCGGTTCATTTTATTTTTGCTGGATTCTCTTACCGGCCATTCTCCCAAGCCGGAAGGAGAAAAATGATTCAATGATCATCAAACGCAACACTGGGGAAAAATGGTGAAAATCATCCAGTCGCTGCAAGAGCGCCAGCGTTAGTTTCCACCTGCGTTTGTGATTGAGAATGTACACTTGGAATTGGACTACAAGGAGATGAAGCCAGGGGCTTCATTGCTGATTTTTTACTCCACCTTAGGGCATCATGCCTTGCTGAACGACGCGAGGCATGGGGGATTATCTCAACGAGCCAGGATGCTTAGACAAAATTGTATATCCATTGAGCATTTGAAGGCTATAGATTCGATCTTGCGACGACCGCCCAACGCACAATCTGTGGGAGAAGTACTGGGGGTAATTACTAAATCAGTGGCAAGGAGGGATACCTACCTTGTAATGAATCAATTCATTATGTATTCAATTAATTGCATATATAAATATAACACTAAATAAGTATTATATCTATATACTCACAAGTGCGAGTTCATCTAAATGAATGTATGTCGATGTAATGCGAGTTTACTTACTTACTTTGTCAAAAAGGTCAGCAGGATGACTTTTGTTCCATAGTGTAGTTTGCTGACTTTGTTGAAAAGGTCAGCAGGATGACTTCTGTATCATAGTGTAGTTTGCTGAGATTTATATATCAGTTATATATAGGATATAATATCAGTAGGTTGACGTATAGTAAGCTCGCTTGATATTAGTCAATATACTTAGCTTCAGTACGCTGAGGATAGACATGTTCATTTAGATTGTTATTTGTAGATTGGCACATGTGACCGAAGTATACTGAAAGTCGGGAGGTCGACTGAGATTTGGTAAACCGATGTCCTACCATTGTGGTTAACTCCTGGGTAGGCGGAGCCGTCGTCAGTCAACTGAACAGTTAGGACTTCAGTCAACCACCAATTAATATGGTCGTTATACCTAGATCCGTGGGTCCCAACTTAACGGGTTTCCCACGAAACGGCGCACCTTGCGCCGTGGTCAACCAGGTGGTCACTAGGTACATAGCAGGCTGGGATCTCGTGGTCCCTCATTCTGGACAGTAGGCTTTACAGTCGGATTTCTACTTGCAAATCATGTGTGCACTTTTGGGTTTGTTCTAATGACCAGCCTTCACGGAAATTAACATGGTTGCTTTGTCTGCGCTCCAAATGGGACGAACTAGGACTTTTCGGAAAGGTCTTGTCAAGATGCATCCGTTGCCGTTAAGTTTGCTCAATTTGAAGTAGTATTGGCAGAGTTATGCCCTCTGACATTTCGGGGTCACACAGCGGACAGATTCCATGGTTTTGCACCTAAGTCAGTGGGATGTGTTTTAGCTACATTATGGTCATCTGAATGAGAGCCCCTTTGCTATTCAGTCCCCTGATGTTGTGCATGTGCTATACATGCTTGCATGCCTGGTAGGCAAGAGGCCATGAGTTTCTAAAGGAGAAGCTCTACTCCTCAAGCTCGCCTCTTTCTTGTGCCTTGTATTCGCGTGCAACTATGGCACACTACGATGAGTGAATCAAGGGTTATAGATGAGTAAACGGAATTCGTTATGAGGGTGAAGATCGCTCCCTGATTTCACATGCTTCCACCTATCTCTGATCTTTTATATTTAAATGAAATATATTAATCTTGAATAAGCAAGATTCATTTCGTACCCTCAGTATAGCATCAACAAGCCAGGGAAACCGAGAGAGGTTCTGCCTACCTTCACGGCCTACCTTGAGTCACGAGCTTTCTCTAAGGGAGGACCCGAGATGATTAAAGATTCCACCATCGGCTCGTTCTGGCGAGAACCATTTGCTATGAAGAAGGGAAGCTGTTTGAAGCTCCCAGATCAGGTGGTTCGGAACATCATCAACAAGGTTGGGAGGCCAGAGGCATCAAAGATCTTTGGCAACATGATTGGGCAACATACTATGACCTGGTTGCTGGAGACTATTATGACATGGCAATAATTGACTTTTGCCAACAAGCCTATGCCAAAGCCACCAACGGTATCAATTGGAATATATGCGGTGCCTACCTCAGATCAGAGATCTAACCAAAATGTGCAACAACGCCGGGAGGCAACTCCAATACGCAGAAATGCTGCTGGAGAACCCAGAGGCAACCATACCTCTCGCAAGGAAGCCGGGATGGTTGAATTGGCATGATGCCATGAGCTGCAAGACCGCATAGACAATAGAATGGCTAAGCTAACCACACCTTTGGCAAGAGAAGACACGCCCATGGCAGACAAAGATCCAAACGACGAGACTCCGCCACCAGCCGAAAAAGCAGCTGACAGGTCTATATCACCCACGCCATCTGGGCCATGGGTGGACGACACGCATGTCACATCGCCTTGGCTAAGAGAGGCGGCGTCCAGGCAAATAGAGGTGCCATCACCCGAAAGGGAGGAGACACCTGAACGGCAACAGACGCCAAGACTGGAGGTGACTTCTTTGCGTGAGGAAAAAGAAAATTCTAGTTCTGACACCAACGTCAGACCACGAGCAACCGAAAATGGACACTATTGGGAGGCAAGTTCAAGCAGTTGGGAAGCTAATCAGCGCTGTCTATCATCCTCACCAGATCGGAAATGGTCAAATGAGACTTCAAGCTAGGGAACCCTAGAGGACGATGATCCAAGAGAGGAAGATGATCGGACCCACCTTGCTGAGCGACAGTGCAATGTTGGTGAATGGGCTGAGGCAAGCAACCAGAATTCTGTAGACTCTGGAGGGTCTGGAAAAACCATATGCTTGAAAGTGATTATTGAAAGTCACAAGGAGCTGAGCAAGAAATTGAGTAAAATGCTCTACGCATCTGAGTCAACCAAGGAGGAGCATCCTATGGCTACAGTTTGTCTAACAGCTGGGAAAATCACCAGGCAAATTATGAATTAACTTTTGGAGGCTGATGCTGATCGGCGCAAGGAAGGGAAGGTAGCGCAAGTAGCGCACTTCTTTGCAAAATGCAATTATCAACATGGCCAAGCTCAACACAGAAGACGACAAAGAACCGTTGCCACCTGGAGTGGAGGAGCCAGTTGAAGTCGAGGCAGGAACGCCTAATGCACCAGACTTCAACTTGCCTGAGCTCGCAGATGGAGGGGACGTAGGGGACCAGATCCCACAATTTTCTACTTCAGAGCTGGACGTACAGGACCTGCAAGAGCTCAGAATTGATGATTGGGTATGCGACCAGTTAACACTGGAGGGGCCCAACCCAACGGACCTATATGATGACTTGAGGTCGCCCACTGCCAGCATCACAGCACTGGAACATTCCACTCAGCGAGGGCGGCAATAGCCACCAGAGGTGAGTGCCTGTGTCGCTTAGGCGGAAGCAGTTGAAGGAAAGCCACAAGGTCGCGCAAGCAGGCCAAGGAAAGTGGCTCGCAAGGGAAACGCACCACTCAAACAAATGTTGATGCGTTATTTCAAATACCAAGGGAAACCTTGCAGGGAAGGAGTTCCGCGAGAAATCACGACTGCCCCACCAAAACTAATTATGGAGATCCTGCAGAAAGAGAGCAATGCACGTCTAATGCGCAGAGCTGCTGCATTAGGTCTGAACATTTCCATGGTAACGCTTCCACCACTGTAATGCGGGGAAGAGCAGAGTCTGTCTCTAGGGTGCCCACAGCTACTGAGCAAGAACTCACTGACCTGAGAAGAACGGTGCAATGCTTGGTTGAGGAGAATACCGTGCGTAACAGGTTGGCAGATTTGCAGGATCGTTGGTTTGTGTCACGTGGCTGGACAGTCACACCACCACCAAGAGAAAATCTAGGAGTGACATTGGAATGCATAGTTTCACTGGAACGTCAGTGGGGTGGGACTATCGACCCGAGGACCGCTGCCCATGACCCAGGTGAATTGGCCAGTGGCCAACGCACGTCCACCATTTGAAGCAGGCGGGACGAGTACCAGCTAGACTGTCGCAACGGAGACTGTCGGCAGATGCTAGGCATCGATATTGCATAGGTGGGAGAGAGAGCTCAAACATACAAGACGGACCGGTACTACTAACCTAGGGACTGCGGGTAAAAACCCCCCCTAACGAGGGAAAAAACCCACAGCTTATTAGCTGCAAATGCGAAAAGAATAGTAAAGGTCTGAACTAAGCACACCTGGGCAATCGAACATCTACTGGGCACCTACTGACTGAGCAAAAATAGCTATGAAAACCATGTAACGAGCCCAAGCAGATTAGTTGTGAGTTGTGAGGTGAAGGTGTTACAACACGGACGAGGACGAGGTGATTAACTTATGTGATGGCCGAGTTCGAGAGCACAATGCACGCACTTAATAAGCTTAAGGTGTGGGTGTGGTACGTGCTACCTTCTAACAGAGAGAAGGGTAAACAAGAGCACTCAATCCGCAAGCATTTCATTAAGACATGCACCAAGAAGTAGAATCAACTTAAACATGAAAATGGACTTACAAAAGCTAACACCGAGATTGTGTGAGCGTGGAACCTAAGTAGTGTACCCTCACGAATCTATGCCCAATGCGAACCTACCAAAATCAAGCGGAAAGGAATCCTACGACTTAACGCGTCATCGCGTTAAATCGACTAAATAACACCAAAACATATATGAACCGACCTGTGCTCAAGAGTACGACGAGCGTGCGGACGAACAACGACCAACCCCCCACACCCCTCCAGTACTCTCCCTAACCCCTAGCAATCGCGTGGGCATATCCGGCGGGTTTGCCTATAGTACGTGACGGCCCAGTCACCCATGCCTAGGGATCCTACTTGGTACCAGTGCTAACCCAACAAGCGGGCAAACTTGTGGGTCAACCTTCACACGTGTGGGCGGCACACCACGCGTGAAGGGAAAGGGAGTGCGCGGGATCCGGGCAGAGCCTCATAGCTGCTCAATAGCAGAACCTCGTGAGCGGATCAAAGGTCCAAGTATTCACCCTAGTTGTGAGTGGGCTAAGCCGTCCTCTCCTACCACCCTAACCCGACTAACCACTAGATCTTGCCATCACCCTCCACCCTCAAATTCTACCCCTAGACACCAAAAGGATGCGACAGGCACGGGCATGACAGCTGCCGCAACAAAGATTATTGGCAGACGCTAGGCATTGATACTGCATAGGTGGGAGAGAGAGCTCGAACATGCGAGACGGATTGGTACTACTAACCTAGGGAATGTGGGTAAAAACCCCCCCTAACGAGGGGAAAAGCCCACAGCGTATTAGCTGCAAATGCGAAAAGAATAGTAAAGGTCTGAACTAAGCACACCTGGGCAATTGAAAATCTACTGGGCACCTATTGCCTAAGCAAAAATAGCTATGAAAATCCCACCCCCAGCTGAAGGCGAGGGGATGCGGCAGAAGCTGAATAGTAAAAATTGGGAGACAGGAGAGGATTGTCAGGAGCGATGGACGATAGGACGACCTCAGGCGAACCGGGATTAGAAAACCCGGGCGGAAGATACTCCAATGATAGACGTGACGAACGGTAATGGGATAAAACTCCGTAGTAGAGCGGAGGGTTGGGGACATGAGCGAGACGCGGCCATCCACAAATGGGTATGCGGTGGGCGCACGTGAAGACTCAAGGAAATCCGGAGAGCGTCAGCAACGTCGGGGGTGAGCAGCGGCGGAGGGAGCCCACAAACGCCGGAGGACAGGGACTGCTCCCACCAGGCCAGGAGGGAAAACCTGCACGTGTGACGAAAGGAGGAACGATCAAACGAAGGAACTGAAACAAGGAAAGGAAAAGAGTAGTGAGGGAGTCCTAGGCTACCGGGGTGGGCGGCACGAGGGGCAAAACCAACCACCATTGGGATTCTAGGCAGAGGAGGAGACAAACAGGCTAAATGCGAACCAGCATTGCAACGATCGCACAGCAGCATCGAAGCGGGGCGACGAATTGACCCACACCCGTTGCAGGGTTGGTTAGCCGAGACAGTGGCTTGCAATGGGTCAACCTCATGAAGGATATTAGGCAAGTGACAAGGTGCGCAATTCTTCATATTCTTGCAAATGGTGCGATCATCAGAACCCTCAAGTGTAAGGACCCCATTAGGACTAACGGTGCGTGCTCGTAAGATGACTGGGCCGGCACGAACGTTAAGAGTATGGCGCATTTTACGTTGCAAATAGACATAACCCCGACCTCAAACTTGACCGTACGAGGCTTGTATACCCCACTCCGTAAATGCGCGTAGCGAAACGTGTCCCGGTGCTGAGCAGTGAGCAAATTACCCATAGCAATCGACATGTGCTTAAGGAACGAGGTAGCGCGTTCATTGAGGTGGGCGAGCAAGACATTGGGATCGTCAAGCTGAATAGGCAGAGTAATACGACGACAAATGGCGGAAGGAAGGGGAGGTTCACGACCATACAGGAGGAAATACGGAGAATATGCGCGCAAGGACGCCTGGAAACTGAAGTTATAGCCCATGGCCAGCCACGGGATGTGCATGTCCCAGTCAGACACATCGCAAGTGAGGGCATACTTGCGCAGACTGCGCTCGACGGTTTTGCACTATGCGTTCCGCAAGCCCATCGACCTGGGGGTGGTCATGTGAGGTTATATGATGATCAATGGAAGATGTATCAAGCAATTTGGCCAGATCACCCTAGAACTCTGACTCTTGATCAGTGAGGACCTCAGCACATGCTCCATACCGACACAAGATACGATCAGTAAATGTGCGAGCGATGTAAGCACTGGACTTGTCAGGGATACTGACCAGTTCGATCCATTTAGTAAGATGCTCAATCATGCCAAGAACGTAGCGCATGCCACACTTAAAGAGAGATAAGGGTCCAGCCAGATCCAACGACCATTAGTAAAAGAGCCCTCGCAGAGGGAGGGAGTTGAGGATAGAATGAAGTGCATTGAAAGTGTTCTTGACGCGGTCACAAGAAGTGCAGGAACGGACAAAATCGTTGACTAGGGTGACTAAGCCATCCCACCAAAACTCGGTTTGCAGGAGGGAGCTAGTACGCTTAACCCCAAAGTGCCCTGACTCCTCATGGATCTTACGAATGAGGGAGATGCGTTGAAGGGGAGGAGGAACAACTCAAGTATGGTGAGGAAAGATGCGCAGTAAAGCCCCTTCATGCCAGTGATAGTGCGCACAGCGATGCAGGATGCGGTCCCGCTCACGTGGAGAGATGGGTGAAGACCAGGCTCGGGTGCGTAAATACTCTAATACGCCAAGATCAGATCAAACATCAGAAGCCTCACGCAGTGATGCAGCTGGACTCACGGCGCATGCACCCACAGGAGTAGGGAGAAGACCCAAATAATACGCGGCATGCCAGGCTGGTAGGATGTGTTCTTGCTGACTAGACGCAAAGCGAGCCCCAATGGTGTTAACATCAGAAGGATCAGGGTTTCCACTAAGCCCATCCGCATCTTGGTTACTTAACCCGACTTTATGCTCAATAGTCGAGTCGTATTCCTGAAGTATGAGAGCCCAACGTGCGTGTTTACCCGTAAGTTTCTGGTTGGCCATTAACCACTTTAAAGGTTGGTGAGCAGTGATTAGAGTGAAGTGGGTACTGTAGAGGTAAGGACAAACATGTATGACAGCCCATACTGCAGCTGAACACTCCCCTTCATACGAACTGTAATTCCGTTCGGCACTGTTGTTATTATGGCTAGCATAAGCAACAACGTATTCATGCCCCTCTTCATCCTCCTGAGCAAGCACGGCTCCCAATCCCAGATGACTCCAATCGGTGTAAAGGGAGAAAGGCTTATTGTAGTTGGGTCTGCGGAGGATAGGAGCAGAGGAGAGAAGACCCTTCAGTTTGTCAAAGTCTGCCTGGCGTTCAGTATTCCATTCCCAGGGTACATTCTTTTTCAAAAAATTGTTCAACGGACCGCGATTGAGCTAGAATCAGAGCAAAAGCGACGGTAATATCCAGTGATGCCCATGAAGGCCCGTAACTTAGATACGTCTATAGGAACTGGCAAACGTTGAATAGCATTGACTTTAACTTGTTGTGATGTTAGCCCCCCAGGTACAATGTGATGTCCAAGGTATGGAACGGAAAGGGTAGCAACCTTTCATTTTCCCGGGTGACACTTGAGACCCGCGGCTTTCAAACTGTGCAACACATGTTCCACATGTACCAAGTGTTCCTCTACAGTACGGCTAAAAATGAGCACATCATCGATGTAACAACGAGCAAGAGGTAACCCACTCAGCATACGGTCCATGATACGCTGGAATCGGGCAGGGGCGTTCTTTAAGCCAAACGGCATAACCTTCCACTGGTACAGACGACAATTTCCCCAAAATGCAGTCTTATGTTTATCCTTGGGATCAATAAGGATTTGGTTAAACCCCTGACGTAGATCAAATACACTGAAGACAGTAGCGTCCTCAAGGACATTAAACATATTCTCAGGTACAGGCATGGGGTAGCGATCAAGCTTAGTAACAGCATTGAGTCCCCGATAATCCCCACACATGCGCTTCTCAGTGTAATTCCCCAATGCGTCCTTCTTAGCAGGCATAACTGTGGGTGCCGCGAAATCAGACATTGACTCCTCTATCATGCCAGCCTCTAAAAGCTCAGTAACCTTTTCACGCACAATGTCCTGTTCTACTCTAGCGTGTCAATAGTCCCGTAGAAACACCGATTCGGAGGTGGTGAGGTCAATGGTGAACTGTGACATGTTACAAATCCCTAAGTCCTTAACTAATCGTGCAAAGTATGATTCATTACGATCAAGCATCTGAGTGAATTGCACAACTTCCTTTTCAGTTAATTGTGTGCCCAGGTCCCACCCATCCTTAGGTTTCTGTGCGGACGAAATCGATGAGGGGTCTGCGTGCTATGCTGGAATTAAAAATTCTGACGGAGCCCCCCCTCCTGCAGCCAAAAACAGGTAGGCTGGAATATGTCGGAAAAGATCAGGGAGGCGGGCGTTGAGGATGGGTAAGACAGAGAAAGACCTTGTGAGCACATGAACATCCATGACACGGCCTAGCAATTGGCACCGCTGGGAGGGGGATAAGGACGGAGACGCAGTAGCATGGGGAATAAATCCGAGAATGAGCTCGCGTTCGGACGCGGAAGGCTCGACATATTAGTGTGTGTGGGAATCAAATATCATACCAGGCTTAAATTGGCAAAATGTGTAAGATCTAGGACAGCTGACAAGGGTAGAAAAGGCGGCGCGTGGGTGACCAGGGATGTTGACTTGACAGAAAGAGGGGTGATCGAGGCGAAGGACCTCCATTGGGCAACGGTGGGGAGCTAAGTCTGAAGAAACAGTGAGACGGGGAAGATGTGCATGCATGTGGTGGACCAGAGGTGTGAGGGTGATGGGTGAGACAAAGTTTTGCCAGAACACTCGAGATCGATGAGCGTAGGATCCCACGGCGGCGGCATCAATAGGGACCCAGGCCCCAGGATGGATGTGATGGTGAGGAAGTCAGCACGAACGTGGGCCCGGGGATCGTCTGCGGAGTTAACATCTTCAAAGAGGTACGTTGGAGGAGAGAGCTGAGAGGTTTGGAGAAGCCCTAAGACACGCACAAGCTCAAAAAATAACTGAGAGCGAGGGTCCGAGAGCCCCTTCCCAGTACCCGCCCGAGAATGACCCTGACACTCCCATCCACCTACGACCAGGTGAACGGGCCCAATGGCGTGCAAATGTTCCAGATGGATCAGGCGAACGTCAAAAGGCAAGGCTGAATAAGCCGTAGAGTATGCAGATGGGGGAAATAAGGTTGGGAAAGCTAGGGTGAGGAGAGCAAGGTGGTGTTGGCTTGCAAGTCGGGCAAGCGGGTCAGCGTCACAATAATAGTAGTGCGCAATACGCTGCCCACTGAGCAACAAACCCGCGACGGTAGAAGAGACCCCCGCAAATAAATCGAGCACCGTGATGCCCTAGGGGGGTGGCAGCCAGGGCACAGGAGTGGTGGCAATGACGATGGGAGAAGAAGGGTGTGCGGATGGGGAAGCGAGAGAGGGGCTGGGAATAGGTGCGAGACAGTGTAAGGTTGCGTGGATCTGCTGGATGGTAGCAGAGGGCGTGGTGTATGTGAGAGGGGGCGAGAGGATGGGTTGAGCAGAGCAGGCTGAGAGAGGTTCAGGAGTGGACTCAATGTCGTGCTGGAGGAGATAGGTAGGGTCGGAGAGATTGCCAGGACTGAGATCATCAATGGTGAGTGCAAACGCAGCCGCGACTGGACACGCGGGAGATAAGGGGGAGTGGGTGAGAATGAGGGGAAGACAACCCACATGGTGCCCCAAAGCCTCAAAGTCAACGCGATATGTGGCAATGCCTTGCCACAAGTCAATGGTGAGACCGACGAGGAAATTAAACTCCTGGCCGAGTAGGACATCATAGAATGTAGACTTGGTGACCATACATTGAGCATAGAGGGTGACAGCGGCGGGGGTATGGGCATTGAGTGTGGTAGGTATACGACAACGTGATTGGTGTGGAAACAGGATTAGGACAGGGCTCAAGATCGTCAGCGGTGATGCGGAGGTGCTGACACATGACTGCTCCAAGAAGGATTGGCTGGGCCCCAATATCGAGAATGACTATACGGGGTGCGAGATTGTCCATGCGAAAATACGCATGCTGGTTATCCACCATCATATTGCGGGGCAAAGCGCGCTGCCGCTCAAGAGGGGTAAGGAAGGACGGGTGGCGGAGCTGACCTGGAAGGAGACAAAACCTGTGAAGGGGCGAGAAAAAAGGAGAGAGCAGGGGGGAACGACCCACCTGGAGGACGCGGTACGGAAGATGGCGAAGGAGAGGGCGTTGCGAGGTGAGCTAGCAGCGGAGAGTCTGGAGGATGGCTGGTAGAGGTCGAGGCAGGCACAGACGCGGCGAGGTAGGCCGGGGACTTGACGGCTTAGGGGCGATTGGCAGATGAAGCAGCGGGCGCCCACAGAGGAGAAACGTAGGTAGCTGGGACGGGACGGTCGGTTGGGACGCGCGGCGGCGGAGGGTGCGGACAGCGACGGGGGAGCTTGAGCGTAATCGCCTCTTGAGCCTGTCCAAGAGCCGTAGAGGACACAGTAAACAGAGATGGTGGAAGCAAGGCACCCCCCCGCAACTGGGATGGTGGCGGCGGAATGAACGGAGTTGGTTGAGGAATAAAATGCGACGGTGCTAGAGGAGGTACCGTGCCCACTGGAGTAGGAGGTAATTAATCAAGAGCATTTGAATCGCATGCGTCTACCAACGCTGGCAAAGAGGCAATGGACGTGTTCTCGACCTGACAATTGTAAGTAACTTTGCCAATACAAAAAGTGACAGTGCACGGCAGGGACGTGGAGTCGGACGGCAACGGACGACGGGACGGGGACGAAGGAGGAATCGGAACTCCCTGAATGTCGAAGCTGACAGAAAGGACTGACTGGCCAGCGGACAAACTGGTTGGAGCAGGAGTTGTCGGCTCAAGAGGCTCCACGGCTGCTCGCGCAAACAGGGCAGCTAGCGCAAATGGGAGAGGATTGCTGGTAGGAGGCGGGGTAGGCGGACGTGGCGGGCTGGACGGCTGCGGCAAATCGGCTACCACTTGCGCATATGAGGGAGGGAGCAGTAGATCTCTCTCCACTGCTGCGGCTGCGGCGCGCAGGTGGTCACACACCTGCTAGACTTGCAACTGCGCTGCGGGCACATCCTCCGGGAGGATGACCATAGTACCTGCAGCCCCCCCCTTAGCTCTGACATCCCACACCGGTACAGGCAAACGCGAGTGAGACGATCCTAACGTATCATCGGGCTCAAACAAGTCAAAGGACCGCGGCAGCTGAGCAGACTGCTTTGTATGCCGGCCATGGTCAGGATCGACGGGAGGTGGAGCGGATGGCTCATGCGCCGCTGTGACGTTTCTGCTTTTTCGAGAGGATCTTTCCTCGGTATTCAAGGAATATTTAATTCAAGTGGAAGAAAAATTCGTATACTTGTGGAAATTGACGAATACTTGAAAGAGCGAAAGTGAAAACTAACGTAGAATGTGTGCTTGTGAGAGTTGCACTCACAATGACTCTGCAGGTATTTATACCTGCACAACATGAGGCACTGGAGTGCTTCGAGTCACCACCTAGGGCACTGGTTCATGTTCAACGAAAACGGTCGAAGGGACGTGTCCCATTCGGCCGAATGCACAAAACGCGCAGTTGGCCGTTTGGAGACTTTTCGACGGTTTCCGAAAAACCGTTTCGCGCCAAACGGGCGTTTTCGCGTTCTCGCGACTTTCCGAAAAAGTCGCGATTGATCGCGGAGTCGCGTACAGATGCTTTCGTCATGAACCGGTAGTTTAAGAAGCTACTTTGGCCAATCGGTTAGGTGTGAACGTTTCAAACGAAAGTCGCGGGTTCGAATCCGCTCGGATGCAAAGCGAATTTGCATATTTTGTTTCGTTTGACTTTACGACTGTTTGTTCGTATTAATGATACAACAGTTTCTTTGTATTACGACTAGTCGTAATCCGAAATCTGTGATTGTCCATTATTCGTAATAATGACAATCAAAATAACTTAATCAAACAATGATTAATGAAATTTTCATCTCATAATTATTCAAAGTAAGTTTTTGAATAATTATGTCGTACTTTTGCGAAGTAGTCGAATTACGTTACGACGCTTTTTGCAATAGTATCTCGGTCGTTTCGCCAATCGACCGGGAATTAATCGGCACACGTGTGTGGCGAATAATTCAATGTGATGCAATCATTTATGAAATAACTTATGATAAATAGTATAACGT
>WELA01001462.1:384920-411491 GCA_009602735.1 Mesotaenium endlicherianum
ACTTCAGGGAGGCAGCCTGCCACCATCGAGAAGCAACAGAAGACCCCTTGGAGGCAGCCTGCAAGAACCACAAAGAGGAAATAATGACATTAGACACTCTTCTCTTCTTGCAGTTTCTGGACAGGATACTAAAACTGCTACTGGTCATAGGTCTCTGCATAATAAATTCTGAAAATTTACCTGGCTGTAGTCCATGAGTAGCCGGTCATTTAGAGTCCAAGTTTGCTCAATTTGGAGCACTGGTGAGAGAGATATGATGCTCTAAGTAGAAGGGGGTCAGGCTGCTGGCATTGTTAGGGCAGAATATGCCTTCTGACATTGTGCCTTCCCCTGAACTTGGAATGCTCTGAAACTCAAGACTCTGGTAGAACATCTTACAGCGCCCAGTTTGAGACTTAGTTTGCAGAATTTGGAGAAGTATAGAAGGACTTATGATTTTCAGAAGTTTCTGCACAGATTTGGAGGAGTGCCTACTCTCTCAGCTCTCAACGACACTCCAGAAATGAGAATGCTCTCAAATTTGGTGACCCGGTAGAGTTCTCCGACGCGGTCCGTCTGGCACTCGAATTTTCAGATTTGGAGCAGTTCTGTGGCCGCTATGAATTTTTGAATTCGTGGCAGATTCTGGGCCAACTTGTACAATTTTCTTTATCATTAAGGAGTAGGCTAGCCAATAAGGTCACACCACCTACGACCTTGCCTAGTCTACCTTACATGTGTAGCACCTGACTTGGCGCCTTTGACTAGTCCTCTTCACATGTGTGGCATCTGACTTGAAACTGTTGACTAGTTTGCTCCACATGTGTAAGACCTGACTTGACGCGCCGAGACGTCGCTTTTTCTATCGGGGGGGTGATGTAGTGATTTGAGTTATTATATATTAGTTTGCATATATTTTAATGTTTTCAAATATATTTGGAGTAGTATTGTGTGGAGTCAAGTGTGAATAGGTACTCTAGTAACTTGGTTCATGTCCTTTGAACCTTCCAAGGCATTTTCGAAGTTAGAGGAAAGACCTAGAAGAACTCCATGTGGCAAAAGTCAAATGTGCCATTTTTAGGTCAAAAGGACATGTGTACATTATTCTAGAAAGAGGTGGCAAGTTTTGGGATGTGTTGGGTGCCAACACATCAACATACACCTTCCTAGAAATTACTTATGTAGCAAGTATATAAACAAGAGCTAGAACATAGAAAGACATTGGAGAATCACTCTTGTACTTGCCAAAATCCAGAAATATATTAACTTTCAAGAAGCCATCTCTCTTTCAAGAAGCTACCACTTGTGTTCAAAGATCCTTGTCTTGAATAAAGTATTCTATTTTACTAAGTACTTTATCTATCTGTTTCACTACACAAATAGGCGTGCACTTGGTACTCTCATGGTCGACAGCCCCGCCTCAGCGTAAACGACGCGCGTGAGAGGAGTGTGCGGATGTCGCCCATAGTTAAGGAAAAATGGAGTTTCCTTAACACTTTCCTGATAAGCATTATTAACTGCGAACTCTGCGACTGAAAGGAGGGTATCCCAGTCGTCTTGGCGAGGATTCACATAATGCATAAGGAACTGTTGCAGAACGCGATTCATTCGTTCTGTCTGACCATCGGTCTGAGGATGGAAGCTAGTTGACATCTTAAATTTCGTGTCAAAATGCGAACAAACTTCCTGCCAGAAGTGGCTCGTAAATCTACTGTCACGATCCCACACCCCTCCCGTACTCTCCCTAATCTCTAGCAATCCCGTGGGCATACCCGGCGGGATTGCCTATAGTACGTGACGGCCCAGTCACCCATGCCTAGGGATCCTACTTGGTACCAGCGCTGACCCAACAAGCTGGCAAACTTATGGGTCAACCTTCACACGTGTGGGCGGCACACCACGCGTGATGGAAAAGGGAGTGCGCGGGATTTGGGCAGAGCCTCACAGCTGCTCAATAGCAGAACCTCGTGAGCGGATCAAAGGTCCAAGTATTCACCCTAGTCGTGAGTGGGCTAAGCCGTCCTCTCCTACCACCCTAACCCGACTAACCACTAGATCTTGCCATCACCCTCCACCCTCAGGTTCTATCCCTAGACCCCAGAAATATGCGACAGGCATGGGCATGACAGGATCCACGAAGATGAAGAACGGTTCCTACGATACCCGAACAAGAGGCGACTGCAATTTGACTCACAACAGGTGAAGCGCAGACTTCAGGAAAAGAGTAAGGGACCCAAAAGTAAGGCAACAAAGCCTAAGCTTTAGGAGGAACAGGCTGAGAAACCTGTTACTCCGCCACCTAGTAGTCAAGCTGAGAAGCCAGAGGGGAAGGAGGTGGGTGAGAAACCCCCACTTGGGCCTTAGGAATAGCAACTACTGGATGCCTTTGCTGGAGAGAAGCAGCCAATAACCAAGACGATTGCCATTGGAAAAATGGTCTCCTCCGAGCAAAGAGCACAAGTAGAAAGGTTGCTAAAGAAGCAATTTAAGGTGTTTGCTTTCACTAATGAAAAGATCGGCAGAACCACTGCCAATGTGTGCAAAATCACACAGACTACTGACAAACCTGTTCGACTAGGGCCACATAACCTCAGTCAGACAGAACGGGACTTTATGGAGAAAACTTGCCAAGAGCTGCAAAAGCTTGGGATGATTGAAAAATCAACCTCAGTACATGGGGCTCCCACAGTAGTAGTTGCAAAGAAAGTTGAGGATGGCAATTACACTGCTACTCGCATGTGTGGCGACTACAGGAGGTTGAACCTCTATACAGAGCCAAACAGCTATGTGATGCCTACGCCGGAGCGAATCTTCTCTATTGCTACCACTGGAAAGGTGTTCAGCATTATTGATCTGCGCCAAGGCTTCAACCAGACGCCTGTGAAAACGGAAGATCGAGGTAAGACGACTTTCTGGGCTCTGAGGGAATTATAGCAGTGGACAACATTGCCATTTGGGTTGAAAAATGCCCCCGCTATTTTCCAAAGAACTATGGACAAGGTGCTGGAGGGACTTTGCAAAACCATACATAGATGATGTTGTGGTGTTTAGCGAGACGGTTGAGCAACACCTCGAGCACTTAGAAAAAGTGTTCCAGCGCCTGAAGAAATTCCAGATGACGCTGCATCCTGGAAAGTGCCTATTCTTTGAGGCACATGTGCCATCCTTAGGACACAAGATTGGAAACACTGCTATGTCCCCTCAAGCTATAAAGACTAAGGCTATTTACAGAATACCTGCACCTGCGAACGTAACCAAGCTAAAAGCCTTGTTAGGACTCAGGGGATGCTATCGCAAATTTGTGAAGGATTATAGCAAACTTGCTAAACCCTTGACAAAACTCCTGAAAAAGGATGTACTTTTTGTGTGGACGGAAGCCCAGGAGAAGGCCATGAACGAGCTAAAGGAAAGGCTGGTGACAGCCCCAGCCTTGCGCACGCCAGACTACACAAAGCCGTTCAACCTGCACACGAACTGGAGTTGTGTGGGGATTGGCGCAGTACTCACCCAAAAGCCCTAGAGAAGAGTACGTAATTGCCTACGTCTCACGCTCAATTAACGGAGCAGAGAGCAACTATTTATCCTACAAAGGAGAGTTGTTGGCAGTGGTTTGGGCTGTCGCACATTTCAGAGAGTATCTTTGAGGAAGACCTTTCACACTGATCACAGATCATTTGCCATTGATTTGGCTGATGAAAATGGAGACCTCACTGGTAAGTTAGCTCGCCGGGCCCGTAAGCTGCAGGAGTACCAGATGACGGTGGTGCACCGAGCAGGTGTGCTGAACATTGACGCCAACGGACTCAGCAGGATCTTGATCCATCTTTCGACGACAGGATTGGGGCACGGGAGGACGAAGACATGAGTAGCCCAGCAGAGTTGGCAGCCAGTCTGGCCAAAATGGCTGGTATGGCAGAGCCAGGTGAAGCTGAGCTTCGACCCTTGTTCAACCCAAAGATCTAGAAGGATCAAGCTACTATGCATTGGCTGAGGACGGGAGTCAACCTAGAGGGTTTTCCTCCAAAAGAGAAAGACCAGGTGAACCATCGAGCCAAGAGGTTT
This sequence comes from Mesotaenium endlicherianum, assembly GCA_009602735.1. NCBI lineage: Eukaryota > Viridiplantae > Streptophyta > Zygnematophyceae > Zygnematales > Mesotaeniaceae > Mesotaenium > Mesotaenium endlicherianum. Next base: position 388,962 of record WELA01001462.1, read on the forward strand.
TGCTGGAAACGCAACAACCGTCTCAAGATTGAAGAGAATGGTGAAGAAAAGTTGGTGCCAGACTCTGCCAAAAGGCGATCTCTCGTGCAAGATATGCATGAAAACACAGGCCACTATGGGGTCAAAAGACACACAGTCTTTTGGAGTTGTTTTTCTTGGGGAGGGGCATGAAGCAGCAGTGTAAGGACTGGTCAAAGCCTGTAAAAGTTGCGATCGCGTTAAGGCTGGATTTACTCAGCAACATCCACACCTGCGACCGCCGCCGATCAAGAGCCTAGGTTACCGCCGTAGCTGCGACCTCGCAGGTGAGCTACCGCTGTCAAAGCAAGGTAACAAGTATGTCATGGTCATGATTTAGCACATTTCTAAGTGGGTAGAGATTGTTCCTCTGACTGTGAAGGAGAGTTTAGGGACCGCGGAAGTGCTCCTCAACAATGTCATTGTGCGTCATGGAGCTCTAGCAAAAGTGCTTATAGACCAAGGGTCTGAGTTCCAAGGGTCATTTCAGAAACTCTTGGACAAATGCTTCAGTGATCATCGCACTACGTCTAGAGATCATCCACAAGCTGATGGTCTAGCCAAACGAATGGTGCAAAATATCAAGTCTGCCTTGCGCAAATACTGTCTGAAACATGACAAGCGCAATTGGGATCTGGCCCTGCTATGGGTGGTAATGGGGTACAGATTTAGCAAGCAGGCTGCGCTGGCAAACTATTCGCCATATCAGATTTTATTTGGCAAATTCCAGTAGTGCCCAGCAGCATCAAACAAGAAATTGACCAAGTGAAAAACTTGGATAGTCTGGATGAGTTGTTAGAGGTCATGGTGTGACGCAAGGCGCTAATTGAACGCATGATGCCTGCTGCGGAGGACAATTTGAAAATTGCGCAGAAAAGAGATATGCAGCGTTACGCGAAGACACAAGATAGAAGCTACTGCCTGCAGATAACGCAGACTTTGTCTACAAGAAGCGACAAACCAAGACCACCATCGACACCAGCTCAGGTGCAGTAATTTTGCGTGTGAATCATGCATTTGATAATGGTGTGTTAGAGCTGGAAGGCTCTGACGGTAAAACCATAAGTGATCATGTGCAAAATTGCTCCCGGTGCCATATGGCAAATATTGATTCCACGGTCAAGTTTGTACCTGATGAATTAGTGCCAGCCACTCCGTGTGCCAGTTGCAAAGTATTGGATGATCAAGAAGCAATGGTAACTTGCGATAAGTGTGGAGCTCGATGGCACACTTTCTGCATTGGTGATGAAGAAATTACGGCAGGACGTTGGGAATGCCCAGATTGCCATCCTGAACCCCCTAGCCGCAAAGTTGGAAAATAGACAACTTTTAGCAGAAAAGGCAAGGACGCCTCAGCTGAGAGGGAGGGATGTAAGGGAAATGGAAAGATAGGAAACTTTTTGCAAACTTGCTATGTCCTGAAAAGGAGTGAGAATTTTGAGTGCAAAGGGAAAAACACCTTGTGACAATCCCTCCCTGCATATGCTCAAGTGCAGGAAGATCCTAAATGGGTCAACCATGGGCAAGTCCACACCAAAACACGTGCCAGGCGAATTTTCCACGTGCGGAGACGCACCAACCGTTTGACCAAGGAAAGTCCACACGTGAGGAGGACCACCGACACATCAACCAAGTCGACAGCAAACATGCTGGAAAGCCACACACGTGCCAAGGGTTTGACGTTGTTAGGCACAACAGCTGTCGCGACTGCTATCCGTTTGACGGTGTCGCACGCGCAGCACAAGTTACAGAAGGAGCAAGAAAGAGATGAGAAGGGCGCGAAGGAGAAAGAAGTTCCCGAGCCCACAGGAGAGCCAAGAAGACACGCTCCAGCCGACGCACAAAGATTCTTTCTCTCAGTATATCATAGATAGGTTAAACTTATGGGGTTCCCAAAGAGGGATCTTGCTGGTCAAAAGTAGAGAACTTGCAAACTAGAATCTGCTAGGATTTCTAGCGCAAAATTGAATCAAACACCACAAGCGTGCGAAAGCACATAAAATGGTGAGTGCTGTGTTGGTTTCTAAGTTCTCGGAAGTCTCTATTGTCAAATTGCTGATAGTACGAGCAGAGTTTAGTAGTGAAGCTCTCAGCGAAGAACTGAGTGAGCCTAGCCGGCAGTGTGAATTGCTAAGGCGCGGTGTCCGGCGAAGAGCTTTAAGCAGGCCAGCATAGATGCTATAGTTTCAAAGTTTTGTAAGCTGTGACTTTGTGAAAGTTAAGCGAAAGCCCTGGAGGGCGATTTTCTGTGAAGTTGGTATTGTGTGTGTTAATCTGCTTAAACTTGATTTTTGCAAACTACAAATTTGTTCACCTGGTTAAACCTCTAACTTGGGCGAAAACATATTTGGAAGGAAGGCACTTCTGTTCTAGTGTAAGGGAAAAGGAAATATAGAAAACTTTTTGCAAAGTTGCTAAGTCCTGAAAAGGAGTGAGAAGAGATTTTGAGTGCAAAGGGAGAAGCACCTTGTGACAATCCCTCCATGCATATGCTCAAGTGCAGGAAGACTAGAAATGGGTCAATCATAGGCAGGTCCACACCAACACACGTGCCAAAGGCGACCGACCAGGGAAATTTCCCACGTGCGGAGACGCACCGACCGGTTGACCAAGGAAAGCCCACACGTGAGGAGGACCACCGACACATCAACCATGTCGACAGTACACGTGCTAGAAAGCCACACACGTGCCAAGGGTTTGACGCTATTAGGCACAACAACCCTAAAATAATAGGCGTTACTTCGTTAAGAATTGTACGTACGGCACATGTACCTCTAGTCACAACAGCAATGAGTTTTCAGATGTGGATTGCCAATAATCTTGGTCAAGGATAACTTGTCAAAATAATCCTCATCTCATAAGTGAAGAAGCTTAGTAAAAACAACGCGAAAGTGGGACTTGCACACGCCATCCTATGTCAGGTCTCCAAAAATGGCGTGAAACGTTCTTTATACAAGATCTGAGCTGACAAGTCATTTTCTAGTTTTGCTTAAATTTCCACAACAATCAACTAGGTGTAGAAATCAACAACAAATGCACAAAATATTTTCTCGGCTTTGCCTCTTTACCGCTTTCCTTCATTTTTTTAAAAGCTAGTTGACGATAATTTGATTCTTTGCCTTGCCATCTTAGTTGTCAAAATTGTAGACGTAGAGACAAGTTGAATTGTGGCTGAAATATAGGGACCAATATGACCTTGTGATTTAAAGTTGTTTGAATTCTTGATTGCATTTGTGAGCAAAAAACGTACAATGTGTTCAAAATTCAATAACATAGATAACTAACATGTACATTGTTAGAAGCATAGAAAAAGCGATCCTTTGTAAAATATATGCATTGGTTAGAAAAGGTGATATGTTGGATGAGTGTCGCTTTGAGATATGTTTTCACGCCATACTTGCCACATAATAATAATGATGAGTAGGATGGCATGTACAAGTGTTACTTTTAATTTATTTGATAGGTACTAGCTTTCTTTTTGAAACGTTCAAGTCCATTTTGACTATTTACCCTTTACTTTACATTAAGGTTGACGTGACAGTGTATGACACGCTCTTTCTTGCGTATTTTTTAAGACAGTCCACGACCACCACGTGCACGATGTGAAGTACCAATCAGGCACAGGCCCGGACCAGGTTGGGCGCACGTTCAGCCGGGACCTGTTTTGCACCTCTGCGACGACAGCCCCGCCACGCTCGTTGCACAAGCCACAGCCCGCAACTAATCTCGCCTGCTACGCCCACACACTGCCACTTGGCATTTCAACAGCTGCCAGCGCATCCCGCGAGCGCACGCTCGTGGCAGTGGAGGGTTGGCCAGTGATTGAGCACAACCGCGACGGGCCAAACCAAGGTCGCCGCACCGAGAAGGCACTGAGGCTGTCTCGCTCCTTCCGCGTGCTGGAGACGCCAACGGCGCCAGTCGCCTTTGTCTCGCACGCGCTTGTCTTGCCGATGAAGTCGGTGTAGCTCAGCGCCGAGGTCATCTCGCTGGCACTGCACCGCATGCCGACAGTTTCCTTTGCCAACCTAGGTGTCACACTAGAGACGATAAGGCAGGGCGTCCAGCTGCTGCTTGTGCCTTGCGATGCTAGTCTGCGCAACGCCTCCGGCAAGCCAACGTCCAATGCCGCCACCATAGTGCTCTCTGCACCTGCGCGGCCTGCGCATAAGTGCAGGTTGATCTCCAGTCCCAACGTTGCTTTTCTAGATAATGCGCAGGGCGTCGTCCTTGTCAACACGCAACCTTTGCAGCGCATCATGTTAAACACTGGCGCGCAGCCACTCCTCGTCAACCTCCCCTACTTTCGTCAGCTGGGTCTCTCTTTGGCCGACCTGGAGGATGCGCCCACGCGGATCAACACCGCAGCTGGCGCCTCTGAGTGCTTGAATGGGTGCACGCGACTGGCGCTCCGCATCACCTTCCGACCACGAACAGCAAACGAGACAACCTTTCATTGGCACGCTCACGCTGGACGGAGCGTGTTCACTATCGGTTAAAGTGGCGCACGGGGGGCGGTCGCATTACCTCTTTGCTGCTCAATATCGTGGACCGGCGCCCACCAGCGGCCGCCCTCTATGGCTTCATTGCGATGGGCGACAATCCTAGGGTGGTGAAGAGCACCAAGGGCGTGTCAGAGGATGACAATGTCTCCATTGGTGCCGGCCTACTCAAGCACCAGGACGAAGAGCCACGGCTGTCCAGTGCAGAGTTCCATCTCACGCCAGCTGAGCACGCTGCCATCATACACAAGCAGCATGTAGAGTCCGTACGCCTTCGCGCAGCCAACGCAGCCATGGCACACAGCTTGCTGTAGCCACACATGCCACTTCTGCCACAGCCACTGCCGCTGCCACTATCACAGACGTAGCCCGCACACCCGCATGTAACGATTCGAGCTTTTTAGGCATGTTTAGGATATTTCCCTAATTTCCTAAAATACGTTATATTTTTGAATCGATGAAAGGTTGCATTTTGACAAATTTCTCGCCACACACGTGTGCCGACTAATTTCGATCGATTGGCAAAACGACCTGCAAATTTATTGATAACATATCTTTGATACTTTGCAAAAGAAAAGTGTAAATAGTCATAAAGTTACTTTGATTGATTACAAACGATTAATTTAATCAATTAAGCAATTAATTAACTTATTATGACTTTCATTATTTTGGATAATGACTGTCACAATGACTTAACGACGATCGTTAAATCGAAAGAAACCCGAACCGGTGACCCAAGGGAGTTACCGGCCGGCATCAAACCTGCGGCCTCCCGATCGCGTCAGCGCGATTCCACGACTGTCATAATTCAAACGAAAACAAATTTACAAAGTTACTTTGTACCCGGAGGGATTCAAACGCTCGTCTCTCGTTTGAAACGTTCACACTTGACCAATAGGACAAAGAGTTTTCTTAAACTCTCGGTTCATGTCACACGTACGCGTACGCGACCAAAACCGAAAAGTCGCAACTTTTTCGGAAAGTTGCGTGAACACGATAACGCCCTTTTGGTGCAAAACGGTTTTTCAGAAACCGTCGAAAAGTCTCCAAACGGCCAAACGGCGCGTTACAATCATTCAGCCGAACGGGTTATACCCCTTTGCTTGTTTTCGTTGAACATGAACCAGTGCCCTAGCAGGTGACTCGAAGCACTCCAGTGCCTCATGTTGTGCAAGTACATATACTTGCAAGAGTCATTGTGAGTGCAATTCTCACACCATGCATTCTACGACTTTACGTTCTTTTTCTCATAGTCTGAAGTATTAGTAATACGCGAAGTTATCGTTGATTCTTCCAGTAAGTAATTTATTTTTCTTGAATACCGAGCAAAGATCCTTGAGAAAAGCAAAAACGTTACATTGGTATCGGAGCCAATCTCGGTTTCTCCAAGTTTTGTTTTTTAGTGGTTGGATAATATATTTTAGGGGCAATCCATCCCAGCATTGCCCTGCGCTACGGCCGCTTATCATAGTTCTGGGACAAATTGCCGACCAATCACCCATCCCAATTTTTCCCAACGACCCGGCCGCTTAATCATTGCTTTCGGGAGATAGATTCTTCTTTTGATCTCGGCCGTATCTAACAATTTTTCAAGTTCCCTACAGATTCTCGTTGATCTGGCCCAATGGCGCGCGGCCGACGGATCAAGATCATTGTCTTGGACAACGATTCACCTTGCCCCCTCCGCTCATCGCCACGTGTCAATCCTGCGCCGCGTCACTCGCCTCTTACTCCTCGCGGCCCGCGTCACGTGCCGAAAGTCGATTTACACTCATATGAGGTTTTATCGCCGGAACTACCTCCGTCAACCACACCCGATCCGCCTCGTCGCGCCGCCCCACCTCGGCCTCGAACACCCACTCCACCACCTCGCGAGCCCTCTCCTTCGCCCCTCCTCTCACGTGTGCGGCCAGAGTTGATTGATTCATTGCCTTTGATCCATGGGGTGGAAACTGGCGCTAATTTTTCAGATTTTTGAAATCAGGCCCCTAAAATTTTGAATCTTGTCACTGATTTTCCCAGGTTTGATTTCAGGTCGCTAATAAGACATATTTATTTGATTAAAGGGCGCTAAATCACTGTTGAAATTTTGAGATTTTGATTTCAGGGCGCTATTTATATCTTTGAATTCTGGGCGCTATTTCACCCAGATTTTCGAGGGGAGTTCCCACCCCCATGCTTTGATCCTAACGGTCGTTATTATGTTTGTGGAATGATGAGGGCCATTGGTTGGAGTTGATCTTTCAACCCACTCTTGCCGACAACCAACGGGTCTATAGCCCGCAATTTCGTAGTTGCTCGGGCTTTGTTTGCCCGCCCGCGCCTGAGTGCCGTAATAGTATCTTTCGCCGTGGTTACGTTGATCACCTGTTTGCCGAGCAGCGTATCACAATCGGTGAGGATTTGTACGATATGGATTTAACTCGTGATCGATCTACCGATGTGTATTGCAGTCATTGCGTTGATGGGCTTCGCGACTATCGTCGCTGCCCTTACTTACATACTTAGTTTAACACGCTCCTTAGCGAGCAAGAAATTTAGGTGCTAGTGCACATGCACCACATAAAAAAAATTTATTTTTCCCTAAGACATACCTTCTCATACATCAATTCAGCATATATTGATATGCAAGTGTTGAGATTTGTCGAGTTTGCGAAACTCGAGTGCATACATGCTGGCGTGTTTCTGCACTTTCATTTGAATGACCCTAATCTTGCACAGTATTACAAACACTCGTCATTTTTAGGTCGAACAAACAAGTGTCTTGCTCCAATTTACATTGCTGCATTCACTAAGGGACCCCCTGGCCTTGAGCGTATCACTCAATTTTCCAAGGGTTTAACGATGCAAAATGGACGTTTGCCTACGAGGCTTTACGTTTCAGTCATTCCTCTCAAGGCGAGGACTTTGCTCGTTTTGCACAACGACACTTTGTTTTGAGCTTGACATTTGAGAGTCACATCTCCGGACGTTCTGCTCTTACTGTCGATCATCGACACAGGTGCAATGACAAGCTTTCTAAGTGCTCATTTTGCGCAAGAGTTAAAGCTGGTTCCAGTCAAATCAGTTGACTAACTTCGTCTTGGCGCTGGTTCTTTAGCTGACATACTTCAAATTATTCGGTAACCTCTTAAACTGCAGTCTTACCGCAAAAACAAAAAGTTCTATGTAAGGAACCTCCCCGCAGGTATCGATGCAATTTTGGGTGACACTTGGCTTAAGGGGACACAAGAATTGTTAGACTACGGTCTGAGTACGCGCGTTGTTCACCACAAAGATAGGAAGATCTCTCTTCACTCTCTTAAGAAGCCAAGGGATATAACAGTCTTGAGAACTTTGAAGACTGAAGTGGAGAAAGGTTCCATGTGAACAGCAATTGGACATGGGTTAGTCGATCTTAAGAGATGGGGCACTCCTGTATCAAGGGCGCAATGCGCGCCGCCCATCAAAAGGGAATCGGGTTAACATTCCCAAACCGAGACATGGCAAACTCTTCTATCACCCACCAAGCAAGTTCGACGATGGGTTAAGCACGGTTAACAGGTTTTTTGTGGAGTCCTGCGCCAAGCTCTCACAGAGACTTCTTCTTTGCTCTTTACAGAAGAGCCGCAGTTGGACATCCCTGTTCATGTTTTGACACTAACAGCTAAACTGTCTGCTCTTCTGCAGAAGTACAAGTCAGTATTTTCACCCAACATACCTGCAGGTCTCCCATCTGACAGAGGTATTGAGCATGTAATTCCTCTTCTTTCGGACGTCCAACCAACTTGGTGGCCAATTTCCGCCTCAGTCCGATGGAGCTGGAAGAGACGAAGACTCTGATCGCCGACATGCTATTGAAAGGATGGATCAAGCCGAGCTCTTCTCCATTCGGGGCCCCCATCCTCTTTGTCCAGAAGAAAGATGGCAGCCTACGTATGTATATTGATTATCGAGCGTTGAACAACATAACGGTCAAGAACCGCTATTTGTTACCTCGCATCGATGATTTGTTTGATTTGTTGCAAGGAGCATAGGTGTTCTCCTTGCTTGATCTAGCTCAAGGCTATCATCAGATTTGAATCTCACCAGAGGACGTTCCCAAGACAGCGTTTCGGACGCCTATTGGTCACTTCCGATACAAAGTCCTAAGTTTTGGACTTACCAATGCACCAGCGACATTCCAAAGCACAATGAACAATCTGTTTAGACCTTACTTGGGTAACTTTGTCCAAGTGTACCTCAACAATATCCTGGTCTATTCAAAGACGGAGGCCGAGCATTACAAGCATCTGGAGTTGGTGTTGCAGATCCTTCGTGAGCAACAGTTTTATGCCAAGCTCAAAAAAAGTTCCTTCCTCAAGGATGAACTTTTGTACCTCGGTCATGTCGTTAGCTCGAAAGGGCTACAACCAGATCCGGCCAAAATTGCATGCATTGCGGACTAGCCGGTCCTGAAAGACGTACATACTGTCCATTCATTCCTGAGGTTTGCTAACTACTTTTGCAAGTTTATGCAAGGCTATCCAGTGATGGCCGCGCCACTCACTGCTCTGACGAGGAAGAATGTTTCCTTCATTTGGAATGAGAACACGCAATTTGCGTTCGAGCGCATTTCGTGTACCCTCACTCATGCGCCGGTTCTAACATTGACCAATCCAAACTAGCCTTACGAGGTAGTGGCGGATGCGTTTGGTGTTGGAATAGGGGCTGTGCTGCTGCAGGCAGGCCAACCTATCGATTTTGAGATTCAAAAGCTGACACCTGCCGAACAAAACCACTCAACGACAGAGCAGGAGCTCTAGGCAATTATGTACGATTTAAAAATCTGGCGTTATTATTTGGAAGGCTGCAAGGCTCTGAGAGTGGTTACGGACCACTGCCCGAATACCTTTTTCCAAGTCCAACCCACGTTATCAAGACGGCAAACAAGATGGTCGGAGTTCCTCGAGCAACTCCACTTTACTTGGGCATACCGCCTTGGGCGTAACAATGTTGCGGTTTCGCTAAGTCGAATTCCCAAGAAGTTCTCTTGCTTCAGGGGCCCTTGGCACGGGAAGACAAACAAAACGGTCAAGCTTCAAGGGTGGCCACCCTTGATTCTACTGTACCACTCTCAATCTTTGACGCACGTCAGCCTGGTGACGCGGGCGCACCCGTCTTGGGTAGCATAGCTAGTCTGATTCACTTGACCTGTATCAATTGATTACAGAAGGCTACACCAAGGGTTCGTTTTTCCTAGATCGCCTAGATACTGGCTTGAATGGTGTAGCCGTGGCGATGGGCAGTATGGATAAAAGGAAAGAACTCTCAAATTACAAATTCGAGAAGGGATTTTGGTGGCACAATGGGCGCATTGTGGTTCCAGAAGGACCAGTAAAACATGTGCTACTATGGAAAGCGCATGACTCACCTTACTCAGGTCATCATGGTATAAGCAAATAGAACCACCGGTTGCATAGAGGGTACACATGGCCAACCCTCAAGGTTGATATTGCCGAGTACATCACCAACTGTGCGACTTGTCGGAGGAACAAGCCAAGCAATACGTTGCCCACAGAGAAGCTACATTTATTGGAACTTGCAGGTGCCCCTTGGGAAAGCATTAGCCTCGACTTTGTCGTGGACCTGCCTACCACCAAAAAGGCCCACAATGGGGTGTTGACGATCGTAGATCGCTTCACTAAGATGGTGCACTTCGTGGCCACTAAACCATCATGTGATGCCAAGGAGACAGCCGGTCTTTTTGTTGATTACGTGCTCAAGTTACATGGTATGCCAAAAAAATCATAAGCGATCGTGACAGTAGATATACGAGCCACTTCTGGCAAGAAGTTTGTTCGCATTTCGGCACGAAGCTTAAGATGCCCACCAACTTTTATCCTCAGATTGATGACCACACGAAACTTCTGAACCGCGTTCTTCAACAGTTTCACAGGCCTTACGTGAATCCTGCACAAGACAATTGGGATACCCTTTTCTCAATTGCAGAGCTCGCTATCAATAATGCTTATCAAGAAAGTGTTAAAGAAACCCCGTTTTTCCTCAACAGTGGGCGTCACCCGCATACTCCGCTACACGACTTGGTCAACGATGCGGCAGGGGAGTTGTCCATGAGAGTTCCAAGCGCACATCTCTTTGTTAACTCTCTTCAAGAGGTGCACAGACAGGCAAAGTTGGCCTTAGCCGCTGCTCAAGACAGACAGAAGAGATTTTCTGACACACACAGGCAAGAGTTGTTTTGACTTTGGCAATAAGGAACTTTTGCAAATAAAGAACTTGTAACTCAAGCACACAGGAGAGCGCAAGCTTCTGCCTCGCTGGGTAGGCCCTCTTCCATTATTGCACGGGTTGGTCCCGTTGCATGCCAATTGGATTTGCCTAAATCCATGGGGCCAACGCATCCTGTGTTCCATGTCAGTCTGCTGAAGCTGTTTAGGTATGACGGTCGTTATGAGCCACAGCCACTAGAGTTGGAACTCGTTGATGATGATATAGCCTGGGACATAGAGAATGTCTTAGCACGTCAATATACCCGTCAGAAGCCTCCCTGAGTGGAGCTTTTGATCAAGTGGCTAGATTACGATTCTAGTTGGAATTTGTACGAACCGCATGACAAAATCCTACTTAATTGTAGTGATCTAGTTCAGCAGGACTGGTTACAATGGGCCGAAGCTCAACGGCTCTGTGGACAGACAAAGTTGCTGACTATTCCTAATCCTAAGCCAAGAGGTAAACGCAAAAGAGCCGCGGCCAAATAATCGATCTTTTTTGTCACTGCCACAACTGCAATCAAAAGTTTGCCAGAATTTGTGTTCACCTCACTACGGGCGAGTCTCAAATTTAAGAGCTACCTTAACGTGGACATTAAGTCTTCGTAAGGGGGGAGGAGTGTAAGGATCCGAGTTTTCTAGGCATATTCCGGATTTAGGATATTTTCCTCATTTCCGAAAATACGTTATACTTTTGAATCGATGGAAGATTGCATTTTGACAAATTTCTCTCCACTCACGTGTGCCGACTAATTCCGATCAATTGGCAAAACAACCAGCAAATTTATCGATAATGTATCTTTGATACTTTGCAAAGGAATATTGTAATGAATCATAAACTTACGTTGATAGATTACAAACGATTAAGTTAATCAATTAAGGATTAATTTACTTATTATCACTTCCATTATTTCAGATAATGACTGTCATAATGTTTCGACTTAACGAAGATCGTTAAATCGAAAGAAAACCCGAACCGGTGATCCAAGGGAGTTACCGGCCGAAATCAAACCCGCGGCCTCCCGGCCGCGTCAGCGCGATTCTACGACAGTCATAATTCAAAAGAAAGCGAATTTACAAAGTTACTTTGTACCCGGAGGGGTTCATACCCTCGTCACTCGTTTGAAACGTTCACACTTGACCAATAGGACAAAGAGTTTTCTGAAACTCTTGGTTTATGTCAGATGTACACGTACGCGACCAACCGAACAGTCGCGACTTTATCGAAAAGTCGCGTGAACACGAAAACGCCCTTTTGGCGCGAAACGGTTTTTTGGAAATCGTCCAAAAGTCTCCAAATGGCCAAACGGCGCGTTACGAGCATTCAGCCGAACGAATTATACCCCCTTGCCTTTTTTTGTTGAACATGAACCAGTGCCCTAGCAGGTGACTATAAGCACTCCAGTGCCTCATGTTTTGCAAGTATATATACTTGCAAGAGTCATTGTGAGTGCAATTCTCACAGCACGCATTCTACGACTTTACGTTCTTTTTCTCATAGTCTAAAGTATTAATACGCAAAGTAGTCGTTGATTCTTCCACTAAGTAATAATTTGTTCTTGAATACCGAGCAAAGATCCTTGAGAATAGCTGATACGTTACATAGCATCGCACACGCCTTCAAAATCCCTATCTCACAACGCCGTTGAGAGCATGCCGCGTACCACCACCTCTGAGCAAGAGACAATGGAGTAGGCACATTGCAGTGGGGATACCAAGGAGGAGGAGGGGGAGGAGGAGGAGGAGGAGGAGGAGCCCTCTTACGGCACCACCACCCCTCAGACGCCTACAAGATCGCAACCGAGGCCCAGGCCAGTGGGAGGGCTTGGAGTGAGCAACTACGCTTAGAAAGAGGCAGAGTTGAGTCACCAACGCAAGAACGAGGCCGGTCCCAGCCACCGATATCGTGACAAGGCTGATCCCAGTTGTTCGCAGCATGATGTCAGCCCGCCTCTGCCAACCCACGCTACCCACCCTCTCTACCAATCCCCGCCTGCGCGACGACCTATGACTTCTTGCAGCTCCATCTTGGACAACAATCCTTTTGGCTCTCGTCCATCCAAGGCGGCCCGTACAGCTGGAGACTGTTTACCCCTCCTTGGCGATTGCAGTAACGCGCCGACTGTTTGGGATTAACACCGTGCTAGCTGCCCACAAGTACGGCTCCCGTCGTCTCCACCATCCATGCGCACCAAATCCAAGTCTCCCACTCGCTTCGCTCCTCAGCAAGGGACTGCCTGGCCAGAGGCAGGCCTTCTTTGACCTATTCACCAGAACTCCAACAACTTTGTCGCCTTGCAGTTGGCGGCGTGTCGCAGCCCAGCGGGCAATATTTTGACGCAGTAAAAAGAGCTTTACGCCAAATCCGCCACCACATTGGCATTCTACAGGCCAAGGCTTCCGTGTTCAGCCACCTGTCCGCAGCCTTGCTCGTTCACAAGCACCACTGTTGGGGAGGGTCTCGCATGCATTGCAGGCAGGCTCCATCCCATGGTAGTCAGAGTCGATCTCCGCACGTAGTTGATCCTTCACATGCCGCTTGTGCACAGCGCCCTTTGTCGGGAGACCCTGCCAGCACGCCGAGCGTGCTAGACCGACAACGTTTGCAGGGCGCAGCGCTTCGCTCAGCCAGTCGACGACCTCATTCTTCTTGAGGCCCGTGATCGCTGGCGCAGGTATCATGAAGCGACCTAGACGATGCGGCCCCGACTATACTGTAATCTTATCCTCAGGGTCATTTGGGCTGAGGCCGTTGCTGCCATTGGTCGTCTGCGCCTTGCCCCTCATCAGCGTAGTGCTGCGTGCGATTGGCCGCCCACGCCAATCTCAAACAGAGGTGCCGCAGGCTCTCGCCCTCTACCTTCTCCCACGAAGCAGCTGGATGAGCGCCTCGGTGGCATCGTCCTTGTGGAGCTCTTTGGGGACATCGCCACAGGCCTTCTGCGTGATTGCAAGCGGGATTGCAGTGCGACGCTACGTCAACGTCAATCCAGACGCGGTTGCCCAGCAGGTGGCACGCAGGCAAATGGCCCTATGTCACGAGCATTTGCCTTACCACTTCCCTCGCTGGCGTATTGTACTCAACGCAGACCAATTGGCCCATGGACATCCAGGCGATCAAGAGCGAGCACGTCACTTGCTTGGGCCCGACTTAGTCATTGCCGACCGATAGTGCCAGAGCTTCTCCATTGCAAGCAGCGGAGGCGCCCTCGTCGACCCTCGCACGGCGCTCTTCTGGCAGCTCATACGCATCCTCAACCTCATTGAGAAGCGTCAGCCGCCTCACACGTTGGCCTGGATCTTGGAGAACGTGGCCGTCCGCAACGATAGGCGCACAGACATGGCACAAAACTTCCACCTGTATAGCCGTTACGTAGGTCGCGAGGTTGTCATTGATGCGGCGCAGATTGGTTCCTTTGCCCGTTGCATCCGTGCCTACTTCGTCAACCTGGCGATGCTTGGCACCCTTGATGTAAGCTCATAGGATTGTAGAGTGCATTGTTTTGATCATTTTGATATAAAGTGCGTCGAATATCTTTAGGTGTTGAGAAAGTTATGGATTTCTGAAGTTTAATTAGTTTTAAGGTTGGTCGACGACTGTCCTTAATTCGCGGTGAGCGCGACCGTCGGATCAACCGACAGCGTCAAGCGATCTAGGCCGTTAGAGTGAACTTGTACCTTCACGTAATTTCGGCTTGACGCGGAGTGCCCACCAGGTCGATTAACCTAGAAGTTTTGCATTAGCCTAGCGCGCTTAAGTTAGTATATTTTAGATATTTTGATGCATGCATGTGGACGTCAAATCGGCCCGACACGTCCGGATGAGGCTGACCTGGCCTACTCACGAATATTCTGGAAGGGACGATTTGACAAACGCTTCAAAATTTTGTTGCTAAGCGGCCCTCCCTCCTAGGGGCGAGCGGTTGTCGTAGAAAACTATAAATAGGCATAACTTCTTCGTTTCTTATCAGTGTTCACTTTTGTAAATTTTTACGGGTTTGTAATGACAAGGCCTTTCATCCTATTCCATTTGCGAGCACTTTCTTGCTACTCAAAATGTTCAATAGTTTTCCTAAGCATTCTTAGTGATATGCCGCTGCACTCTAAAGTATGACTGCAACTAGTTTGGTTCCTCGTGAGTCACTACGCTTCCACTAGGGCACTCTGCCCCTTTCACTCAAGGCCTTGGCTGTCGCACATGTACGGCATGGCTTCACTGTCAACGCCATTTTAAGGACCGATGCCTAGCCAAGCGTGTCGCGTTCCACCCGCACCACATACAGGCCCAGTGCGGGGTGATCGGCGAGGTCTTGCTGGCCTTACCCACCTTTGTTAGCCGTTTTGAGAGCCAGGCATTTTATTGGCGCCGCACGCAATATGGTCATTGACTTGGCCACTAGCATGTTTGACTGACCCCGCGCAGTGGAGATGGAGCGCGTAATGGGGTTTCCTACTCACCTCACTCAGGTGGATGGCCTCACCGAGGTCAACCGCGTCTGGCTATTAGGTCAGGCTGTCAACGCTAATACCCTTACGTGGATCCTTCAGCACATGCAGGCTCTTACCCCTCTCTACGCCAAGGCACGCCACCCTGAGCTTCCGCGCACCTACGATGATAGGGACCACTGGCTTGGCCTAGTTGAGAATCTTCCTGCCCCTGGTCCAGCCAGGTTCCCCTCAGGGGTTCCTCATCCTCAACGTGCGGCCCCTCCACCTCCCAGCCCGTCCTCGCCTCGCACCTACGACTCCAGCTCTGACTCTGGTTTGCTAAGGGGGGGAGGAAGGAGGAGAGAGGAGCCACAGCAACCCAAATTGTACAAGTCTTTCTTTTCCTTACCCCGCTTCCGTCCTCAGGCAAGAGACTCAAGGCAACTGGCAGCAGCTGCTAAGGAGGAGCCACCAGTGGCAGGACGAGCGACAACAGCTGCAGGGCATGTGACGCCAGCAGCATAGCGGACGACGCCAGCAGCATAGCGGACGACGCCAACAATAGGGCGAGAGGCGCCACCTGCAGGGCAAGAGCCTCCACCAGCTGCTCCTACATAGAAGCTCAGGAAGAGTCTCACAGAGACACAAGCCGCATAATGAATGACGCTGTTGGATGCGAGACGCAGCATCAGCTTTGCCAGCGAAATGCATGACCTTGGGGTCTACAAGGGCGACCACATAAGGATCCCTCTCACGACGCAAGATTTTATTTCCAAGAAGAGGTACCGTTTCAGTAACTTCAAGAACGTCTTGATTGACACGCAAACCGGCAAGCTGGTGGACGCACGGCTCATGAAGAGGTCCTCTAGTTGCTACGCCGCCCCCACGGTCATGCCAGCCAAGAAGGATGCCTCATGCAATTAGTATGAGAAGAGGATGTATGGTTACTATCATGCTCTCAGCAAGGTCACCAAGCAAGACACGTACCCCATGCCCACTCGAAATGAATTTTTTGACGACATTGACAGCTGCACCTGGTTCTCAGTGCTGGATTTAAGGCAGGGCTTCAACCAGATTCCTATCACAGAGAAGGACCGGCACAAAACGAGATTCTAGGAACTCAGCATCTCTATAAGTGGAGGATGATGCCTTTTGGACTGAAGAACGCGCCAAGCACCTTCCAGCGCATCATTGATAAGGAGTCGGTTGGGTTTCTCTTCGCCCAATGTTACATTGACGACATCCTCATCTTTAGCAAGAAGTTTGAGCAGCACGTGGAGCACATCACGGCAGTCCTGGAGCGCCTGGAGGCCGTTGGGCTCAAGTTTCATCCAGGCAAGTGCACCTTTGGGACCCGAGAGGTGGAGTACCTTGGGCATCTTCTCTCTTCTAGCGGGTTGGCGCCGTAGCTGGCCAAGATCTTGGCCATCAAGGGCATCTTGCCTCCTACGGACATCTTAAAGTGGAGGGCCTTCCTTGGAGTGGCCAACAACTACCGACGCTTTGTGCTTGGCTTAAGCTCACTAAGCCACTTAACGACTTGTTGCGGAAGAGTGTGGCCTACGTGTGGGGGCCAAAGCTGCCGGTGGCGTTTTACAAGATCAAGGAGCTGCTGGTGAGCTCCGCGGTGTTGCAACGGCCTGACTGCACCAAGCTTTTTATCCTCTACATCAAATGGTTGCAGGCAGGGTTGGGAGCGATGTTGGTGCAGGAGCACAACGGCTTCGAGCATGTGGTGGCATACGCTAGCCGCAGCAACAACCGCCCGAAGAGTAACTATGGCTCTTATGAGGGGGAGTGCCTGGCAACAGACTGAGCCATCGTGCACTTCCGGCACTACCTCTACGGCACTCGCTTCCGCCTGGTCACCAACCATTAGCCACTCAAGTGGCTCACGACGTCGCAGCGCCTGACAGGCAAGTACGTGCAATGGGCTCTCATTCTGCAAGAGTACACGTTTGACGTGCACCACCGCTCAGGGACGACCAACCTCAACGTTGACGGCCTCAGCCCTAACCCTCAGCCTTCTTTGAGGGACCTTTTAATAGCTTGTCACGACAAGGATGAGCCTGTGGTCTGGCACGCGACGGCAATCTTGGCATTCATTGTCAACGGCAACGTGCAACCCGCAAGGCTCACCAACCTCGACGTTGTGACAATCACCATTTGACGCCTCGCCATGGCCACAGCAGAGGAGCAAGACGGCAGGCAGCGCGGGCCCAAGGATGTGTGAGACGATGTTGTTGTGCTGCAAAATGTCTCCACACAGAAGAAGGCGTCTGGTGTTGACACAGGGGAGCACAACCGCATCCTCAAGCGCAACCCTCACTTCGTCTTCTTGGATGGTCGTATACGACGAGTGATGGCGGACGGCTCCGTCCTGGTGCTTCGTGAGCTTGCTATACCAAGCCAGCTGGTGCGTAGTGTGCACAAGGCACTAGGACACTTTGGTGTCAAACGCACTCTTAGCCTTCTTCAGTTTGAGTACAGGTGGTACGGCATGACTAAGGTCGTCGCCAATATTGTCAGCAGCTGCACTCTCTGCGACTGTGTGTGCTCGAGCTTCACAGCGCGCAGCGCTGCTCTCAGGCCCCTTCCTATCCAAGAGTTGTTCTACAGGTGGTTTCTTGACTTGGTTGGAGAGCTGCCCAAGTCCTCCAGAGGCAACCTATGTCTTGGTGATGATTAACACTAGAACGCGCGGTGAACTATATTTGGAGCAATACACATATTTTGGTGCAGTTAGGAAGCCCTCTTGTTTAAGCTGCCCTTTCGTTTACACTCGATTATTTTTCTTAATTCTTAGCTCAAACGATTGCAAATACGCATGCATACTAGGATTAAATTGGCGACCCTAATCGACGAGTAGTCGCGAAGTTATGAGTGTAAACACAAAGTGCAAAAAGCTGTTGCACATAAAAAACGTGTGTTCGAACAGCACTGAAACTGTCAAATCCGAGCCATGAAGGGGTGCTCTTCTTTCTCGCGAAAATTTGCTGTAGATACAGCCATGGCGCTTGGTCAGAGCAGTGCCAAGCCTCTTTTGGGTCTTGTAATTTATATTAGTACTGTTTTTTTTGGTCGTAGGTGGGCATTTGAGACTTTCGGTGATGGTTGTGGGGATATGTTCTTGATGGGAGAGGTGAGAAAGAGGGTGAAGGGGAAGAAGGGACAAGACCTCTTTCAAGTATTCTTTGCCTACGATGGGAAGAGGCCAAATATGACTGCAGAGGCCATTCAAAGCTTTATAAAATAAAGAGAGGATGAATTTGTGCAACTGTTTAGCCCGGGTGTGTGTAAGAGGAAACCTTTCATCGAACCCGAGAGTCAGCCAGAGTCAGCCTAACAGTCAACCAAGTGTGCAACAACGTTTAGAACTAGTGTTAGATGAGCTTGAGCCTGAGGAGTCTTGTGAGCCTAGTCTTGATGAGAGTGCACAACTTCCACTTGAAAGTGGTAAAAAGAAGAAAGGTTGGCCATTTGGGAGTAACAAGATACAAGCACCCGCTCCAAGAACCAAATTCAAGCAACAGCAGATTGAAGCAGATAGAAGAGAGAAAGGAAAGTCTAAGATGTTAGAATCTGACAGTAATAGGGATAGTGCTTCGGAGGCCAGCAGCAGTTCATCCGAAGAGGAGGAGGAGCAAGTGCCCCCCTTGAGCATGCAAGAAGAGGAGGAGCCTCCATCCACTGACTTACTCTTGTCCACCTTCAAGACTTGTTATAGTCCAGGTGAAGTCATGACAATTGATGAGAGAACAATTCCCATTAGAATTAGACAATGCCCTATAAGGATATTCAATTCCTCTAAGCCTTACAAGTATGGTATGGAAGTGTTTACTACGTGTGATGCTATAACATATTTTTGCTACGCTTTTATTATATATGATAGAGTGGAGAGAGATGGTCTGAAGTTTGATGTGGTTTTGGATCTAGTAGCTATGCTTCCTGTTGGTAGGTTCTTTAGTCTTTAGTCTTGTTGTAGACAGGGGCTTCACCTCTCCCAACCTCTTCCAAAAACTAGCTAAGCTTGGACATGGTGCTACTGGCACAGCTATGACTAATGGAAAGAATCTTCCTGGCAAAGGTATTTGGATGGAGAAAGGTGCAAACCCAAAGGGAACCACCAAAGCTGTATACAATCAATGAAAGTCCCCCTATGATAGCATGCACCTGGTAGAACAAAGCACCTTGTGCTTTTTTGTCGACAGCTATAGGACTAGCTCCTAGATCACAGTCAAGGCGTGATGGTTAGCTTAGACATGAGCTGCCTGCTCCACAAGTGGTAAAGCACTACAACTTATACAAAGACGCAGTTGACCAGTTTGATGCTTTTTGTTTGAAGAGAAACTATAGTGCAGAAAGAGTACTTGTGAAAAGAAAGTGGTGGCATAGAGCTTATTGGGGTATTTGGGATGGGCTACTAGCAAATGTCTTCATCCTTTTGAAGTTAGTTGACGACAAGGCTAACAGATGTGACACTTTCCTTGATATTACGGATGAGATGTGCTCATTTCAACATCCCAATGAAGCTGGACCTCCTAAGGTGACTACAAGACTGAGCACTACCCAACCTTCTGGTGAAGGAAGGCACACTCAAAGACACTTCCCTAGGGAGTATCCTGACAAGAAGAGAGATTATTTTGCCATGTGTGTTGCTGGTACTTACGGTCAGCGTGCAAATAGGAAGAGAGCTAGAAGGAGTCCATACTACTACTTTCATTGCAATGTTCCCCTTTGTGCAGCTCTTTGCTTTAAGATATATCACGCTAATAGAGCTATAGAGCACTTAGATGTAGGTCCTAAGAGGGAGGTTAGAGCAAGCATTTAGTAGACTAATCGACGAGTTTTCGTCGTAAAACTCCAACACTGCAATTAATTTCTAAAGTGTGGTATGAGATGTGAGATGTGTTGCATGTGAGTAAGATTGCATATTATGTGCCAGACATTTATTATGAGTTTTTTTGTTTGAATAAATCAATATATACATGTCATTTTGTGAATTCTAGGGATAAAAGAGAATATTCTAACCTATTAAATTCATTTCTTGATTAATCACGTAAAAGAAAACATCTGAAGGTACATATGACAATAACTAAGTAATGGCATGATTTTTAGATTCATATGACTCCTATGTAGCCCAAAATGATTGAATGAGTGATCTTATGTTTTTGAGTTTTTGTTGCACCACAAAAAAACCGCCGTCGCATATTGCGGTTCAACTCCTAAACGATTCATATCTGGAAGGAAAATAATCCAACATGTCTAAAATTTTGTGTAGTACCTAACAACATACATAGCAACCTTCCACATAATTTCCAAGCCCTGGTTTGGAAGGAAGTAGGAGCAATGGGTTCTTGAAAGTAAGCCAAGAATACGCGTTTTTGTTAATGATTTTTAAATGAGATTAATTGATTGAATCATTTGATACATGACCAGAACTTTCATGACCTAGGCTTTCCAAAACTATGTCCAGTGTCATTGTGAGATTAGTATCAAGGTGGGAAATAAATCATAAAGACATGCACTTGTTGCACCGAAAAGTGTGAGTTATCATGGGCTATCTAGTGTTAAGCACATGTCGAAGTGGATTGCATAAAAAGATACATAAAAGATACATCACCAAACAAGTACCATGTCAATATGCTTACATGTGCCAGTTCATCCAAATAAATGTATATTTTCATAATGCGTGTCTATTGACTTTGTCGAAAAGGTCCAGCGGGATGACTTATGCATCATAGTGTGATTCGCTAACTTCGTCAATTGAGGTCATGAGTATATGTTTGTACATAGATAAACTTGGCACAACCCCCTCCTAAAGTAGGAAACGTAGCACTTACCATATTTGTATAATTCATGGCGAAGGCTCATGTTAATGGGAGGACACTAGGAATTGCAGAACACCCCTCTTCAAGTGATTGTTCAGTATATGTTACTGAAATAAGTTAAAAAACTCCGTAGCTAGAAAGTGGCTTTCTTTTCCTTGCGTTGGCGACCTTGCTGAACCTGCAATTTATAAGGATTTCTTTGGGATGGCCTTTCTTTAATAGGTCAGGTGCAACCATACGAAATATTCACAAGCAGAAGTTCTTGGTCGTAAGGCCACACTACAGACTAATGTGCAAGCAAGCAGACAAGAGGAATTCCCCACCATCATAAACATGATCTGTACAACGGGTAAATTACCGTGCATGACTTGGTCGTAAGTAAACTACTAGTAGTGATGGCGGATAACTCCGATATGAAGAGGTACATGCAACTGCAACAATCATTGAGTACTGTGTGCATGTAAATCATTGCTCCAAGCCTTGCCTACAACTAAGACCGCCAAATTTACTAGCAATAAGTTACAAAGCTATGACTAAGACTAGGTATGCATATCCAGGGATACATGCCACCCCTTTCACCATATGGGACTTGGGGCTCTGAGGCCTTTGCTCAAACTTGGTTTGATGACCGACATCGTTGGTCATCCGATCAAGTCCCAAAGCCTGGTTCACTCTTGTGTGAGACTAAATACTCTAGTTGCTTCACACCCATTCACCTCCTACTTGTAAGGGTACTATATTGCGCCTCAAGGAAACATGTGGGGAGAAACTAGACTACATCCAAGTGCTTCACGCCAATCACTAACAAACTACACGCATGAGATACCCACGAAAAACCATAAGGCGAAAAGAACACAATCACCCACTACGTCACTAGGCGCCTTCATTAGTCAGGATGTTCCGCAACACACTGTTCACAAACAACCAGCACACAAAGTTTTTGCCGTGCGATAAGGACCTCAACACAGGGCTGTTGCACAAAAGCCACCAGAGCTGCAGCTTACGCGAGCAAGTTGCAGAAATCCCCACACCAAGGCTCCTCCCCTGGACCCAACGCAGGGGCCTTTAAAGGGCAGCAGCCCAGCTGGCACATGTGCCAGCTCCACACTATGCCACCAGGTTGTCCTATATTTGTGCACGCCAGCCACTATGGCAACAAGAGCTGCTCCAGGTGCATCGTACCTATGGCAGAATATTGCTACTCTTCAGTCTAACACAATCATCAACAAAAGAGGAGGAAGTGCTCCTGCCTTGCCAGTAAGAGAGCCGCTTCCAGTTTGTATGCATGACAAAAGTGCTACATCAAGTACATCAACTCACTCATAACCAAGACCTACTAGCCTTCTTGCTACGACAGGTATTGCCTCTGTAGAACTAGCACCCTGGCAAGTTGCAAAACAAGCGCCTTGTGCCACCTGGTTGAAGAGCAGAAAGAGAAAGACACCAATCCCCCACCCACTCTTCCTTTTCTTCGAAAGAAGGTGGGGGGGGGGGGGGAGG
>WELA01001462.1:414308-439574 GCA_009602735.1 Mesotaenium endlicherianum
GGGGGGGGGATGCGCACACCTTGAGTCACTCATCGCTTTCCCCTCGTATCTACTTTGCATGTGGCACCATACGACTGTCGCCTGTTTGCGGTGGCACTCATCCAGGCTCCACAGGGGCAGCATTGGAGGAGAGCAAGGGAGAGGGAGGGGATGAGCCCGCTCACAGAAGATGGGTCGCGGGACAATAGGTGGACATTCCAGCAAGCACTTCTGTCTACAGTAGCCCGGAGCCACCAGCGCGCTTGTGCACATATGGGCCTGTCTTCATCTCCGTGATGAAGCTGGTCAGGGTGAACAGCTATATTCCAAAGCATGTGGCAATAGGAAAAAGGAGATGAAGGTCTGCCTGCATTCTGCTTTAGAGCAGAAGGGGGTGCCAGAAGGGCGGGGGGAAAGGGGCTGGAGGTCCAAGTCACCTGGCGGCTGTGGTGCTCATCCATGTAGAGGAACTTGAGAGCCCCGCGGATCTTGCCCACGGCCTTGTCCTTGTCCCACCACTCGCAGCCCTGCAGCTGGCGAGTGTCGCGCAGGCGCCATGCAGCCAGGCTCACCACTGCTATTTGCTCCAGGCTCACCCGATACCCGCTGCAGGACACCAGGCAAGGCAGGCAGTGAGTGCGGCATTACAGCACGCAGCTGTCACCCCCCTCCCCCTCTTCTTGTAGACTGACAGACAGAGCGCACGTCGGGACACCCACACCATTCCGGCGATGAAGAAGGTGCTCTTGCCTTCACGGCTGACCCTACAGCTTCAGCAGCAGCAGCCAAGGGCCCCGGCTTGGCAGGCAGGAGAGCAGCACGAACCTGTACTTGACGATGCCGTAGGAGGGGAAGCCCTGGAAGGTGCGCTGGCGCCACTGCAAGGGGTCCTCTGCAGTGATGACCATGTGAGCGTGCTTGCCCGTGATGTCGCGCTTCCACTCCTGCTTCTGCTTGTAGTCCACCAGCATCTGCACCCGTCCCCGCCCACCCGCCCGCTTGCCCTCCTGACCATAATCAGAACGCTGTCGACGAGGAGGAGGAGAAGGAGGAGAAGGAGGAGGAGAAAGGCGGCGAGGGCAAAGCTGCCGCCCCACACCTCTGCTGAACTCGCTTCTGAGCTCAGCGAGCACAGTCACACGGCACAAACGCCATGCGAAGCGCTGATTGAGCAGCACCCGCCCTCCCTCAGGGCGTGCTGCAGAGTGCCGACAGACGGATCAAGTAGTACTCTGCCTGAGAACTACTTTGGTGGCAGAGTCCAGCCCAGCCAAGCCTGAGGATGATCGAGCAAGCACATGCTATCGGCAACAAGGAGGGGGGCACCCTGACCGGCAGCAGCAGGTAAGGTAGGGTAGCAACACCCTGCTGGTGCTGCAAATGCATTTGCCACCCTGGAGCAAGTGCAATGTTCCCATGTGAGAGACCACGGTGGTTGCGAGCAAGCAACTCAGGTGGAGCACACCATTGGCAGGCAAGGCAGGCCTCCCAGTGACAGAACCTGCAGCAGATGTCAGGGTCCTCGCAGGGCAAAGGGTTCGGCCAGAAGGGGAAGGGAAGGAAAGGAGGGGGGGCAGGGGACCCTCACCTGAGAGTAACCGACGCTGGTGCCAGAGAGAAGGAACTCCTTTTTGGCAGCCGTCTCGAGGTCGCGCTTGTTCTGCTGCTCCACCTCGAAGCGCGCAATCTTGGCGTCCACCAGCTGCGCCGTCTCCACGCGGAAAGAGTCCAGCAGGCGGTTGGCGGACTCCAGGGACGTTCGCGCCGCCTCCACCATCTGACGCACACTTACGGTGTGGCCCTCCACGACGCCCTTGGCCTTCTCCACCGCGTCCTGCGCCTGCCTGGCGCCCGCCTGCCCGTCCGCCACCGTCTTTGTCAGGCGCTCCACAATCTCCTGCTGCCCCGCCAGTCTCTCTGCCACGCGCACGCGCACGCACGCCCCCCCAACCATTGGCCCCGTCAAAGATGAACACGATGAGCGAGCGTGCACATGCACGCACACACGCACACACATATCAGCTTCCCTCTAGGTTGTGTCTTAAGAGGGGGATGCAGAAGGGTGCATCCACCAGGCACGGGCACAGGCACGGCATCCAGCACAGCCCACCCATGCACACGTCCACAACATACCTGACAGCAGGTTGACGGAGTCGAGCACGCCTGCCACGCTTGTGTCGGTGGAGCCCTGCAGAGGGAGGGGGATGCAGGTCAGAGTCGGACACATCCCTCGTCACAACCGTGCAACCACGCATTGCAATGTAGCCAGTCTGTGAGTTACAAGGAAAGCAGATGCAGAAGCAGCTCTCTCTCATAGACACTCTCCTCCCCTAACCCCCAACTCCCCCGCCTCTAAGTTGCAGGGGGGAGACCCCAACACAACAGGGAAGCGAGAGGGATTGAGTGGAGACAAAGAGCGCGAGGGAGGGACGAGGCAAGGCAGCACGCAGATGGAGGGAACCCAGCACTTTGGTGAGAACGCCGGTGCCAACAGCCGGGAGCAGCGGGAGCAGCAGCAGCTGTGCACTGATGCGCGACTGACGATGGCAAACAAGAGATCAGTCGCTGCCTGCCCCCTCTCTGTATAAGCTTCTCAAGCACTGCACAAACCTTCTGCACTAGAAGCAAAGTGCTCTCAGGTGAAAACTTCCAGGAGAGCAGGAGAAATACTCACCGGCTTTTGCCCCAGACCCTTGACCACGGCCGGCAGCACCACCTGCAATGTTCCCACGTGTCATCTGTCAGCCCTACTGCTGTTCATCGCTTGATACTGAAGCACAACACAAAAACTCAAGATTTAAGGAACTGGAGGAACGTGGGGATGGCCCCTTCAGTGGCACCTGGAGCTTTAGGACTTCCTCAAACAATGGTTTCTCATAATCTCATCCGCAAGAAAATGGCTCCCTCTCTGCCTTCTCTCGAGCACATGGCTCCGTGCAGCAACTTCCTAGGTCTCGTACGAGCTGTTGCTGGCTGCTTGCCATGGGAATACTATGGTGCTGGAGACAGCTGGCAGTGTGCACAATGACTACATGTCCAGCCAGAGCAGACAGTCATGCAGGCTGTGCATTCACCCATCACCAGCCCTATACCCATGCCTCGCCAGTTTGGCAAATTAGGAAATTACACTTTATTATACATGCACTTACTCATGTATATACACATATATATATATACGTGAGTACATATAGGGGTCTAAATGAATGTAAGTTTCTTTAGGGAGACCTTAAAATATGTCAATACAAACACCATGCATAAAAACTCATACATGAAAATGTTATATGTACATATATACATACATATGTCCATCAAGTTCAAAGATTTCTCTACTACGGCCCCCTTGCTCCCAAGCATACTCCTTCTCTGCAGAACGTGGATGCACCCCTGGCAAATCAGAGATGCTCTGACACATGGGTTCGAACTTGCTCCACAGGCTAACTGCGGAGGCTCCAGATATACAAGCTGTCGAGTTTCCCAGAATTTGTCTGCTTGGCACTCCAATGACACAGACTGACTGCATGAAGCTAGATGCGTGCAGCTGGAGCAGGTCACGATGCACGCCAGGACCACTCATTCCTAAAGCTGTGCAGAGTAGGAGCAGCTTATACCCGTGCTTGCCACTGACTCACTCACTGTTATTGGAAATCCAACACAGATAAGCATCATTGCTGCTGAGATGCTGTCAACCTTACCTTGAAAAGTCAGAGGGTTGGAAGCTGCCAGCTGGCGAGGCACGAGGAGCACCCACCTGAATGGTGTAGACGATGAACAACGTGAAGGCCACCCCATATGCGCAGGTCTGCCACATGCAGGACCATCTTCATCTTGTCAAAGATGCAAAACTTCAAACTTGCTGCGAGGATATGATATACGTTAACGCTCACATGTGTGTCAACGATCACATGTGTGTCACCTGTCTATATTCAACATCCTGGCAGCAGTGAGTGCCTTGACTTGCTATAGACTTTTTAAAGAGTTTCTTCTCCGTCTGTGGCAGCTCAGCTGTGAGTGAGCTGGCAACTGTGGCAGATGAACAGAAAGGACACAATCAGGTAAAGTGTAGCTAAAGGAAGAGCAGTGACGACAACACATGTCCTGTCAAGATTGAGGAGCCAAGGCTCCTCTTCCCTGCTCTGTTCCTCTTTCCCCAGAACACTTTGTACCATTGTCTGCCAAAATTGAAGGGCTTCACTTGCCCTGCCCATGGCAAGCCCTTCCAATTTTTCTCATGTGGACTCCTAGAAGTCATACCTTGTCAGCCTACCTCCCCTGAAGCTGTCCCCTTTTGGCACTGAAAGAAGAGTGCTTCCAGTCTTTATGAATAACCAATTCGCGACAAAGGCTTCAACGACAGCTCGGCCAGTCGATAGTTTACTACCAGTGCGAGAGACTGGTCAAGAGCAACAGTATACTCACCAGAGTGGAGAAGTATTTCGACCTTGATGAGCCGTGTTTCATCATCCTGCTTACAGCTCTCAGTGTCCTGGAAGCAGACAAGTTTCAGGAGATTTGCCAGCCTTGAGGTTCTTCATATGTTACACCTTCTAAGATACTCCGCAGCCTGATTAAGAATGTGCTGAAGATAGTCAACACCGTGGCCAAGACTTTTCAGCAAGAGCGTGAGGCATCTCGGCTAGAACTGGCTGGACATATTTGAAGTTGTACTACCAGTCATCACTTCAATCAGCATGTACCTTCATTCGTGTAGGTAGCGAGAACCATGGTTGCAAGATTGTTCATCCTCGCTAATTTTGTGAAGTATGACGACGCCAGCAAGATTGGCTTCTGCTGTCATGCAGTAGAGCCAACTGGGACGTCGGTGTGCAACGAGCTGTCTAATAAGCCGGATTGACCCTGTTTCCCTTTGTTCTCAAACGGCTTCCTTGCTGTGCCTCTAGCTATATTTTTTTCCCCGAAAGCTCCGAAAGCAAAACACCCGCATGGGTTTTCGCCTCCTTGATTCTCGCCTCCATAATGAGTCCTCGCCTCTTGCTCACTTCGCTGGGGTGCACACTGCACATTGCACAATGCACATTATCAAATCCAATGATGGTCAACATGTAGTCAATGATGGCAGCGTTTGTCACATGTCTGGTTTGGTCTGGATGAGGGTGCGAGGGGGTTTGAGAGAAATTGTCCAAAATTGTCAGTCGCAAATGAATGGGAATCGCCGAGCGGCACGACAAGCTCCGCTTGCCAAAAAATCAGACTCCGTATGTAGCTGACTAATAATTGGGACAAGCACGCCATCCATAACCCTCGAGTGGGGTCTCCAAAGTCCACTGACGTAGGTCGATCTATTTCCAATCTGACGGTCAAGGGGTGGAAATGATTCATTTCATTCCAGGTCATGCTGTCTCCTCGGCTGGTAAACACTGGTCAATACCCCCTGGGGAAGAAGGTTACGATTTCTCTGTCTGTAATTCTGCAGCAACTTGTGTGAATTGATCATATCGTTCTCATGCGATATCATTCTGTCGGCACTTAAGTTTTTACGCTGCCGAATGCACGTATAGGTCAACACGTAAACCAGGTCGAAGAGGCATGTGAACCGACGCGCATTCAAGCGTGCGCGCAGGATTTTCCTGTGCGACTGAACTTCAATAAATGCAGGTCCTTCAAGTCTGCGCCTGAGTGCATAACAATTATACAAGAAGTGGTTGGCGATGCTGGAGTGTTCCAGCCACTGTGAACTTAGCTCTTTGCATACTTATAATATTCGGTGGCAGATTGTTGTAGTCTAAGGAAACACGGTTGAGAAGGTTATTGGAATTGAAGGAGCATTATGCATGGAGAGGGCTTTGCCGTATTAAAAGTGAGGCTTTTATTCTTCTTCAAGTTTTCAAAAGTCGCCTACCGTTAAGCAAAATATGTAACTACGTTCTTGCCCATAATGCCTCTTTATGAGTCCTGTACTCTATTACTGTACTAAGTGAAAACTGCTAAGAAATGAAGAAGTTATGCCTATTTATAGGTTTCTGCCTAAGTGCTCCTTTCTAAGAGGAAGCTACAAAATTTCCTAAGTATTTGTCAATTCGTCCCTTCTTGAATATTCGTGAGTATGCTAGATCAGTCTCATCTGAAGTGTCGGGTCAAATTGACGTCCACATACATGCATCAACATTACTAGAATATTCTATCTTAGGCGCGCTAGGCTAAACCGAAATTTCTAGGTAAACCGACCTAGTCGGCACTCCGCGTCAGGCAAAATTACGTGAAGGTTCGAGTTTACTCTAACGGCCCAGATCGTTTGACGCTGTCGGTCAATTCGACGGTCGCGCTCACCGCGAACTAAGGACAGTCGTCAACCCACCTCAAAATAAAACTTCGAAAATCCATAACTCTCTCAATACTCAACCACATTCGATGAACTTTATATCAAAATGACCACCAAAATGCACTCCACACTTCCATGTGATCAAAATATACTTTCATGAAAATCAAAAATGCACTTCATAAAGCTATGACCTTACATCATCCCCCTCCTCAAGATGCGACGTCCTCGATGCATTCTGCAGATAACGCCTCAACTTACTCTTACAATGAGTCAAGTTGGCCTCCGGCTCCCCAGTATTGTCTTTTGCATGGTAGCCCTTCCACTTGACCAGGTACTCTTGAACAAATCGCTGACCTCGCTTGACTCGTCGATCGCCGACAATCGCCTCCACTTCATACTCCAATACGTCATCGATCTCCACCCGTGGTGACGGTGTAGGTAGTCGTCCTGGATGTCCTTCATTCGGGTCAACGTATGGCCGCAAACAACTGACATGGAACACATCATGGATATGCCAGCGTGAAGGAAGTTCCAACTTGTAGATCACAGGATTGACCTGCTTGAGCACCACAAAGGGACCTGTAAACCGTGCCCGCAATCTCCTCTTGCCTGTGAAAGGTAAGTTCTCTGTTCACAAGAGTACTTTGTTGCCCACATGGAATGTCACTACCCTCCTGTGCTTGTTAGCATGCTTGACCTGTTCCTTCTGTGCCTTCCGAATACACGTCTTCGCCGTGTCCCAAGTCTTTGCCATCTGCTCCATAAATGCTTGTGTAATAGGAACCTGAGTCTCCTTGGCTTTCTCCAACAAGATGTTCCCTAGGTGATACACTTTTCTCCCATAAACCATAGCGAATGGTGATTGCTTGATAGATCCCTCCATGTTGTTGTTGTAGGCAAACTGCAACCCTGGCAGCTTCTTGTCCCACTCTGAAGGATCTTCCATCATGAAACTCCTGAGCACCTCTTGCAGAGTTCTGTTGAGCCTCTCACTCTGCCCGTCTGTCTCAGGATGATAGGAAGTGCTCATACTTAGCTTGGTCCCCATCAAAGTAAACAATGATCGCCAAAAGTTGCTAGTGAACCTTGGATCCCAATCTGAAACTATTACCTTCGGCAAGCCATGTAGCCTGAAGATATGATCAAAGAA
This sequence comes from Mesotaenium endlicherianum, assembly GCA_009602735.1. NCBI lineage: Eukaryota > Viridiplantae > Streptophyta > Zygnematophyceae > Zygnematales > Mesotaeniaceae > Mesotaenium > Mesotaenium endlicherianum. The sequence goes on from WELA01001462.1 coordinate 421,715, forward strand.
TAGCAGTACCACATCTGCTGCCGTAGAAGTCTCCTTCAAGGGAATGAAGTGTGCCATCTTGCTGAGTCTATCAGATACAACCCAAACTGCATCGTGCCCTTGACCAATCACTGGTAAAGATGTGATGAAGTCCATAGCAATTTGCTCCCAAGGATACTCTGGAATAGGCAGGAGCTGCAATGTACCTCCCTTCTTTTGATTTGGTGTTTTGTTTCGCTGGCACGCATCGCAAAACCTGATCCACTCCTCGATCTCCTCGTCCATATTCCTCCAATAGTACTCTTGCTTCAGCACGCTTGCCGTCTTCTTGCTTCCAAAGTGTCCAGCATATAAGCAATCATGATGCTCCGCAAGAAGTAGGTCGCGTAGCTCCTTGATGTCAGGTACCACCACCCTCCTGGAATCACCATAATACCATACGCCATCCAACTGCATACTCGGGTTGGACTCAGCTGCTCCACCATCAGCAAACTCTGGATCCTCCTCATATCCTCTCTGAAGCTTCTCCTTGAAGTCCACACTCTCCCTGATGACTGATACAGCTGCAAGGTCACACCTACTGGATAAAGCATCTGCGGGGTTGATCTTCCCAGGTAAGTACTCGATCTTGTGGTCGAACTGTTGCAGAAACTCCATCCACCTTGCCTGTCTTGGTGTCAACGTTGGCTGCGTCATAAATTTCTCCAAGCTCTTGTGGTCGGTCTTGATGAACACCTTCCGGCCGTTCAAATAACATCGCCAAATCCGCAAAGCTTGGGTAATAGCCAACATCTCCCGCTCGTATGCTGCATAATTCTGCTCAGCAGGACTCAACTTCTTGCTCTCATATGCCACAGGTTGTAATCCCTTGCCTTGGTCTTGGAGAAGAATGGCTCCTACTGCAAAGTTTGATGCGTCCATGATGATGGTGAAAGGAAGCTCTGGACTTGCAATTGCCAACACAGGTGCCTGTGTCAACAGCTCCTTAATCTTCTCAAAAGCTTGCTGCTCCTTGTCACCCCATAGCCACTTCTCCTGCTTCTTTAACATGTCCGTGAGCGGTGCACACACCTTGGCAAATCCTTCAATGAAACGTCGATAATAATTCGCCATGCTAAGGAAGCTCCTGAGTTTATGAACATCAGCAGGTACCGGCCAATCTCTGACTGCTTGCTCCTTCTTCTGCTCCACCTTGACTCCTTCAGCTCCCACTATGTGCCCAAGAAACTCCACCTCCTTAAGATAGAAGTCGCACTTGCTCATCTTCCCACATAACTTCTGATCTCTCAAGACCTCCAACACCTTCCTCAGATGCTCCACATGCTCCTCCAAGGTCTTGAAATAAATCAAGATGTCGTCCAAGAATACCACCACAAACTGGTCCAAGTAGGGACTGAAGATACTATTCATGAGACCCATGAATGTAGCAGGTGCATTAGTCAGCCCAAAAGGCATGACTGTGAACTCAAATAAACCATAGCGAGTCCTGAAAGCAGTCCTCTGAACGTCTCCTTCTGTAATCCGTCCCTGGCGATAGCCACTCCTTAAACCGATCTTCGAGAAACACTTCGCTCCGACAAGCCTGTCAATCAACTCGCCCACTCGTGGAGGTGGGTACCTGTTCTTGATGGTGACCTTGTTGAGTGCCCGGTAATCGACACACATCCTCATAGTCCCATCCTTCTCCTTCACAAATAAGACTGGCACTGCAAATGGAGACTCGCTGGGTCGGATGAATTCCTTCTCCAATAACTTTGTCAGTTGCTTCTTCAACTCATCCAACTCCGCAAATGAAAGGGCCAGAGTGCCCTAGTGGAAGCGTAGTAACTCACGAGGGTAAGAACTAGTTGCAATCATACTAGTTCTTTAGTAGTGGCATATTACTAAGAAAGCTTAGGAAAATTACTCAACAATTTTAGCGGCAAGAAATTGCTCACAAATGATGTAGGATGAAAGGCCTTGTCATTACCAACTCGTAGAAGTTTACAGAAGTGAAAACTAATAAGAAATGAAGAAGTTATGCCTATTTATAATTTTCACCCTAAGTGCTCCTCTCTAGGAGGAAGCTACGGATTTTTCTAAGTGTTTGTCAAATCGTCCCTGCCAGAATATTCGTGAGTAAGCCAGATCAGTCTCATCTGACGTGTCAGGCCGACTTGACGTCCACATACATGCATCGACATTACTATAATATTTTATCTTAGACGCGCTAGGCAAAACCGAAATTTCTAGGTAAATCGACCTAGTCGGCACTCCGCGTCAGCCGAACTTACGTGAAGGTTCAAGTTCATTCTAACGGGCCAGATCGCTCGACGCTGTCGGTCAATCCGATGGTCGCGCTCACCGCGAATTAAGGACAGTCGTCAATCGACCTCAAAACTAATTGAACTTCGGAAATCCATAACTCTCTCAATACATGACCAAATGTTATGAACTTTATATCAAAATGACCACAAAAATACACTCTATACTAATATACAATCAAAATATACTTTCATAAAACTCAATAATGCACTTCATAAACCTATGACCTTACATCATCCCCCTCCTCAAGATGCGACGTCCTCGACGCATTCTGCAAATAGCGTCTCAACTTACTCTTACGATGAGTCAAGTTGGCCTCTGGCTCCCAAGTGTTGTCGTCCGCATGGTAGCCCTTCCACTTGACCAGATACTCTTGAACAAGTCGTTGACCTTGCTTGACTCGTCGATCGCCGACAATCGCCTCCACTTCATATTCCAACACATCATCGATCTTGACCGATGGTGGCGGTGTTGGTAGTCGTCCTGGATGTCCTTCATTCGGGTCAACGTATGGCCGCAAACAACTGACATGGAACGCATCATGGATACGCCAGCCTACAAAGGGACTTGTAAACCGTGCCCGCAGTTTCCTCTTGCCTGTGAAAGGTAGGTTCTCTGTGGACAAGAGTACTTTGTCGCCCACATGGAATGTCACTTCCCTCTTGTGCTTGTTAGCATGCTTGACTTGCTCTTCCTATGCCTTCCGAATACACGTCTTCGCCATATCCCAAGTGTTAGCCATCTGCTCCATAAAAGCTTGTGTAGGAGGAACCTGAGTCTCCTTGGCCTTCTCCAACAAGACGTTCCCTGGATGATATAGTTCTCGCCCATAAACCATACCAAATGGTGACTGCTTGGTGGATCTCTGCATGCTGTTGTTGTAGGCAAACTCCAACCCTCGCAGCTTCTTGTCCCACTTTGAAGGGTCTTGCATAGTGAAACTCCTGAGCACCTCTTGCAGAGTTCTGTTGAGCCTCTCACTCTGCCCGTCTGTCTGAGGATGATAGGAAGTGCTCATACTCAGCTTGGTCCCTATCAAAGTAAACAATGACCGCCAAAAGTTGCTAGTGAACCTTAGATCCCGATCTGGAACAATCACCTTCGGCAACCCATGTAGTCAAAAAATATGATCGAAGAATAGCCGTGCCACATCTGCTGCCGTACAAGTCTCTTTCATGGAAATGAAGTGTGCCATCTTGCTGAGTCTCTCAGATACAACCCATACTGCATCATGCCCTTGACCACTAACTGGTAACGACGTGATGAAGTCCAAAGCAATCTGCTCCCAAGGATACTCTGGAATAGGTAGGGGCTGCAATGTACCTCCCTTCTTTTGATTTGGTGTCTTGTTTCTCTGGCACGCATCGCAACTCCTGATCCACTCCTCGATGTCCTTGTCCATATTTCTCCAATAGTACTCTCGCTTCAGCACGCTTGCCGTCTTCTCGCTTCCAAAGTGTCCAGCATATAAGCAGTCATGATGCACCGCAAGTAGTAAGTCTCGTAGCTCCTTGATGTCACGTACCACCACTCTCTTGGAATCACCATAATACCATATGCCGCTCTTCTGCATACTCGAGTTGGACTCAGCTGCTCCACCATCAGCAAATTCTGGATCCTCTTCATAACCTCTCTGAAGCTTCTCCTTGAAGTCCATACTCTCCTTGATGACCGAGACAGCTGGGATGTACATTCGCCCAGGCTGTTAGGCTTCACGCTTGCTCCATCTGATGACCTGGCCAGGGCCACCGAAACAAGGTACATCTCCTTCACCTGATTCGCCCTGCATAGCTTCTTAACTTGCAGGCTCGACAGAAGACAGTTACTTGTGGTCGTATCTACCTCCACCTGTTTCGCTGTCTCCATTCGACCATCACGCCCTTGGACCTTCACTTGTCTTGTGCTCCAGTGCACGTGAGGGTTGGCTTTCCTCAGCCATGGTCGGCCCAATATCACCTCATGGTGACCCAACTCTGCCTGCTCCATAACTTCAGTATTTTGGTGCCCCGCTACTTCCACGTGAATAGCTTCCGTAGGTGCACCACACTTGAGTCTCTGCCCATTCGCCAAAATTGCCTCCTTAGGCTCATAATGCTTCTGCACAGGGATTTGCCACTATTTCACCAGCTTCTTGTGCACAAAGTTTGCACTTGCGCCACTGTCGACCATACACTTTGCCTTGTTGCCGTCGACCACTCCTTCCACGATGATAGGCTTGTCAACATCTCGTCCTTCGCTTCTCGGCAGGCTCCTGGGGATAACCTCCTTGTGAGTTCTTGTCTTCACGCAAATAGACACTCCAGAACGACTTACTGGCGTCCTCCTTTTTCCTGCTGTTGAGGTTGCTTCGCCTTCACATGACAATCTCGAGCCAGATGTCCAAGCTTGCCACAATTATAGCAGGGTCCTCTCGGCTTGAAATTCTGCTGCCTGCACTGGTACTGCACGAGTCCCAACTCCATAGGTATTGGACCTTGTCCACTCGTGCTTGGCGCTTGAGATCCAAAGTGTCGATATCCTCCAAAGTTGTGGCTGCCCCACTGCCTCTGACTATACTCCACAGCGTCGACCCTCGTTGCCAATGCCATCATTTCTCCAAGACTGGTAGGGTCCTTGAGCGCCACTTCCTTGGCCACAGTTGGCTTGAGTCCCCTCTTGAACTTGTCCATCATCTCCGACTCGTGCATGGATGGACATTGAAGCACCAGCTTGTTGAAGCGTGATACATACTCCTGAACGCTTCCTTGTTGACGAAGGCGCACTAATAGATCTCAAGCGGTAGCCTCGGGTGCAATAGGTTGAAATTGCCTCTTCAAGCCTACAAATAGCTGATCAACAGTAGCAGGAACTCCAGACAGCTGCTCTTCTTGTTCATACCAAGCTCCAGCACTCTTCTGCAGCAAAGTTATGACAAAGGCGACTTGCCTGTCGAGCGTGAGCGCAGAATACTCCATAAACTTCTTCACTCCAAAAATCCATTGATGAACAGGCGGCGATCCACTCTCTCCAGTATAAACTTCAGGTTTAGCCGAATGCACTCCCGATGCGGGTGGAATAACTGGTTGCACCACTGGGTTAACATGAATTGGTGGCACAATAGGTGCAGGTGCCAAACTCGTCGAAGCGGCGTTTTCCATAATAACTCGCACCATTCTCTCCACCTCCTGGCGCATGTTTTGTTGAAACTGTGTATAGACTTCTCCTCCAATTGCGTTTCCCATTTGCCTGAGCATTGCCTGCATCTCTTGTTGCTCTCTAGTCATCGTTGGTGCTGCCTGCTGCCCCGCGCGCTCAACATGCTGGACATGTTCGCCTCCTCCAGCTGCCGGCTGCGACTCCATAATATAATATGCAAACTAGCCCAGCTCCGATACCAAATGAAAAGGGCAGAGTGCCCTAGCGAAAGCGTAGTGACTCACGAGAAAAAGAACTAGTTGCAATTATACTAAAGAGTGCAGCAGCATATCACTAAGAAAGCTTATGGAAACTACTCAGCATTTTGAGTGGCAAGAAAGTGCTCACAGAGTCACAAATGACTAGGATGAAAGACCTCGTCATTCCAAAACCGTAGAAATTTACAAAAGTGAAAATTGCTAAGAAATGAAGAAGTTATGCCTATTTATAGTTTTTTGCCTAAATGCTCCTCTCTAGGAGGAAGCTACAGAATTTCCTAAGTGTTCGTCAATTCGTCCCTTCTTGAATATTTGTGAGTGAGCCAGATCAGTCTCATCTGACGTGTCGGGTCAAATTGACGTCCACATACATGCATCAACATTACTAGAATATTCTATCTTAGGCGCGCTAGGCGAAACCAAAATTTCTAGGTAAACCGACCTAGTCGGCACTCCGCGTCAGCCAAAATTACGTGAAGGTTTGAGTTCACTCTAACGGCCCAGATCGCTCGACGCCGTCGGTCAATCCCACGGTCGCGCTCACCGCGAACTAAGGACTGTAATAACCGACCTCAAAACTAATTAAATTTCAGAAATCTGAAACTCTCTCAATACTTAACCAAATTCGATGAACTTTATATCAAAATAACCACAAAAATGCACTCTACTCTTTTATGCAATCAAAACATACTCTTATGGAACTCAAAAATGCACTTTATAAAGCTATGACCTTACAGCATGCGTAACAGGAAAGACTCCTTCTGAACTCAGTCTGGGTAGAGTCCCTAAGTCTCCTTTAGATGTGCTAGGGGAGTCTTTAACTCACCCTGAGGGGATTGACAACCCGATGTCTCTCCAGTTAACTCAGGAGTTTGCTGACACCCAGTCAGAAGTCCAACAAAACCTGCACAAAGCCCAAGAAAATTATCAAAATATGCTAATCAACACCGTGGGAAGCTGACATTTTCTAAGGGCGATTTGGTCAAACTGCATTCTCAACACCTGTACCTGCCTGGTGTGGTCAAAAAAAAGCTTGTGCCAGTTTGGGTCGGTCCCTTTTCGGTGGTGTACCGTGTCGGTCAGAATGCTTACAAATTGAACATGTCAGCGGATTACAAGGGTCACCCAGTCTTTAATGTCTCTTTCCTAGAACCATACATCAAGGGTGACACTCTATTTTCGGTTGGTTACCTGTCCAACCGGGATCGAACCCCGCTGTCCGGGATGGTGACCCTGAGGAACATGAGATTGATGAGATTTTAAAAGCTCGCTCTGTCCATCAATCATCTAAATATGTCATGACATACCAGGTCAGGTGGAAGGGTTACAATGCCTTTGGGGACACTTGGGAATTTAAGGTCCATTTGACCAATGCCAAAGGGGCGTTGATACGGTTTGACCTTCGAGAGGTTGGGACACCTCCCTAACTGTCATTTCAGTTGACATGGGAAGGTGACAGATTGTCCTGTCTCCATTTAAGTTGGAGGGGAAATGTGGCCAAACGTGGCCGAAAGTGACAGTTAGTAACAGAAAACAACTGTAGTTGACAGTAAGTGACAATTGTGACAGGCAGCCCACCTTGAACATTAAGTTGGAGGGAGTGGGATAAACATCTCGGGAACTAGCCGATTGCCGTTACATATCCATCCTCCATACTCAACTGCGCTCACACTCACTTCTCGCACAAGCACACTCACACTTTCAGTTTACTTACACCAAGTATTGCATGCTACAACTCCCACTACTACGTTCTCACCTGTCAAGGTACTCAATTCGGTGCATGAAATCATGACTACACTAACTCAATTGTGGTATGAATGAGCAGGATGAATCAAAAGTCTGAACTCAAGAGGAAAAAGAAGGGCGAACAAGGCGCAGGCGGAGTACAAGGAGTTCCATGGCGACATCGAATCATCCTCCATCTCTTCTTGAAAATCAGAGCGACTTCGACTGCAACAAGAGGCTCAGAAGAGGAAGGAGGAGTTAGAATAGGCCAGGCTGAGACAGGAGGAGCAGGAAAGAAAAGCTGCAGAGGAAGCCAAGAAGGCGGAGGAACAAAGGTTGGCTGAGGAGAGGCGGAAGCAGCAAGCTGAGGAGGAACAGAGCATAATCAGAAGCTACCGCTACACGGTGATGGGCAAGGGCTTTGACCTCTTGGAGAAAGCTTTCAAGTACGCCTAGAGAAGCCGAATTGAGTCTCAGAAGGACATGCTGCAGCGGGATGGGGAGACGTCCCAAAGTTTTGACAAGTACATAGAGGTCAGTACAGGGCTTTTATTGTACCATGACTATGCCAGGATGGTGGGATATACGATCTAGGCCAAAGCATTGGCCCGGATAGGTGAATCTGAAATGGTGCCAATATCTGGGATCTGGGGCACAGACAGGGTCATCAGGTTGATCCCTATGCATACAAACAGCTTCAAGGATGCCACTTTCCACAATCGGTTCAAGGCTATGTATAACAAGATGGAGAGAAGAAGCTGGGAGTTCTTGGCAAGGTAGACCAGCCACTTGGATTTCTCAGGTCACTGGTACCCCTGTACTTTGAAGAGGACAGATCTTGCCCTCTTTCTGCAGCCCACTGACTGGCGCTGGATGACCATCACCATCAACGACCAGCAAAATGACAAAGCTGAGGAAGACGATGCCCTGGCAGACTTGCAGGGGAAGATAGTGCTACCACCTCACATTGCAGCGTGGGACCCAAGACTCGATGGAGTCAGGGACTGCATGAGTCAGGAGACACAGAAGGATAGGACTAGGGCTAGAGATTCCTTCTCTAAGGGGAAACATGCTTATGCCAAATGGGCAAGTAAGCAAGGGGAGAAAGACCTATATGTTGTCAGGACCCAGCAACCCCCACCGGCACCCAAAAGGGGGAGGTCAGTGGTATACTCATTTTCTCGAGAACGGCTTGAGGAGATGACCAGAGAGACTCCAAAAGTCTCAGAGGATCACAAGGACAAAGAGGAGGAAGGCGCCGGAGAGTAGTCTAGTCCTGCTGAGGCATAGACCCCCGCTACATCCCCCACTCTACAGCACACTGAAAGGGCCTTTGCACAGGCAGCCCTGCAGCTTGGGGATACCAGCCCACCCACGAATCCAGAGCTTCAGTGGCTGGGAAGGTTCAACAGGAGGAGTCCCACCCAGGAGGTGACACTCAGTCGGATAAAGCAAACAGAAGGGCTGCCAAGGAGGCAGCCAGAGGGCAGCCAACATCCCCCTCTCATAGAGGACATGTACCCTTAGCCCATGTCATGCAGCACCCCTTCGATATGCCAGTGTATGTCCCTGTCAGTTTGAGAGCTGCACAGGAGAGAGCGATCTCCATCAACTTGCAGACAATGCAAGAGCAGGCTGCCCAGTTGCTGCGTTCACCCCTTGGTTCACCCTGGTCTGAGCCCCCAAGTTTCAGGAGGCCATCAGACAGGAGAAGGAGATCCAGTTCCAGGTCTCGCTCCCCAGAAGATAGAGCCCCTGGTACTGATATTGCCTTTGTTTTAGTATCAATTGGTTGTGTTGCATGTGTGTTACTTTGTTGTAAATAATAATAGGAAGTGTTGTCAAGTCGAAAACAATTTAGGTTGGAGGGATTGTAACGAATCAGTATATTGGATAGATATAATATTCATTTAATTATAATAGTTAAATATTTTCAACCTGCTTAGCTTTAGTTAACATTAAGTCTGCTGGATATTCAATACTTAGTTAAATGACTCAGCCGAGAGCAGTAGGCTGAAGTCAATTAGGTCAGCCTGTTGACTTGGGTCAGCTTGCTGACTCATTCTTTGACAGTCAGCTAGCTGCCGTACTCGGCAGCAGCGAACTGCCTAGCTATGTATCTAAGTGTGGTGTGCTAGATGAGTGGCGAGATGACACCCTTAAGGTGGATGGCAATTCGGGATGATGGGAGATGGCTGTGGATTTGGTTAGCCGAGGTCCTACCAACGTGGTTAACTCCCGGGTAGGCGGTGCCATCGCACTTGCCGTTGAACAGTAAAGTCATTCCATATACATATGCTAGGTATTGCTCTCAAGTTCGGCATTCGGAAACGAGGCCAACTCCCTTGTACTGCTTATTGAGAGATATCTGAATCCAAGGCGAAAAGCCATTGATAAGCACTGTCTTCTAGCCTTGCTTATGTATGAGTTTACTGATTCCATTATTGATGCTAGTTTACTTGCATTTGACTTGCGAGTATTGTTCACTGCTAGTGTGTTGTCCTTTGCTGCTTAATCAGTTAAAAAATACCATAAAGATTACTCGCTGATATAAAGATCTTCATTAATTGTTAATCGCCTGTTGGTAAGTCTGTTGTGCGTTAAGAGATCGGGTGCGCATTGTCGGCATAAGCAACACACAATAGACAAGCAGGCTTTGCTGCAATGAAGTCTATAATACAAATGGCTTTATAGCCAAAAAGGGAGTCAAGTGTCAAATGTTTTAATTAAGGGAAGTGTACTCTCCAGAGTGAGCACCTCAAGACTGTAATCTGGTAGGAAAACAACTAAGGAAATATGGCCCAAAAGATCACTGGAAGCACATCATGATCTTCAGAGTAGTCCTATGGCAAGGGCTTAAGCTGTGACTTTGCTCACTACTTGTGAAGTTCTTCAAGTGACTGGAAGCCCTGGAGGGCTTGCTCTTCACAAGAGAGTAACTCAGCGGTCCTGAAAACACAAGAGATAAAAGTTTAAACTTTACTGATAATCTCTGTTACTTACACCTGGCATAATGGACTTCTAAAAGATGTCTCTTCTAGGGACATCTCTAGTACTTATACTCCTGGAAATCCGGCGGGGTATGCGGCGGATCCAATGCATGTAGTCACTCTAGGAGGCTCTCCTATGTCCACTAATGTGTACAAGGCATGTACTAGCACTCCTATAGGCTAAGCATAACTCAAACCAATCAAAGCAAGGTGCGTAGGATATGCTATGTGTCTCTCATTGGCCGAGCTTACCTTGGGTAATTCTACCTAGATAGCGCCTCAAAAGTGGATCTGGAAATTGAGGAAGCTTCCTCTAGGAGTAGGTGATGCAGTCACCAAGTTATAGCCTCAATGATGCACATATACTATGGAAATGCAAAGCTTATGTAGGCTAAAGGGCTCGCAGATTTGTGCGCACAAGCTAGGAGTTTTAGGGGGTCACGAATAGGCAAGAATGTGTCCCTTGTGCACATTGAAACACAAATTGCCCTTTGGTGAGGATCTGCTAGGGGCCGGTAGATGACGCGGACTAGATCGCTCATATCTCGCTCGATACTTGACCAAATGACGCGAACCCGGTGCCATTCGGAAGGTGACTCGACGCGCTACACTTTGGTGACTTGGAAATTGAGAAAAGGTCAACGTATGGATGCGTAAAGTCTATGCAAAGTCGGCCTTCCTAGGTTGATGGTTCACACATGTGGAGCTCGGTTTCGTGCGGCAACCTCGACTCAATAAATCATGACAAGTCGATTCATTTTAACCACCTACTTTTGTCGTTTCACCACTTGCACATTGCCCGGAGTTTCACTGCTTTCGACCCTGCTAGGCCAATCTGGGAGATATATCACCAAGGCTAAAGAAATAATATACATATTTGACAATAGTTAGCTACTTTGCCTTAAAGATCTTGCTCATGCTGCTTAAGACTAGTGTTGAGTGTTGATGTCAGCAGTATTGTCTGAGACCGCCATGGCCCTAGGGAGGGTGGTAGGTTGCTAGTCGATGGGAATGGACAGTGAAAACTGACAATTTTGTGTGAAGATCGAAGTGCTAGCGTTCAACATCGACTGCTTGATTGCCAATAGGCAGGGCACGTGCGATTGGCTTCGACGCGCATAGTCACATGTACTTATCACTAAAGCGTTATGCCTATTCGCATTGTACCCAGTCGCACGTATTTTGCCCACGTTCATCAACCAGTCGACGATGCACGCTTGACACAACCAATAGTCTTACAAAGATGTCGATCTCCTACCACTCACTCTTGCATCCACGAGCCTATCTCCATAGTGCTCTTGGCACACCTCTACAATATACGCACATGCACCTTCCTAAGCAATTGACAGCATGTGACATTTTCTATAGTATTGTCAAATGTTGAGGAAACATTGACATACTGTTTATGGAAGATGAGCAATTTTCAACATTTATGGCACTTTTTTGCAAGAAAGCTCTATAAAGTGAAATACAAACGAAGATGGAGATAATGTAGTGCACTCTGTCGGTCTTGAGCACTGCATTGTGCTATTGAGACTATCAATGGAAGTTGCCGCATTTGTTTCGAGGCGCGTCACTTTCAGATATTATGCATGTATGGCTCAGCGTCCAAGTTGATTCCTTGTGACTTGTCACTTGGAGCGTGACAATGCAGTTATTGATGGGACTCACATCCACAATGTACAGTTCCTACCATTCACTCACAATTGACCATATCCGCAAAATTGACCACACCATTGCAGCCGCAAGTGTGTACGGCATATGGAGGCAATATGCACATCTCCCAATAGCAAAACAGGTGTATTCATTCTCAAGCAATGTCCACTTGGAGATTGTGTCCATGTCAGCAGAGCCTAAGTCCATTCCTAATGAAGGCACCAATTGAGAGCTACTGGCGCTTTAAACAGGCATCCTATATAGCAGGGAATCTTTATGCGGCAGCTCTCAACATTGTATCTAAAGGGGATGCAGACGGCAGCCTCATGACGGACCACAAGTTCCCAGCATTTTCCATATCTCTTTCCTGCATGCGCACGGAGGCCAAATGTATCACCCCGGTGGGTTAGCTGACCCTTTAAGAAGAAATTTGCATTACTCGACTGTTAATGAAGCAAGTGCACAGCAACTACACCCTGATTCTCAAGCTTACCTGATCATTCACAAGCCTTGATAAGTGTTCACATAAGCAAGAAGAATATCATCCTTTAATATTCCAATGACCACACAGCCACATGACAATTCAACATGAGAGGTTGAAGAGGGCGCACCGAGGATACTGGTGCAGCCGGTAAGGAAATATTACTGTCCCTCTTGTCATTCAGTTCTTCAAGTATCGCTAGCGCTATCTGCCACGAATCTGGCCCGCTGCCGCTGGTCAACGCTGCAGTTCCAGCTGCAGCTGTCGCTTGTTGACCAGGATTAGTGAGAGAGTGTAGTATATCTGCAACTGACGGTACTGCTGGTTGGGAAGCATCGTCAGTTGCACTTGTGGTTGTTGTGCCAGCTATCGATGGACTCCTTATTAACTCCTCGTCCCCCACTTCAAGCCATGGCATTGTCTGCATCCCCCAGCACAAGAAGAAGAATCACTGCTTCTGGAACACATAGGCCAGCCGACAATCACCAGACTAACAATTCCTCGTCCAACCAGTGACCCTCGGTCACTACAAGTGACAACACTGACACCTTCAAACAAATGTCCATGATGAGATCCTGGGTTTTGTTTGCTATCTTGCGTCTATGAAGCGCCGGGGGCTTATCAGACTGGCTGAATATGCAATGCCTGTGGGAAGAGACAAGGCCGCATTGTGCTATGAGCAGCTTGGCCTGCAACAAGCACTAAGCGAAGGATGACAACGAGTCCCTCCCTCAAGCGCCACAGTTGCAGTGCTTGGACTTGGAGTGAATGGAGCACAAAAAGGACCTGAAGGTTAGCAGAGTCCGAGAAGGGTGGTGCAGTTGCACCCACAGCCGCAGCACTAGTAGCAGCAGCAGCAACAGCAGTTGCATCTGAGCCTTTCAGTGCCAGCGGTTCATCTGCATGGCGCGAGTTTCGGCCAAAACTTTTGACAGGCTCAAAAACCCTGTCCACTTCCTGCTCACACACAGCATTGCAATCAAGTGTGTGTCAGCGTGCAAGCAGCACGCCCAAAGTCAACATGGCGTACGCACCCCCGTTTTTGACACATAGCTCTCATTCTCAAAGGGGCAGACATCCTCAGCGCAAAGGTGCTCACACCTGATTGGTAAGTTCAGGCTTGGCAGCCAGCAGCAAGGACACCAGCTGCGCAGCTGTCTGCTGCACGCCAGCTGACGCAGAACCCATTGCCTCTGCAGCTGCTGCCTCGCACGGGGCACTCCCATACGGGGGCAGGCTTGCAGCACTCAGTTGGGCCTCACTCAGTGCGCAGAGCTTGCCGCCTTCCTCCACTCTCATGTACGGATCCCTCTGCCAGCATGGCGTTTCGTCACCGTCAAGCACGTCACTCTGACATCCACAGTGGCCCCACTTGGGACTACCTACATCCACATGATTTGACTTGGAGTGCAGCCCTACCCCAGTCTATGCAACGGCCATTGCCGGTAGCACAGAGCTTGGGGCAGTGAGCAGGCAAGCCACACTGCAGGCAGCGAGATGCGAGAGGCATACCAACGGGCCTTGGCATATGGGGGTGACAGCGGCAGCAAGGGCCGGGATGCTGTACGCCTCTGCTGCTGTCAGCAGCATGCTGAGGGCCAGCGTGTGCAAGCTCCTGCTATTGCCCACCTCCTCTGCACTTTCCAACGCAACAGCACAACCACACACGCGCTTCCCTCGCCATTGGTTGCATGCTGCCACCATTCCCCGAGAAAACAAGATGGCCATGCTTCACTACTGAATAGACATAAGGGAAGCAGTGAGAGCACAAGCCTTTGGGGGGTGTCGGATATGCAAAAAACACCTGGAGAGGGGAGCTTGTGCAGAGATAGGGCCAGCTGAAGAGCTCTCCCCATTACCCTCTGCTCCCCCACAGCCTCCAACAGTTTACTTACCGGCATGCTCTCAGCAAGCATGGGCTTGTAATTTGTCAAGAGTTGCGGGGGTATACAAGTGCTCGGGGAGCGCATATCGAATGTAGGTGGACTCAGCCTGCACGACAGGAGAGGCATGTGCTCCGTCTAGTTGCTGGCCTCATTGTGTCTCATCTGCCCAGGGACCGGTCTTCCAGGCAGGCAGGCAGTTGCTCGCTCACCTGAGGCTCGGAGAGGTGGACAAGGAGGGAGAAGGTGTGGCCCATGGCTTCGTAGCAGGCAGGCCCATTGCTGCGCATGCCTGCCTGGACCCACAAGGAGTCCAGCAGCAGCATGGCATCTGCACCCCGCACCCTCGCCTCCACCAGCTTCCCTCCGTGTCCCTCCTACACACGCACACAAACACACACGCTCAGACGGCTTCCCGGGCATGGAAGCTGTGCGCTATGGAGCGAGGAGGGGAAGGCGCACACACATGCTTGGAGGAGCCACGGTGGTGGTGGGCCCTGCGACGCGCCGCACTCACAGACTGCTCCAGGCCGGCCTTCAGACTGCGCAGCCTTCCCATCGTAGATGAGCTCCCCATTCTGGGCGTCAACACCTCCCCTCCATCACTCACTCCCGCACTGTCGGAGTCGCTTCCAGTGTCACTCCCACTCTCTCTCCGCCGCTCTCTGGCCCCCCGCCCCAAGCCCCCCTTCCTGGGACTCCTCATGTGCCAGAAGCCCCCCCCCCCAAGCCCATCGGCGTCATCCTGGCCAGAATGCTGAGGAAGCGATGCACCATCCGGGGGGGCCAGCAGAAGAGCCAGCAGCTTGTGGGCAGCCATGCGCGTGTCAGGGTGCGCATTCGTCATGACCTCCGCCACCTGCAGCAGCAGGGCTTCTGGAAGAGCCTTCTCGTCCACCCGGTCCCCAACCCCCCACCCCCAACCCCCAACCCCTGCAAATGTCAGGCTGGCCCGCCCTCAAGCTTCACGCTTGCCTGCGGTGCTGCAGAGATCTATAGACACACGCACGCACACGCGCACACACCTGAGAGCGGTCCAGAAGGCCAGCACTGATCTTAGCCACGGTGAACATGGCAGCCATGGTGGAGCGCGCAGCTCTGGGGTCTGATGGGAGCGACTCGAGAGAGCCGGCCATGATGTCCGTCAGCGGCCGTGCATCCCGCACCACCTGGCAAGCACGCAGGTGACATTCCATTGATGACGCACAACGTCGTCAAAAAACCTACATACGCCCCTCCCTCCAGGAAAAGAATCAGATGCTGCACTCATCCGCTTCTTGCAAGTGCCAGTACGGACAAACGCAAGCTCAGGAAAGGAGAGTGATTACAAGGTGGACAACAGCGAGAAGACACTCTTCGAGCCCATGCTGCAGCTCCTCCAGCTCAGACAGCTGCCGCTCTGCCACCCCAGGCTGCTGCTGCTGCTCCATGCACCTGCTCAAATTTTCCCCGCGCGGTGAGCTCAGGAGTAAATGCGCGCCAACAGCCCATGCCACACCCCAACTAGTGCACGGACTCGCTCCACCAGGGCTGCTCAAGGGGGGGGGAGGCAGAGGTCACCTGCGAAGGTGGCGGGTAAGGTCCAGCAACAGCGCGGCTCCATGGGGCATCCCTCCTCCTCCTCCTCCTCCTCCTCCTACTCCTGCTGCTGCTGCTGCTGTTGCCCCCCCCAGGGTCTGAGCCAGCTGGGTGACGCACCGCACAATGGACACCTGCAACCGTGGCTGCCCAGCCACATTGCGCTGCTCCAAGTGGCGCAATATCAGCGCCAGCATCACATGCCCGCTGCCTGCTGCTCCCTCACCCACCACCAAGCACGCAAACCCCACACTTAAACACTTATGCAACATGCTCTTTCCTTTCCCACGTGACCCTGCAAGAGCGGCGGAGGAGAGGGGGGCACCTGAGGAGTGGGTGGAGGAGCGGAGCATGGAGGACAGAGTGTGGGCGGCCAAGCAGTGCGGCAGCGGCACCCAGTGGTTGCCATTGTCCAGGTAGTGCAGCACGGGGTCCAGCACGCGCCGCGCGGTGGTGGCGTCCGCGCTGGCCACACGGGCCAGCACATGCACGCACAGCGCCGCCCACACGGCTGGATCCTCCATCTCGCTCCTGGCCCCCCCGCCCCGCCAGCCAAGGACGCTTCTGTTCCATCAGATAGGCGCGGCAACAGGAGCAGCTCCTCTCCTCCTCCTCAACCTGCACCGGGCGGAACTGAGTAGCAACTTGCTGCAGAGACCGGGAACTTCTTCTTTGCAACCAGAGTAGAGAAGCCACACGCAAAAGCACACTGGCAGGAATCTGGCTCTGAATCTACAGCATTCCA
This sequence comes from Mesotaenium endlicherianum, assembly GCA_009602735.1. NCBI lineage: Eukaryota > Viridiplantae > Streptophyta > Zygnematophyceae > Zygnematales > Mesotaeniaceae > Mesotaenium > Mesotaenium endlicherianum. The sequence continues at coordinate 438,448 of WELA01001462.1, forward strand.
CCGCTGGAGGACATGAAAGTTGAAAGGTGCGTACTTGGAAAGGTGAGGGACGTTGAGGGGAAGAGCCAGGTCCTTGCCGTCCCGGTGGGCCTTGGCAAGAGCCTCCTCCACCTTGGCCACTGCTTCCTGGCGGTGGAAACCGGGCAAGTGGTGTGTGCGACTGGGCTGCTCAGCATGAGCATCACCGCTGCCACGTGGCTGTTGCTGCTGCTGCTGCAGCCTTCTGAGCTCTTCTGCATCTGCATCCGCGGGCAGGGCGTAGTTGTCCAGCACAGCCGTCACCACCTGCGTGCGTCCCCTCAAGGTCTCCGGATCTCAGGGTGCACCTCAGGCTGCCCTCTGCAATACTGCCTCCTGAGCAGCAGCAGCCGCTCTGAGCAGTGGGGCTCACAACACAGCCAGCCAGCCACGCACTGCTTGCTGTCTGTCTGCGTGTGCCAACTGACATTCTAGACATCGTCGGACACAAAACATGGCCAATAGTAGCAGCCTGGAATTTGTGATATACCTCGTCAAAGCAGGGAGATAAATGAGAAAACTGCCCCATGTACCAAACCTGCACAGTTCAACACCTCCCCCCGCCCCACCAGAAACAAACCCCTGTCCCACAATAAGACCATCCTTCTACTTGGCTACCTTCTTGATGATGCGATGAAAACAGCTGAGCAAGAAAGAGTGTGCAAAGCATTTGAGGCAACTGGTCTGTTTCCCAAATGCGCTCTAGAGGGACCAGGCACGGAGGGCTATTCCGGCTTCTAGAGCACGCGGTTGTCGCAAGGCCAGGTTGACAGGTCACCATGGCAGAGAGAGCGTGGAGGGCCGTGGCACGCAGGCTGCGCTGCAGGGGCCCTTCCCCCGCCTCGCGTGTTGCTGCCACCAGCTTGGTGCCCAGCCCATCCACGCTGTGCATGTTGCTGCCATCCGTCTGCCAGCCCCTCCATCTCAACCCGACCATGCTCGCTCAGTACTGCTGCTTGTACAGCTACCCCACTCGAGGACTCTCGCCGTCACGGGCAAAGAGATGCACTGCATGGCCAGTCTTGCTTTCCACCACTTCTTGCATGAAGAGAGAGAGAGAGAGAGAGAGAGAGAGAGAGAGAGAGAGAGAGAGAGAGAGAGAGAGAGAG
>WELA01001462.1:439725-490224 GCA_009602735.1 Mesotaenium endlicherianum
AGAGAGAGAGAGAGAGAGAGAGAGAGAGAGAGAGAGAGAGAGAGAGAGAGAGAGCACCTGGTTGAGAATGAAGTCAAGGAAAGTGTTGCAAGCAAGGATGCGTATCTCCACTTTGCGGTGCTCCAGCACGGCCCTTATCATGCTCACTGCGCTTGCTGCAAACAGTCGCCTGCACATGGACATGCTTGTCATACTTGAGAACAGAGACTGAGATATTGTTGCATGCACACATCCGCAACCGTGGGCGCATGCGGGATGATCAACCTGACCACCGGTTACTACACTCACATGACGCACCACTTATCAACAAACCAAACTGAATCCACGCCCTTTTGGGCCCTACATTGGAATGGCGTGTAGCCTGGGCTTGCTTCCTGATCCATTGGGAGAAAGCATGCCTTCCAGCAATTTGAAGAAGTCATATATGGTCCAGAAAGCTACGCTTTTATGTACAATAGGAACTGCACGGTACAAGATGTAATCATCGTGATCAGAGGCACTCGTGAACGTGCCCTGAAGTGCCTCGTTGGGTCCATGTGCTGCATGTTACAACGCAGTGCAGAGACTCACATGTGGTCCCGGCAGACAACCAGCAATCTGCTGTAAGCGTGCATAACTGCTTCGACTGACAAGTAATGCTCTGCCTTCAGCTCACTGTAGCCACGCTGCTCCAATTTGTTCACTATCTTCGGAACACGCTCCGGATTGTGGGCTGCATAGTCTGCCAGCTTGTTTATGGCCCTATCATTGACTTTGCCAGCCTGCAAAATTGTACATATAGGGCTTGCCAGTCATGAGCTTATGCATGGCATGCACAGGCGCATGACTACAGGCAGGAGCAACGTCTTTGTACAAGGAACTGAATGACAAACGTAACCAGAGCTTGTTGAAGGGTATGAAACATTTACTGCAGTGTTCACATGGATTTAAAAACATGGAGTCAAAGTAAGGAAAGCAAAGATACTGCCTCATGTTTTCAAGTAAATGCTGTGACGCATTGAAGCAAGAGGACAGGGGGAAGGACAAAACCTCATGCTATTAAGTTTGTGCATGTCTAGCAGCATTATGATCATACGACAGATTTGCGACACTTTATAGTTGAGCACAATGACTTCACGCCGTTAGAGTCCCAAGCTATTATTGACTGGAATGACGTAGACCACCAGAAAATTTTGACAACTCATATGCAATTCGTCTTTACATATACTGCGCAAAACTAAACGACATCACTGCTGCATGAAAGCCTAATCTAGGTAGATGAAGCGCCTGATTCCTTCATGTTCAGGCCAGCCTGTGAGAACCGGGTGGAGTACCTGGCTTTTTGGGAACACATGCTGAAGTAGAGTTCTGTAGCGTTTGACGGGCTGTCTTGACCGTGCTCTTAACCCGGGACACGCAAAGCATGCAAAATTAGCGCACACAGGCAGCACTTGCCTGGAAATGACACCCATAGTATCTACATAGAAGGTTAACACCTGCTGCTAACTTTCGCAACGATATGGGTATATATATAGATACCCTCGATGACAGTAGACCAACGTGCTCTTAGGGGTCAGATCTCATGTTTATATCAGTGCATGATGAAAACTTTCTGAGATCTGCTGTAGGCTGCTGCAAGCAGCTGTGAAGTCACTGTGCTTGCATGGGAAGAGTTACCGGCAAGTCACGTTGACTGTTCGCATCTTTCTGTTAGCGATAGTTAGCAGCATTGAGCGACATAGTCGGTGGGCCCAGACTGGCCCAGACGCTCCTTGAGCGTGCGCCAGCATGTGAGTCATTTCACAAGAATGGCCAAGTGGCAAGGGCGGCCTTACTTTGCGCGGTATGTGACCGTTTCGTCTTTACCGCTGCATGTAGACTTCGAAAACTCAATCTTTTTCAGGAAGGCATTCCGCATGGTGGTGCTCACAACCTTCGTAAGCATTTGGAAGTGGCTAAGCGTGGAAGGAAATCTTTCGCATCATTCTGCATGCGATACAGTTGGTAAAATCTTAGTACTCGCTGTTGAAGTGTGTAAGCCCAGTCTCCACGAGGTCTTTGAGCATAACTTGAAGAGCTGATGTACGTCAATTGTTCAGCCTCTGAACTTGTTTATGCTTAAGTGACATAAAGTACTAACAAGCGGACCATTGACTTGAAGAACTACTAATGTTTAGCCCTTTGAAAATGAAGAGCCCTGCTGCCCTCACGCCTAGTCGGGTGAAGAAACTTGGACCAGCTGTCCGTGTTGCAGGCATCTGCTCAACTAGCGTAAGGGTCATAGCTAGAATACGCCCTTTCCTGAAAAAAGAAAAAGAAAAGGCAGAGAAACTACTGCAGTCCTGCATTCAAGTAGAGAACTCAAGCGAAGGGGAAGACAGCAGGCTCAACCTTACTGACGGGCTCAACCGGTAAAGTACATGGCAGCCTCACTTATATGTTTGAGAATGGTTGTGGTCGAGTTAGCGTGTACATCTGTCCTCAGAGCCGAAGGTGCAGGTGGCTGTGTGACTTCTAAGGCATGAAGTGTGCCTGTATAATCAGGAAGGCCTTGTATAAGTTCCGACACATAAGTCGAGATGAGCTTACGTAAGCTGACGATGAGCGAGAAGATGTATTTCAATCTTAAGCCTTGTTTTCTTCCAGACGCAATGACCAGGCTTTCAAACTCGATGCATCATATCAAGAGGATGACACCAACCAAGCTATTTTCACCCGCGAGATTGTGCCTCATCTTGAAGGCCTCTTCTCTGGTCTCAACTCGAGCGTATTCTCCTATGGAGCTACTGGGAGTGGAAAGACATACACCATGCAGGTAAGCTGCTACACCAGCTTGCAGAAGTGTACCTTCCCAGGGCTGCCCCGAGATGTTGAGTGTATCATTGGAGACCCTTGAATCCACCCTGCAACTCAACTGTGGAGAACTACGATGCTATGCCACTAGAAAGACCTACATCTGTGTTCCTTCCGCATAACATTAGTCTCTCTTTTTGTCGCATCTGGCTCTTTCCTCGACAGGGTGAAGGAGGAGAGAAGGGGCTCATGGCACTAGCTGTTGAGTGGATACTAGCAGCGATTGCCAGCCAAGAGGTGGACAACTACCAGCTGTCGGTCTCGTATCTAGAGATCTACATGGATCGCTGTTATGATCTGTTGGAGCCAAAGGTGGAGCTGACGATCTTGGAGGATGCTCGTGGCCGCGTCCTCATCCCACAGCTGGCCCGCGTATGTGCACTGCCAAACCTCGAGTGGCCCATTTCCTATGCTCTGTCGCAACAGCAGCCACCATACTCGACCAATGGTGCTGGGTTCTGAGTTACGGTCTTGCTTATGCGGCTTCTGACACAACCTAGTCCCTTTCGGGTGCTCTTCACTGGTGGGACATCTCCATCTATTTGATGTCTCTGATTGACTTGCTTCAGCGGGGTGACACAACGGGAGCCTCAAGGAAAAGAGTCTCTCAGTATTGTTAAGTGGGAGCTGGGCCCGCTGAATATTTGGAGAGCAGTTGTGAGCAAGCACATGGCCGCTCCTGCATTGGCTGTCACAGATGGAGATCGCGACGGTGGAGGAGTTTGGAGCTGTGTTTAACGCCGGCTGCCAGAGGAGGCGCACAGGCGCCACGGGGCTGAACGACGTGTCCAGCCGGTCCCACGCCGTCCTCATGGTCAGCGTCTCCAGGGCCGGCGGCGCGGGCGGCGTGGGGCGCATGCACCTCGTGGATCTCGCGGGTGTGTCACGCCCTCCTCCTTACTCGCTCTCCCTCTCCTTTGCAAGTGTGGGTGGGCCATGGCTGAACCGGCTGGGACTCCTATCTGTTGGTTGCTGGCTGGCAGGTAACGAGGACAACCGGCGGACAGGCAACGGCGGGGTAAGAATAGCGGAGAGCAGCGGCATCAACCAGTCCCTGTTTGCCCTCTCCAAAGTGGTGGCTGCTCTCATCAACGGAGACAGCAGGGTGCCCTACAGAGACAGCAAGCTGACGAGGCTGCTGCAGGATTCCCTGGGGGGCAACAGCCGCTCCCTCATGGTTGCCTGCCTGGTACAGCCCACGCCCATGCGCCCCCCTTCTATCATACCCGTGCTTTGCTCTGCCCCCCTTCCTTGCTCACCCACGCGGTCGAAGCTGATGGGCATGGCAGAATCCGGGAAACTATCAGGAGGCCGCTCACACGCTTGCTCTGGGAGCAAAGTCGCGGCAAGTGGTGAACCACCACCGCCACCTGCAGGCGGCTGACGACAGCAGCGGGCCGCCAAAGTCAGTGGACATGGCCAGCAGGCTTCAGGCATGGCGAGACGTCAAGGGCAAGCCCAGCGCTTCCCCCGCCTCTCTCGGTCCTCCCTGTAGGCAGCTGTCTCCCGTTGATGTCCGCAAGTGGACGCCCGGCAAACCCAAAGCAAGGTGAGACTGCATAGATGCCCGTCTCAGGCTGCTTCCTCCCTCTCTCTTGCCAACCCTCCCCCCCTCCTGCATTGCTGCGCCTTGCATTGTAGCTGCATGTCTGCGGGGGAAGTTCTTGCTCTCTTGGTCCTTTGTGCGGGTGCACGGGTGCGCAAGTACGCAAAAGGCAGCCGGCCTTACTTCTCTTGGCTTGTGCAGCCCAAGTCCGTCCAGGGGAGGCAAGCAGATGGGCGAGAGAACGACTACCAGTCCATTCAAGTCGCCGAAGGTGAGCGGATTTTGCTACCGACTAGTCTATCCAGTGATGCCTTGCACTTCTTTCTGCTGCCCCACAGCTCCTCTGCCGGTACCTCTACCTCAGCTGAGGATGGACCGGAGTGATTCATGCTTGGCAGGTGGGGCGGCGGCTGTGGGATCCCCGTGACCCTGCACCTGCGCCTGCGCCGGCCTCTGGCCCCGTGATGCCCCTCTCTCCCATGGCCACCAACCTGGTGTTGCAGCACCACCAAGGGGGAGGAGATGAGCCCCCTGTGGATGATGCGGGCACAGACTTCCTCAGGAGGGCTGACTCATCGGAGGAGAATCAGACCAGGGAGACGTTGGCCGAGCTGCACTCCGACTGCACGGTGTCAACCACGGCATGTGCGACAACAGCAGAAGGTGCAACAGTGAATGGATCCCACATGAGTCCTTTGTGGTCGCTTCTTATGATTAGCATGGAGCTGAGTCAGTCCTACCCGACTCCTGGCACATGCTGATGGTGGTGTTCACGTGGGGCACACCCTGTCTGGTGCGTGCATGTGCAGTTCCCCTCAGTGTGCAGCTGCACAGTCTGGGCCAGAGCCTGCGGGGCCTGTATATGATGTCGCCCGCGGCAACGCTCCCAGCATCCAGTCCTGCGCCTACCACTCCCAGTGCTGTAAGTGGCTGACTTCCATACGAGCTTAGAAAAGGACATTGCTGCTCAGCAGTGCGAGCTCGGTGCGAGCTTTTTCTCCATTCTCATGTAGGTGTCAGCATTATGTACTCGCTCCCATGCATGTGTGAGTGTGAGTGTACATGCATGCAGCTAGTACTCGTAATCTCATGCACCTGTACACGCTTGGTCCATATGCCTCAAGTGAAGCTCTGGCAGTCCGGTTGTGAAAGGTAACACACTTGAGCACGGCCGAACTTGCTTATCACTCTATACAGTTGCTTGCTAGTGCCGTCATAATGCACCAGTGCCCCCCCGTAAACTGACTGACCCTCCCTCTCTCCCCCTCCCTCCCTCCCTTCTCCCTCTCCTCCCCCCTCCCTCCCTCTCTCTCTCTCATACTGATTCTGCAGCAAGAGTTCACTCCACACCGGGATACAACCGCAGCCGCTTGGGGCAGTAGGACTCCCTCCTGCAGCACCCCTCTGGAAGCATTTCAGGAGGCCAATCGCAGAGCTAGGGTAACTTCGTTATCCTCTGGTTTGGAAACTGGGCCTTGAGCTGCCCAGCATAGTCACATTGCAGGAATAGAATCTGCACACCCTGTGTAGGTGAAGAAGGTGCGCATTACTTTCTGTTTGCTGCTTCTAACCTGGAGACACAAGTCGTGGACAGTTTTGTGCGTGCGTGATTTTTAGGTATGTGCCGAGGTACTGATCAGTAGTCTGACAATGCCACGTGTGCATGAGCAGAGTGCGATGGAGAGGGAGTGCCTTCAGCTGCTCAACACTGGGGACAGGTGTGTAACTGTGCAGTTTCTTCAGCATCTTTGCCCCCGAACCAGCAACATAAGCTTGCATCCGCTGTGCCTTTGACAACGGTTACTAAGTCTAGAGAAGATGGTGGTGGCAACTGTGAGCAGGGAGCAATTGCGGAGCTTGAAGGTGAGGACAAGCACTCGTGATGTTTTTGCCATCCGCTCTGAGAGCTTTGCTGCTTGTTCAGTGGAGGAGCAGCAGCTTGAGTGCCTGCGTGTCCTCTGCATTGCTTCCCCGCTTGCTTCTTAGCAGGCCTTTGTGTGCAGTACTTACAACCTTTTTCCCTGTCAAAGGGTGGCACTTTTGTTGGTGGCTCAGGGAATCGGCGAAAAGCGCGCAGCAGCGATAGTAGATCTCAGAGAGGCCTGCCCTTTTCCATTTCTGGAGGTCAGTTCTGCCCCTCCTCTCGTGGCTTCTGGCTTCTAAGTAACCGCCAGATGACTACAGCGAGCTCTTAGCGTGATGGAGTAGTTCGTGACAACAGCAAGGCATCCGTCTGTGTGAGGAAGCTGTCTTCGCATGCACCCTCCTGACCTCGTCAGAATTGGTGCTCCTATGATGTGCAGATGGATGATGTCCAGAAAATTGGACTCAGCGCCAAACAGGTACTTTACAAAATAAGCAACACACTTCACTATATTTGAAAGTCTGAACGCACATGCATGTGTGAGCTCCAGTGTCTGATTTCTCCCAAAAGTGCGTGCCTCCGATAGTTTGTTATTCGCAAATCACATGGTCGTCGTGGTGTCAAGTATGAAGTGTGCGAGCATCTGGACTCAGTAAAAGGCACATGCCTTCTGCTGCAGGTCAAGAACCTGATTCAAGACAACATAGTGAAGAGCTAAGATCATAACCTCAGTAAGTTCTACGTCCTGTAATCAGGTATTGTGAAGCCTCCAGTAGATGCACTATATAGGGTGCAGCAAACAAGAGAGGGAAGCACACATATAGTGCAAGATGATATAGCATGAAAACGTACTCTCTACGAACGCGTGATAATTCACAGCAATTCTTCGTGACGAATTAGTCATGTTCTACAGCCTTTAGAAGCGCGCAGTACTTGTATAGCACTTTATTAGTGAAATAAGCATGAGCAACAGATTTCGTTGCAAGTTACTACGTGTTCAATTTCTGTTGTTACTGAATAGTAAGTAGGTATCCTCTGCACTTCTGCGTGCATGCTCAACTATTCCAGGAGCCATTTATCGGCACGCATTACTCGGAGATGGTACTATATGACTAAATCTCCTAGGTGCAACATTCATCATTGCCCTTTCAATCATTTAAAGTCATCACTGTCTGCCAATGGATTTGTAACTAGAGAGAGGTATTGAGATTTATTATGTAAAAGCACCTTTTTCATTCACGGAGAACATCCCAACAGGGAGGGGTCCAGACGAGAGATATGTTATCAAAGAAACAGGCGACAATAAAATCCATAGTAAATGCCATATTTCACGTATCTTGGATGTCAATTGGAGCAACCACGTTTACTCAGTTGGCACTTATAAGAATTATCTTATGTCAAATGAACCGCGGCGTGTATGCCCTCTCATTCACTATGATAATCTGTCAATGTATATGGATGGCATCATGCTTATGGAGAAGCTAAAACTGGCCTGTCTAAGATGAATATTCGGTGGGCATATGACAGTCTCAGCATGACAGTCTCATCCTAAAGAGCCCCTCAAACACTACTTGTTTCCCTGGCATAAGGTGTGCAAGGCAATCAAGAAGTACAGCAGCACAGCCAGTATGAAGGCGTGCTTGGTCGAAACTTACATATATATAATACATTCCAGGCTTTTATTCATAAGCCCTTCGTACCCCTTCCTAAGTATGTATGTATGAGTGTTCACCACCAAAGACAGATGAGACCGGCTCCAGAAAAGAATTGCGTTCAGCCAATACTTGCGTCCTAAATCCAGGAGTATATTGCCTCTGCTCAATAATTTTCCAAAAATCACCAAACCCCCATCGAAGGTCCTTTACCAATGATCCCCGCAGTTTGTGTCCTCTAGGCGTTGCCTCAATAACTGTACAGTGGAGGACCGCTCTTCCGACATCTCAATGAACCATGGTGAGGCGCTTCAGCGAAATCACCCTTCCTCAATGTGTCCCCCCTCAGCAGTTGTGAGGTGTGAACTTCATCACGTGAATTTGGCTTCTGTGAGAGTAATTTCTTTCCTTCGGGGACAGTGACATGAGGGGGTAATGTACTCAAGGGATGAGTAGGTGGCTTCTGCTGACGGGCTAAAGCCCAAAGGCTCGCCATCGCCAAAGCAGAGTCGTTTGCCCTGTCCTGGACGTACAGTACGCCGGTAAAACTGTCAGCTGCAGTGCAACGATTCATATCTCGACTACCTCTTCCAGAATGTTCCCAAACAGAACCAGTTATCGGTGCTCTCTCCACAGCAATCATACTGTAGAAGTACAAGAGACTGATGTCAACTATAAATAACGACAATTGTTCAGCGTAGCAAATTTAGCACGCAACCAAGTGAGAAAAACAGGAAGAATGGACTCGAACTGCACAGTACAATGAAAGACGAGGTTGCTCTCTGGAGAGGTAAGCAACATTTCTCTCGGTGGTCCCTAACTTTAAAGGGCCTATTCGTCATCCATAAGTTACCAATGCAACGCACCAAGGGCTGCCGAAGGGCGGTTGGATTTTGAGGTCTGCGCCGACCGCAGAAAGACAATCCCAGCTTGCATCAGGTCCATATTCTGTTTGTATGTGCCACAACTGAAGAAAGCGGGCCGCTAAAGACTCTGAAGAAGGTTTGAGTCTGTTGTCCTATTCTTTGGTTGCATTATGAAATGCGTACATTATGGAGGAGGTAAAAGTGGGTAGACATCTCCCCGGGCACAAAAGTTTCTACCTTCTTTTAAAATGCTCCAGGAACTTAGTAGGAAAAAGTGAGGCCATGTGAGCACTTGTGACGGTCATCGATACCAACAAATCGATAAATATACCCAGAATTCTGAAATCCGATGTAAATCGAAGCAATGGTCAGAGCTGACACAAGTCCGAGAAGTTTTTGCTGCTTTTGGCTGAGATTTTACCAGTTTTGTCAATTTTAGCCAGCTTGCTCGTGTCTGCCCAATCTTTCAACTTATCGCTTAAAAACCACGTCACGCAGTCGTGGAAAGTGATTTACGAGTGATCAAGACCAATCAGGAGCATTCGGGGTGGACTCGGGGTGGGTGGTAAACAGGTAATAATAGAGGTAAACAGGTACCTACAACCCATAGAGCACGCAGGCGGCAGGAGTACGTTCCTCGAAGAACGAGAGCGGATGTGGTCGGAAATCCACATTTCACCTTGTTTCACCTGGTTTCAGTACCGAGCACTCCGCTTGTTTGTCGTTGCTTGCATCAACGCCTATCACCGTTGTACGTTCTAGTACCTGAAAAGAGGGGCTTGTCATTTTGGTACTTCATAGCGTGGTTATGACATTATATATAGCATAGCAATATGTTTTAAACACGCCGTGGTCGTTGTCGCGACTGCTATCCACTTGACGGTGCCGCACGCGCAGCGCAAGTCACGGCCGCCCAGGTACGGGAAGTCAGCATTGACTCACCGACCAGAGGACTGAGTCAGCGGTCATGTTGAAGTCGTTGTCACTGTCAAAGTGGTCACGACACGTCACACCCACACCCAGGACGAGATGGGGATGTGGACCGAGTGGTCAGCCGAAAGGCTAGGGGCATGGAACCAGCAACCAGCCAGCCTAGCGAGTGCCAAGAAAGGTACTGATCAATCGGCTATCCAAGCCAAGTACAGCAGGGATGTTGCAAAGGGCGTTGTGTGTCGCCTCGGCCAGGCTCTCAGGTGACTGGTCACGACCTGAGCGTTTATCCTAAACGCTGCCAGCCAGCCACATAGGCGTGATTGTCAGCTGGAAGGCTAAGTGGTCACGCGCAACAATCCCAATGCATGCATGCATGCCGAATGACAACTTCTAAGTTGTGTGAGAGCTGCCGGGTAAGGACGGCATGCAAGCTAAGCGCTGTGACTAAGCACTGGTACTCTCGAAAGACGACCGTGTGTGGTGCTTGTGAAAGGCACGAGTCCTGCCTGAAGCTGCCTCATCCTTGCTCGCATTGTTGTCAAAGAAAGCTGAAGAAGAAGGAGTTCCCAGGGCCGAGGTGCCACGCTTCTGCCGACGTTGGAAGATTTCTTAAGTGTCATAGAAAGGTTAGGCCTGAGGAGTTCCCAAGAGAGGATCTCGCTGGTGGAAAGTAGAGAGCTGCAGAATAGAATTTGTTAGGAGATTAGTGCAGATTGAGGTCAAACACCGCAAGCGTGCGAGGGTTACTTAAAATGGTGAGTGCTGTGTTAGTCTCCAAGTTCTCAGAAGTCTCTATTGCCGAATTGCTGATAGCAAGAGTAATATTAACAAGTAAAGCTCTCAGTGAAGAACTGAGTAGGCCCAGCCAAGCAGTGAAGATCTGTTAAGGCGCGGTGTTGAGCGAAGAGCTCAGACCAAGCCAGCATAGATGTGCAGTTCGAAGTTTTGTAAGCTGTGACTCGTGGAAGTTAAGCGAAAGCCTTGAAGGGCGATTTTCTCTGAACTTGACATTGCCTGTTAAGCTGCTTCGGCGTGATTTCTGCAAACCACAAACTTGTTCATCCTGTAAACCCTCAACTTGGGCAAAAGCCTGTGTGGAAGTAAGACGCTTCTGTCTTGATTCTGAGAACTTCGGTTGATTGGTTCAGGTGAGCAAGAATTCCCAAGTCAGTTGGGGACTGAGGCCTGTGAAGGCTGCCGGTGTTCAACTTGGAAGGGGACTCGGACAAATTCAACCGTATATGCGATTGAGGAGTGGAAGATTCTACCACTCTGTGGAGCCAGCAGAAGGTTCTGATTCTAGCCAGAGTCCACGAGAAAGTGAGACGTCTGAGTATACTGACAACCGGTGGAGTGAGCAACCGTCGAGAGACGAGTCTCGTCATAACTCCGCAAGCGGTGAGAACCCAGATAATACACGAGCCTTTGTACCTGATTTGGGCAGAGAGCAAGACGTGTGGAGAAGAGTCAGTGAGTCCTGTTCTCCGTTCGAAATGGTCGGTGATGATCGGGATGAAAATCCTAAGTTCAAGCTGTCTGCAAAGTGTTTTAGCGGACGAACCAGCGGAAATGGTCTCACTTTCGAAGAGTTTGATGAGATCTATTGGGCAGAATTCTTTGAGACGATTCGGAAGGATTCTTCTTATACGCAATCTGTCGCATTTATAGGCTTGGTTCAGTACTTGGACAAGGATGCCCTGCTGTTATATCGCCAATTTCGGAAGGATGAGGATCTCACCCAGGACTGGGCGTTTCGAGAACAGAAAAGGGCTAGGGATTTAAAAATCCAGAAAGAGGCTGCGAAAGCCCGAATGTCTGCTTTATCTTCAGGAAGAACAATGACAACTGCACCTGTTGAGAGCATAGACTTAGTTGCACTAACACAAGAATTAACAGAGGTCATGAGGCAACTCACTTGTCTGAAAAGATTGCTAAAGCTCAGGAACGAGTAACACGCAGAGCTACACCTCTCAATGGTCAGCAAAGCGATATTGCCACGACAGAGGCAAGCCATGCGCATGCCTTGGCTAGCTGTCGTAAGGATATGGAGGCTGGGGATGACCAGCTAGACTCCACGCATTGCCTGCGTCGTTTCTTCAAGTTGCTTGAAGCACGATTCCCAGAGGATCGCAGTCTTAAGGTGCACCGTTATGTGCATTTTGTTCGTCAAAAGAACGAGACAGTCATGGAGGTCAAATCCAGATTGGTAGACCTCGCCAAAAATGCAAATATATACGAGCCCAGAATAGTGGCTGACAAGTTTCTGTTGTGCTTGGGCAAGGAAACAGATCATGAAGTCAGGCCACATCTGTCCGCAAAACACGAGATTGATTGGGACATCGACGAGGCGGCTGACATAGCACAAAATGTCGAAGAAGGTAAAGTATGGTATGAAGAGGCTTCCAGGACGCTTATGGCTCCTGAGAGGAGAGAGGAATTCTCTTCGCCTAAGGCCAACAGCTCTAATTTTCATTTTAAGAAAAAGAGCGGGTCTTTCAATAAGTTCGCTAAGCACGCCAACACTGCGGAGACAGCAGAGAGTTGTTGGAATTGCGGGAAATCAAGACATCAGAAGAGAGACTGTCCGTACCCAGATGCTAAGCAACTATCCGCTAGCAAAGCGCAAATATGCGCACATTGCAGTAAGAAGGGACACTCGAAAGATGAGTGCTGGTCTAAGAACCCAAATCTAAAGCCACCCTGGGCAAATGCTGCCACGAAACAGGCAGACAAAGAGAAAAAGAAAGAAAAGGGTGGCTCTGGTAATCGCAAGGGTAACCATAAGTATGAAGCTATGAGTGCAGAAATCGCGGAGTTGAAAGCACAGTTTGCGAAACTAAATGCGTCCAATGTCTACTATGATGCAGATATTGCAGAAAAGACCGTCTGCAAAGGCGAGCAGCGGCTGCCTGAAAAGACTGTGGATGCAACGAATGCCGAGCAAGCAAATCACAACCGTCTGGTGCCAAGGAATGCTGGGAAGCTTCCTCAGACTTTTTGGATCACTCTAGATGAGAACGAGATCTTGCAGCTACGACAAACCAGGCCCGGGTCGCGCAAGACATTTAGTTTTTCGCTGGAGAAGCTGAATGGCCTAGTGGAACACCGGATCCAGCATGCTCCTTTGCTTTCTCTCGCTGATTTGCATATCACTTATCCATTCACGGTTGAAGAGGCCAGACATCAGTTGGATATAGCCGAGGAAGGTGCAAATAGCGCCTCATTGTCCACCAATTTTAGCACCGTGAGAGTGCAAATTAAGGATGGTGTATTGACCTTCAACAACTGGGCGGCTCCCAACATTCTGTTGGATACGGGCGCACAGCCAGTCATTTTGGAAAAACGAGCTGTGAAAGCTCTAGGTTCGACGACAAGGGACCTGAAAGAGAGTCTTTTTCAGTTGAGAACTGCCTCAGGACAAGTCTCAAAGTCTTGTGGGATTACCCGCAAGCCTGTGACAATCACAGTAAATCCAAGGAAACTTGAAGAGGCGTCACTATGCATGGAGTGCACAGTGACGGAAGCTGAGAACTATGATGTTCTCTTGGGAACAGAAGCACTGATTCCCTTGGGTATAGTCATTGATTTGCGAAAACAGAGAGTGACTTACCAGTCAACAGATAGGCAGCCGGCAGGAGAAATTCTTGTAAAATTGATTTACGTAGGAGAAGCAAACTATGGACTGCTAGACTGCTGCGTTAATGACTGGTACCCAGAAGCCAGCGACAACCTCATGAAGCAAGAAGAGGAAGGCTATACAAGCATCAACATGCCAACACCCTTGGTATGGCAACCCCGGATTATGAAGCAACTGGAAACTGTGAGTAGTAGGGACCACGGCCCGCAAGAGCTGCTGCCAGTACCCTTCCCAGTTACTTCCTCTGCAAATCTGATGCCCGGAGTGGAGCCGTTGCCGCAAGGCATTGTCAGGATGGAAGATCCTTTTTGCAAAAGGGGAGTGGTGGTGTTGGAATTATTCGCCGGACTTGGCTCTGGGACCATAGCATTGATCCAGCGAGGAATACAGGTGGCCAAAGTCCTGTATGTGGACAACGATGACCACGCTTTTCGAGCATTCCAAGAGGTCATGAATCAGATGCGGCAAATGCATCATTTTAAAGGGTTGGCGCCTGCATATAGCAATGTCGAGCGCATTGCCGGAGGCAACATTATGAACGTGAAGCCTGAATACCTGTATTGCTACAGGATTGATTGGATCTTTGCTGGATTCCCTTGTCAACCATTTTCTCGAGCTGGAAACAGGAGGCGATTCAGTGACCCATGAGCACAACACTGGGGATGGATGGTGAAAATCATCAGCATGCTGCGGGAACGTCAGCACTATTACCCACCTATGTTTGTGATTGAGAACGTACATCCAGGAATGGACTACAAGCAGATGAAGCCGGGAGAACCATGGCTGATTTTTGACTCCACTTTGGGCCATCATGTGCTAATCAACGACGCCAAGCACGGGGAATTATCCCATAGGACCAGGATATTTTGGACCAACGGCATGTCTATTGAGGTTCTGAGAGAAATGGAGGACATTACACGGCGATCACCGACAGCAGTGACAGTGGAAAGGGCACTGACGGTGCATACTAGACCAGTGACCTGGAGGGATTCCTATCCACAGTGTGTCATCACGAACCAGGCGAGCTAAGAATAGTACTGCCTACCTTTACAGCATATCCAGGATCTCGAGCCTTCAGAGGAGGTGGACCAGGAATGGTCAAAGACATATATAAAAGAGACGCCGTGTGGAGAGAGCCCACCGTGGTGGAAAAGGGCAAATGCCTTGGAATACCCGACACCATAGCTTGGCATATAGCCGGTGCTGTAGGATCAGATGAAGCTGCAAAGATTTTTGGCAACATGATTTGGCAGCACTCTATGACTTGGTTGGTGGAAACAATCATGACATGGCAACAATTGACCTTCACTGACAAGCCTATGCCTAAGACCAGTGACAATTGGGATCAACGTGGTGCCAACATCTGATCAGAGGGCTATCAGAATGGCACATCAGCAACAAGAAGAATACTGGGTGCAAAGAGACGCAGCGGAAGTCGCTGTAGACAGAGCATATGGGGGAGATAGGGTGGCAGAACTGATGAGATGTCAGGATCTATTGGACCTGATTGATAACTGGACCAATGAACTACAAGCACCTCTGGAAAGAGAGGATACACCCATGAGGGATCAGGCGCCTGAGCAAGCAGCACCGCCACCAGGAGTGGAAGACGATACGCATGGCACCCCATCATCTGTGAGAAACGCCACTCACAGCCAGATTTTTGGGAGCTCACCTCCCGGAGCAACGACATCAATACGTTCAGAGACCCCAGAAGAGGCCAAGTCAGGGTATGATACCTCCTTCAGCCCAAGAGCAGCTGGGCGCGAAGACTAATGGCAGGAAAGCTCAAGTAGCTGGTAAGCCAACCAAAAGTGTCTATTGTCTTCACCAAAGCGGGCATCGTTACAAGACATGTCAGAATAATTTGAGAAGAAGGCTCCTGAGCCTACAACTGAAAATACGGGATACTGCCTAATCCAAGAACTAAGGCAAGAACGCCAGTGCAATCTTGGTGAATGGGCCGAAGAGAGTAGCCAGAACTTAGGAGATTCTGGAGGGTCTGCAAAGACCATATGTTCCGAAGTGATATTCGAAGAACGCCAGGAGGAGTTGGACAAGAAACTGTCTACAACACCTACCTTGATAAGCCCAGAGCCGCAGGCTAAGGGGCAACAGCAGGATTCAGCTAGTCAAACAGCTGACTCCATTGCAAAACAAATCATGGAGCAGCTGCTAGACGCAGACGCTCGATAACACAAGGAAAGGGAAGTGGCTAAGGCGGCAAGCACTCTGCAATCAGCCATCGTCAACTTGGCGAAGCTCAACACAGATAATGAAGAAGAACCGCCACCACCTGGAGTGGAGAAATCAGTTGAAGATGAGGCAGAGATGCCAGACCTTCTAGATTTCGACTTGCCGTCAGTCACCAATGAAGAGGAGATTCAGGAAGCAATTCCACGTTTTCCTACCCCAGAGCTGGACCTGTTGGAGCTGCAAGAACTCAGAACGGATGACTGGGTGAACGACCAATTGATGATGGAAGGACCTAGCCCGGCCGATCTTTACAACGATCTAAGGTCGCCTACATCCAGCACTCCAACCGCCAGTTTGCCAGCACAAGAAGCCACCCCACATCAGCTACAACAGCCGCAGGAAGTGGCTGCCTGCACCGCTATGGTGGAACCAACACAAGGAAATCCTCATGGTCGCGCAAGCAGACCAAGAATGGTTGCCCGGGAAGGAAATGCACCTTTCAGGCGAAAGCTGATGCGTTATTTCAAGTACAGGGGAACAGCTCAGAGAGAAGGGGTTCCAAAAGGAACCACGGCTCCTCCTCCGCAACCTATCCTAGAGATTCTGCAAAGAGAGGGAGAGGATGGCATAATTCGCAAAGTCATGACATTAGGAATTCACATTCCCATGGTGTACCCCTCATCCACTGGAACATGGGAGAAGGACAGCTCAGCTCCTAGGACACCTGCAGTGTCTGAAAGGGAACTGGTAGAGCTGAGAAGCACCATAAGCCGCTTGATAGCAGAAAATGCTGTATACGCACAACTAGCTGCGGCTCAAAGATCGCAGACTATGACACAAACATGGACGGTTACGCCACCAGCCAGGGAGGAGTTTGGCACAACCGTTGCGCGCATAGCCACCATGGAGCGCGAATGGGGTTGGACAATCGACTCCAGAGCAGATCCAGCAGGGTGGCCTTTGCCAAACCTACCTCCACCACGTGAAGAAGGAGGAACAAGGACCAGCTGGACTGCGGCCGATGAAGAAAGATTCTTGAGGCAGCCCATCCGGAGGCGTCTAACCTACACCACGCAACCAGAAAGGCGACGATCTATTGGAAAAGGTAAGAGGCCTAAGAAGCAGGCCATCGAGCCTGAGACAGCGGAGGAGCAAGCTGCAAAGCGTGCCACTCCACCGCCTAACAATCAGGCAGATAGCCTGAAGGCCAGGATGAGGGCGGAAAGCCCCCACCTGGACCCAAAGAGTAGCAACTACTGGATGCCTGTGTTGGGGAAAAGCAGCCAGCAACTGAGGTTTTCACCATTGGAATCATGGTCTCAGCCCAACAGAGAGCACAAGTAGAAAGGCTGCTGAAAAAGCACCGCAGAGTATTCGCTTTTACCAAGGAGGAAATTGGTAGAACCACTGCTAGTGTGTGTGAGATCACACTAACTACTGATAACCCGGTCAGACTTGAGCCGCATAAGTTCAGTCAGACCGAATGGGACTGTGTGGAGAAAACTTGCCAGGAGCTGCACAAACTCGGCATGATCGAGAAATCAACCTCCATACATGGAGCTCCTACGGTAGTAGTTGCCAAGAAGGACGAGGATGGCAATTATACAGCTACTCGTATGTGTGGGGACTACAGACGACTGAATCTTCACACGGAGCCAGACAGCTATGTGATGCCTACACCAGAGCGGATCTTTGCGATTGCTACCACTAGGAAGGTGTTCAGCATCATCGATCTACGCCAAAGCTTCAACCACATCCCTGTGAAAACAGAACATTGAGGTAAGACCGCTTTCTGGGCCCAAAGGGAACTCTGGCAATGGACGATAATGCCGTTTGGGCTGAAAAATGCCCCAGCCATCTTTGAGCGGACTATGGATAAAGTGTGGAAGGGCCTGGATATTGCAAAACCATACATTGATGAAATAGTGGTATTCAGCAAGTCCATAGAGGAGCACCTCGAGCACTTGGAACAAGTGTTCCAGCGCCTAGAGAAATTCCAGATGAAGCTGCATCCTGGAAACTGCAGATTCTTTGAGACACATGTGCCTTGTCGTGCGTTACGAGGTCGAGTGCGCACCATAGGCATAAGCAACACGTCATAGGCAAGCAGGCTTTGCTGCAATGGAGTCTATAATACATGTGGCGTTATAGCCAAAAAGGGAGTCAAGTTGAAAATGTTTTAATTAAGGGATGTGTACTCTCCAGAGTGAGCACCTCAAAACTGTAATCTGGTAGGAAAACAACTAATGAAGTATGGCCCAAAAGATCACTGGAAGCACATCAGGATCTTCAGAGTAGTCCTATGGCAAGGGCTTAAGCTGTGACTTTGCTCACCACTTGTGAAGTTCTTCAAGTGACTGGAAGCCTGAAGGGCTTGCTCTTCACAAGAGAGTAACTAAGTGGTCCTGAAAACACAAGAGATAAAAGTGTAAGCTTTACTGATGATCTCTGTTACTTACACCTGGCATAATGGACTTCTAAAAGATGTCTCTTCTAGGGACATCTCTAGTACTTATACTCCTGGAAATCCCGCAGGGTATGCGGCGGATCCAGTGCATGTAGTCACTCTAGGAGGCTCTCTTATGACCACTAATGTGTACAAGGCATGTACTAGCACTCTTATAGGCCAAGCATAACTCAAACCAATCAAAGCAAGGTGCGTAGGATATGCTACGTGTCCCTCATTGGCCGAGCTTACCTTGGGTGATTCTACCTAGATAGCGCCTCAAAAGTGGATCTGGAAATTGAGGAAGCTTCCTCTAGGAGTAGGTGATGCAGTCACCAAGTTATAGCCTCAATGATGCATATATACTATGGAAATGCAAAGCTTATGTAGGCTAAGGGGCTCACGGATTTGTGCGCACAAAGCTTGGGGTCACGAAGAACCAACAATGTCACCTTTGGGGACATTGAGTCACAAATTGGGCCTTGGGAAAGTTTCGCTAGGGACCGGTAGGTGACGCGGACTAGATCGCACCTATCTCGCTCGATACTTGACCAAATGACGCGAAATTGGTGCCATTCGAAAGATGCTTCGACGCGCTACACGTTGGTGACTTGGAAATCTAGAAAAGGTCAACATACAAATGCGTAAAGTCAATGCAAAGTCGGCCTTCCTAGGTTGATGTTCCGCACATGTGGAGCTTGGTTTTTATATGACAACCTCGACTCAATAAATCATGACAGCCTTACTTAGGACATGAGATTGGGAACAATGCTATGTCCCCTTAGGCTGTAAAGACTGAAGCCATTTACAAGATACTTGCACTAGCGAATGTGTCTAAGCTGAAAGCTCTGTTAGGGCTAAGCGGATACTATCGTAAATTTGTGAAGGATTATAGCAAAATTGCTAAACCCTTGACAGAACTCCTGAAAAAGGACGTACCTTTTGTGTGGACAGAAGCCCAGGAGAAGGCCTTGAACGAGCTCAAGGAGCGACTGGTAACAGCCCCAGTCTTGCGAACACCTGACTACTCCAAGCCGTTCAATCTACACACCGACTGGAGTCGTATGGGAATTGGCGCAGTACTCACTCAGGTCGAAAGTCCTAGAGAGGAGTACGTCACTGCCTATGCCTCGCGCTCTAACAACCGAGCGGAGAGCAACTACTCGTCCTAAGGAGAGCTACTGGCAGTGATTTGGACTGTTGCACATTTCAGAGAGTATCTATGGGGAAGACCTTTCACGTTGATCACAGTACACTCGCCATTACTCTGGCTCATGAAGAATGGAGACCTCACTGGCAAATTGGCTTGTTGGGCTCTCAAGCTCCAGGAGTACCAGATGACAGTGATACACCGAGCAGGTATACTCAACAACGACGCCGATGGACTCAGCAGGAACCCGGACCCATCCGCAGACGACAGAACAGGAGATCAAGAAGACGAAGATCCGAGCAGCCCAGCAGAATTGGCCGCCTGCCTGGCCGAAAAGGCTAGAATGGTAGCCTCAGGAGAGGCTGAGCCTCTATCTCTATTCAGTTCAGAGATCTGGAAAGATCAAGCGACTATGCATTGGCTGAAGACGGGAGTTCACATAGAAGGATTTTCGGCGAAAGAAAAGGACCAGGTGGGCTATCGAGCTAAAAGGTTTTGCTGGAAACGCAATAACCTATTCAAGATTGAAGACAATGGTCAGGAGAAATTAGTGCCAGAACCTACCAAAAGACAAGCTCTGGTGCAGGAAATGCGTGAGAATACTAGACACTATGGTGTCAAGAAGACATACAATCTTCTGGAGCTGTCTTATTGGTGGAGGGGCATGAAGCAGCAGTGTGAGGACATGATCAAGGCCTGTACAAGCTGCGATCGTGTTAAGGCTGGTTTAACGCAGCAACACCCACACCTGCAACCCCTGCCAATCATGGGCCTAGGCTACCGGTGGAGCTGCGATCTCGCAGGTGAGCAATCGCTGTCCAAGCGAGGTAACAAGTACATTATGGTCATGATTGAGCATTTTTCTAAGTGGATAAAGGTGGTGCCTCTAATCGCCAAAGAAAGCTTAGGGACCGCGGAAGCGCTCCTCAATGGTGTGATTGTACGTCATGGAGCCCCAGCAGAAGTGCTGACAGACCAAGGGTCTGAGTTCCAAGGATCTTTTCAGAAACTCCTGGACAAATGCTTCATTGACCATTGCACTACGTCTAGAGGCCACCCACAAGCAGTTGGTCTGGCAGAACGGATGGTGCAAACCATTAAGTCTGCCTTACATAAATTTTGCCATGAGCATGATAAGCGTGATTGGGATCTGGCCCTGCCATGGCTGGTTATGGGTTACAGATTTAGTAAGCAAGCTGGTTTGGCGAATTACTTGCCTTATCAGATTCTGTTTGGAAGAAGTCCAGTTGTGCCTAGCAGCATCAAGCAGGAGTTTGAGCAGGTGAAAGACCTGGACAATTACAACAACCCTGATGAACTGTTGAAGGTCATGTTGCGTTGCAAGGTGTTATTTGAGCACATGATGCCTGCTGCTCTGGACAATCTGAAAATTGCACAGAAAAGAGACACGCAGCGTTACGCAAGGACGCGAGATGGAAGCTACCGCTTGCAAATGACGCAGATCCAAGAAGGAGACTTTGTCTACCGCAAGCGCCAGACTAGGACCACCATTGACACCAGTTCAGGTCCAGTGATCTTACGCGTGAAACATGCGTTCGACAATACTGTGTTGGAACTGGAAGGTTGTGATGGAAAGACCATGAGAGATCACGTGCATAACTGTTCGCTGTGCCGTTTGCCAAACATCGACCCTACAGTTAAGACTGTGCCCGAGGAATTGGTGCCAGCCACGCCTTGTGCCAGCTGCAAAGTGCTGGATGATCAAGAAGCAATGGTAACCTGCGACAAGTGTGGTGCCCGTTGGCACACCTTCTGCATTGGTGAAGAAGAGATTATGGCAGGACAGTGGAAATGTCCTGACCGCCTTCCCAAAACTCCCAGCCACAGGGCCAGAAAATAAAAGCTTTCAGCAGAAAGGCAGGGACGCCTCAGCTGAAAGGGAGGGGTGTAAGGGAAAGTAAAGATAAGCTATCTTTTCAAAAGTTTCCGCTAAGTGTTGAATGAGAAACTGGTTGAACATGGGAAGCACTGAGTGTGGGATGCCTCACCGCATGATGCAAGTGCAGGAAGACCAGGAATGGGTCAAACCACAACCACTCTGTCACCGACACACGTGCAAGGAACAATCAATCCGGTCGATTCCCACGTGCAGCGACGCATCGACACGTCAACAAAGTCGAAAGCACACGTGCTGAGAAGCCACGCACGCGCCAAGGGTACGACGCTGTTAGGCACGACAGTTGTCGCGACTGCTATCCACTTAACGGTGCCGCACGCGCAGCGCACGTCACGGCCGCCCAGGTACGGGAAGTCAGCATTGACTCACCGACCAGAGGACTGAGGCAGCGGTCATGTTGAAGTCGTTGTCATTGTCGAAGTGGTCACGACACGTCACACCCACACCCAGGACGGGATGGGGATGTGGACCGAGTGGTCAGCCAAAAGGCTAGGGTCATGGAACCAGCAATGAGCCAGCCTAGCGAGTGCCAAGAAAGGTACTGATCAATCGGCTATCCAAGCCAAGTACAGCAGGAATGTTGCAAAGGGCGTTGTGTGTCGCCTCGGCCAGGCTCTTAGGTGACTGGTCACGACCTGAGCGTTTATCCTAAATGCTGCCAGCCAGCCACATAGGCGTGATTGTCAGCTGGAAGGCTAAGTGGTCACGCGCAACAATCCCAATGCATGCATGCATGCCGAATGACAACTTCTAAGCTGTGTGAGAGCTGCCGGGTAAGGACGGCATGCAAGCTAAGCGCTGTGACTAAGCACTGGTACTCTCGAAAGACGACCGTGTGTGGTGCTTGTGAAAGGCACGAGTCCTGCCTGAAGCTGCCTCATCCTTGCTCGCATTGTTGTCAAAGGAAGCTGAAGAAGAAGTTCCCAGGGCCGAGGTGCCACGCTTCTGCCGACGCTGGAAGATTTCTTAAGTGTCATAGAAAGGTTAGGCCTCAGGAGTTCCTAAGAGAGGATCTCGCTGGTGGAAAGTAGAGAGCTGCAGAATAGAATCTGTTAGGAGGTTAGTGCAGATTGAGGTCAAACACCGCAAGCGAGCGAGGGTTACTTAAAATAGTGAGTGCTGTGTTAGTCTCCAAGTTCTCAGAAGTCTCTATTGTCGAATTGCTGATAGCAAGAGTAGTACTAACAAGTAAAGCTCTCAGTGAAAGTCTGAGTAGGCCCAGCCAAGCAGTGAAGAGCTGTTAAGGCGCGGTGTTGAGCGAAGAGCTCAGACCAAGCCAGCATAGATGTGCAGTTCAGAGTTTTGTAAGCTGTGACTCGTGGAAGTTAAGTAAAAGCCTTGAAGGGCGATTTTCTCTGAACTTGACATTGCCTGTTAAGCTGCTTCGGCGTGATTTCTGCAAACTACAAACTTGTTCATTTTGTAAACCCTTAACTTGGGCGTAAGCCTGTGTGGAAGTAAGACGCTTCTGTCCTTGTAAGGGAAATTAATGATAAGCTATCTTTTCAAAAATTTCTGCTAAGTGTAGAATGAGGAACTGGTTGAACATGGGAAGCACTGAGTGTGGGATACCTCACCGCATCATGCAAGTGCAGGAAGACCAGGAATGGGTCAAACCCGAACCAGTCTGTCACCAACACACGTGCAAGGGACGATCAACCCGGTCGATCCCCACGTGCAGCAACGCACCGACACGTCAACCAAGTCGAAGGCACACGTGCTGAGAAGCCACGCACGCGCCAGGGGTAGAACGCTGTTAGGCACGACATTGTCAGCTACAGGCTGCTATAGACGGGATAATGGCAGTGAGAGGCTTCCCCAATTGCGTGGGGGCCATTAATGTGTCTCACATTGAGATCCAAGTACCTAATTTGGGAGAGCCAAAAGCTTTCTGGAATACGAACCACAATTTTAGCATTTGCCTGCAAGCAGTCGTTGGTCAAAATGCCCTGTTTTACGACGTAGCAGTTGGTGCTGTTTGGTCAATGCACGACATGCGCATCCTCAAGCGCTCGTGGATAGGGAAGAAGAACATGGGTGGACGCCGGCTATTCAAGGGCCTTGCTATTATGCACAATGGTACGCGCATTCCTCCGTACATTCTCGGTGACGGAGGGTACAGCCTTGATCACTGGCTCATCTCACCATTTAGGAACAGTATGGCACACCCTCTAACTGACGCACAAAAACGCTTCAACACGGCTGTGTCTTCCACGCGCATGGTTGTAGAGAGGGCATTTGGTATGTTAAAGTTTGTCTGGCGTATGTTTGGGGGAAGAGTTAACCACCCTTCATCACAAGGGCGCTTGGAGCGGCAGATCCGCACCTACTGTGTACTGTATAACATGCAAATAGTGCTAAATGAGGGTCCTGTAGCATATGAAGAGGGAGAAGATGGGCATAGATTGCCAGTGCTATTCGAGGTGCTAGCAGAGGATGAGGAAGCTCCGCCTGAAGACCCACATGATGTGCATGAAGGAGGCGATGACGAGGACGAGTACGAGGACGTCGATGTGGCAGTGGAGGACGAAGCTGCTGGATCAGCTATCAGGGTAGCTCTATTCGACTACCTCGGATTTAAAGCATTAGAGTAGTACAGTAGCCCACATGGCCAGGCATTAGACCCTGCAGTGAAGTAGGCGTAGGCAGGCACTCGAGATAGCACCGTGCACAAAGTATGTATTTTTTCCAGAAAATAAATTATTTATCGTCTGCATCCCATTTGGTCCTCGACTTGCTTCTACAACCCTAATGTGCCTCCATGTGTCATCCCAACTCACGACAACATTACCTTAAACCTGCATAAGATACAGCCTTGTACTGTTTGCAAGGCCACCATCCACTGTGTGTTCACTGCAAAGGTTCTCTCGCCCCTCCATGCATCCGCTCAGCGTGCAGGTCCAGTTCCTTTTGGGAAGGTACACGTCCATTACCACCTTCAAAGTTCAACTCTGTACGCATGCACAGGCCTCAACAATATTAATCATATATGTCTCACTTATACAACTGGATTGCATACCACTGTGTCCACTAGCTTGTAGCAGTTCAGCCTCAAGCCTCCTCCAACACTGCCTTGTGCAAATAGTGCCTCAAGTGCCTATTCCCCCTTACCCACTTCAAGCCTTCGGCCCCCACCAACATGTTGACGTGCTTGGTGTTGCACACGTGGACGTTGAATCCGTCCCTATCCCTGTCTGCAAGCCAAGTAGTGAACAGCTCCACTACTTGAGCACAGCCAAGCGATGTAGCATTGCATTCTTCCTTAATCTGGTCCTCCACAAAGCTACCAAACAGCAGGGCGCGGTGTAAGGCCTTGCTAGTTCCAACCTTGTATGAATGCTCTCTCTTCTGTAGCCTCTCTAATGCACCCTACGGGATAATCCTCTGTGCTCAACAGGCGACTTTTGTCATGCTCATTACTGGCGAGCTGCCCACCTGCGGTAACGCTCAGGTTTGCCACGGCACATCCGCTGAGGTGTGACCTGCAAGCACCCAGTATGTGACCTTTGAGGCTGGTGGGAAGTCCTTGCACCTTCCGCCAGTCTTCGTCACTGCGGTCTCAATTGAACCACTTCACCAGAGCTGTTTATCCCCTCACCTGCTCTTCTGGTGTGACAATCTCTTGTGTTCCTGTCACGGCTGTTACCGTGGCGGTCTCCACGATTGTGGAGGAGGTCATAGATCGGTGCACATGTCCGGCCCCATTCTGCATCTGCCAAGCACTCTTGGGCCACTTTTTTGAAGGTTGAAATATAATGTCTTCTTTGTTGCTGTACTTCCTCTCGTACATGTGATCCACCTGCAATGCTACCCTGTGCGCAAAACCCACAGGTATGGCATTTGCCAGAGGGAGGAGCTGCTGCCTGGGTTTGTTTATCACGCTTGTCCAACCCGTAGGAAAACCCTGCAATGTCTCAACCTAAGATACATGTAACAGTTGCAAGCAAATGCCTCGCCCTGCCTCCTCCACTACAAGCATTTTGTCGCAATTTTCGCCAGTGATAGTGGGGCAGAAGCCATAAGACTGGTGAGGATTGCTTTCATTTAAATTTGTCACCCACACCCCTTCGTATCGTGCCCTGCCTCGAAGTCTGTGCACTGCACACCTGCACCCATTTGTGTTCTGACAGTACCCATTATGTCCTAGGATAATATCACGTGGATCGCCAAACCTCATAGCTACGAGGATGACCCTCTCTCTGCTCCGTGGCTGACCAAAGGAGACGCATTGAACAATTCTATACGCCCAGTTGTAACCCAAATGATGGAGTGCCGTTGTGACATCTTCGATGTAAGGCGTGCCGTCGTGTGTGTGCCTACGTAATATTCAGAGAACATTCTCTAATATGACCATGCTCACCCTCTGTTTGTCCAGCAGCCTCCACAAATGCGCTACCAAACCCGTGCGCTACAATGAGGCCGGTGCACCCATTGTGTTTGTCCGAGAGGACATGTCTTGGCATGGAAACCCCGCAAGCACTAAGTCTGTTGCTGGTGGGAATTCACTCAAACCACTCACATCCGGCAAAATCTGAATCCGTGGGTATTTCAATCTCAACACTTTGCCACACTGCACGTCGCTTTCTACCATGAGGATGACTTCGTGCCCTGCCTGCATGAATGGAATCTCAAACCCAGCAACTCCTGTAAACAAACTACATATTTCTAGCGGTGGAGCCATTGCGACGTTGTTAATTCTGAACAGAATAGAGTGTGTACTGAATAGCTTGTTGGAGGCTTGAGCGGTTCTCATATCCAAATCATGGTGTGGGAAGTGCCCCTAGTCTGAGTGTGCACTTAACGACCGAAAATTGATATTTTTCAATTATAGCGCGATATATTGAAAATGAGGGGCCAAATTGTATAAGCAAGGGATTCTGGTGATCATACTTTGGGCTGATGTGGAATATGTCATGTGTTTGTGTGCTGTTTTGTGAGAAACTATGACTTCCCAAAGTATAATACTGTACTACGTACCTCCCGGATAAACAAATGTGTATCACAATAATATTATGCCTAATCTTTATGTCATCATAATATGCAAAAACACAATAGACTGTAAGTGAGTAGTGAGCCAAAAATAGGCCGAGCAACTTCACAATTACTGTATTAAGCTACATTTCTGAAATATGCACAACGTAGCATGCCGTTCATCACACCAATAAAATTGATTCCTAATGAGAACGACACTTATCACTGCCTGTATGTACATATAGAAACGAAAGGAAGGCAAAGAGCAGCAGCAGCAAGATGAAATAAGCATCAAAAAGCATTATCTTGCATCACGAGCATGCATAGTGATCACCAGCATACAAGAGTTACAAAATCACAAATATACGTTTAGTACCTTTTAGAGGAGAGCTAAGGAGTACAAGGTTATGCGTGGAAACCAAGGACCATGCATAATGCGAATCGTTGCAAGTGATAGTCTGCAAGAGCGGACAAAATTCAAACGTTGCCAAACAAAAGGACAGCAGAAGATAGCAGCGCTCTCAAACAACAGACGACAACATTTTTAGGACCACAATGTGGCATGAATAAAAGGCCAAACATATTGGGACTATTTAGGGAGCAACAAAACTAAATTACAAAAAATATTTGACATGCTTCAACAAGACAAGGCAATAAATATCAAATTTGACGAAATTAGCGCCAGTTTTTACCCCATGGTACGAATACGGGCTTTCCGTCTGGAGTCGTTTGTCGATGACTACTACTTTGCTGAAGCACACGGATGCAATTCACCAATAATCATCGAAGTAACAATTATGCAAACCATGGCTGCCCTGCAGTCTCCCTCATGTCCACATCCAGTGTCCACCTTCCACGACTTAGAATATGTTTTTGAAATAGCCCATACTCTGTTAGAGAACGGAAAACTAGCAATAGAATCACAATTACAAACTCTCCAAGATGAGATCCTTAACTTGGAGATGGATGTGGGCGAGGTAGCACTCACCGCCTGTCGTGCGAAAAAGGCGCGTCACGCGCTCGAGTTAGAAACTTGTTTGCAGCAGAAAAGCGCCGACCTCATTGAACGAGCTACGGCAGTGAGGAATGAAATGGCTAGTGAAACGCTCATTCATGCTGTGCTTCTACACAGCAGTCCTCACGACTCTCTTAATGCTCTCATGCTTAATACTCACAAATTCATGGCTGACAACCTGCAAGAGCATTGCAGCGCTGCTTTTGAGGCGCTCCTCTATGGGGACACATGTTCAAGTGCAGCAACCAAGTTGAGGCGTTATATTAAAGCGAGTGCAGCGCTGCTCAACCTCCCTTTGCCCCAGGATTTTTAAAACAGCACGTGCAACCTGCTGAAGGTACAAGGCCTGGTTCTGTGACCTCTTCATTCATGCACCTACTACTTTGCATTTTCATTCACGCACCCTCTACTTTGCATCCTCAGAGTTCAAATTGCACGGGTGAATGGCCCTTGTATTAATATCCTGCGCATCTTGCAATATGTCTGTCTCTTGCCGTTGCGTCATGATTGTGGCCTGTGTGGCCTTGTTTGAGCTGTAGCCCTGGGGACTAGCTAATCAAGTAACTGTAGTTGTCGCCAGGTGCCAGTGGCTGTTTGTGAAGGGAATTTACTCAAATAGCAACGCTCCAGTTTGCACACAAGTGTTGCAGGGCTGGAGGAGCATGTTGCAGGTCTGGAGGAGCTCGTCACTGCTCGCATTCAACGTAGATGAGCTTGTGCTACTATTTCATAAATTAGAATATATGGTTCCCTGTACAGTAGTGGTGCATGTGGTCATTGGTCGGTGGACAATGGTGCAAGATTCGTAGATCACAAGTTTAGGATGTTGTCGTGTATCTTAGGGAGCCTCCATGGCTGTATGTGACCTTCTCCATGTGTTGGTGTTTACTTGCGGCAACACAGTCATACAGCTGCATGTTTGCAATTGCATACTCCGCAAACAGCTCACATACGTGCATTTTATTTCTGCATGTAGCATGATATATGTAATGCTTGCTGAGCCAAATAAAATTTGGAATAAAACTACACATTTGTATATGCCTACTCTACAAGTGCAACAGTACCACTAGAGCAAGGTAATAATTGCACATGACTAAGAATAGCGATGCTATGTAAACTCAACAACCTTGCAATTGCATTGCCTTTTGTCTGGTGTCCTCAAATAACAACAGCGCATCTTCATTGCTGAGCCTGTAGCAGCCAATGCCTACAACATATTGGGCATGGCTTTTGAACCAAATCAAGGATCCCATGCAAGTGCAGCAAAACGACACCGACATATATGCAGGTAAAGTAGAAAGCCCATCGATAAGCTGTAGGAGCTGACAGTGTCCGAACTGTAAATGCGGCAGTCCCAAGGGCGCATTTTTTTACATGCCATATGGGCTCTTCAGGAAGATTGTCCTCCAAAGGGGAGCGAAGACTGGCCCCATCTAGCCAATACAAGTGCAGCGTGCTTCATGAGGACATTCAGGGCAGGGAAAACCACGCCGTCATACACACTCAGGTGCAAGATGCGCAAATTTGGAGTGAAGACAAAATAGTCTCGCTGCAGATGCTTGTTCACAATGAGGTCCAATTCCTCTAGCGCAGGCATAAACGTCCTGGTGTGCGACAGCGTACCACCCATCGCCAACTTGCGCATGATGGCGCACAACGCGCTTGGTAGGGGACGCATGGAAGTCACATCAGGATCCCCAACCCTCCTTGTGTATGGGACCACAGATCCCACGTCGAGCGACGTCAGCTGGGTCATTCTGGACACGATGTCCATTCCCTGCATGCCCGCTTCTTTCAACTGCAAAACAAGTGCACACACAAAGCGTGCTTTGAGAAACAGCCCCGTTGCACAACCACTTCACACGCTACGTGTAAGCTGTGAGTACAATGCTGCACTGCTTCAGGTGAGGATAAAACACACCTTTACGAGAGGCATGCGTGGCTCCTTCAGGGTGGTCATGCTGCTGAGGGACGTCACGACCTCTAGTGTTAAAGAGGGTCCAGATTTGACTTTCAGGTACACAAATGATGTCACCTGTGAGAGCTAGGCGGGTAGCGGGACCTTCGAACCATTAGTGCAGACGCGTAGCTCCTTGAAGGAAGGCATAGAAGCAATGGACTTGCTAATGGGAAAGACATCACCTTCACCCCCGTCTGAAGACCTCAAGTACATGCGGCGGCAGTCCCATGCCAACTTCTTCAGCTGCACCTGCGCTGTCAGGTCCATGTCTTCCAGCGCTTGCCTGAACCTCTGGCTGGCGTGGAAGTTACCATCGCAGCCCATCGTGGTGACCTCTAGGTGCAGTTCTTCCATGCTACTACGCGTGGCCAGAAAGGGAGCAAGTGTTAGAAGAAGCTTGTCATCGCCAGTGAGATTAAGCCTGAAGGAAGTCATGCGCGGAAACTGTGTGCCTAGGGCAAGGAAGAACTCAGCCAAATCCGGTTCGTTCCCAACGACACCTATGGTCACGTGAGTGACATTTGGCAACGTGCACAGCTCCGCAAGTGCACTCTGAATATCCCTCGCACGGTAAAAGAACAACACAACTCGCTTACAGGAGGCTTTCAGCAGCTGCCTCCAGCTACCACACACGTGGCACAGGTAAGCGAAAGTCGTCACGTCTACTACCCGTGGACGATCACCATGAGGATGGCGCCTTTTGGGATCAAAGGCCATGTGCAGAATGCGCTCCACAAGCTCATCCCCCAAGTCGCTAAATGAAGTCCTTCCTGCATTGCGGGCAGCACCTGTACAAAACGTAAGGACGTACACAATGTGTGGCGTACACAACATTGCGCAGTCAGGTTAGCTATTGAGGGTGTGGGACAGGTACAGGAGCCAGTAGGTACAAGACCTGCACCGAAGCACAACTGTGCAGCACCAGAACGCGTATAGGCAACACAAAACGATATCCACGACAGGCAAATAGAGCAATGCACGTAGAACAAGGAATTCAATAACTTGACACATGGACACAACGATGCATGAAGATTTTTTGTTTTTTAAGCATGGGACTCGAAATAATGGCACATAGCAAGGTGCCCTCTTCTAAAATGCTACTCACTTAGCCCTACGCAACCTACATGCATGCGAGGATGTCATCTGCTGTACCCATCAGAGCCAACAGCAAAGTAAAACATGCAGGCTCTGATAAGTAAGCTGGTGCAGGCAAACTTTAAAGCCTACGGCTCTGCTATGTCGTGCGGCGGAACTTTCCCGCATGTTGCAGAGCGGTTAGAAGGCGACTGCGGGCGACCAGCAGCGGACCCCTCGGGAGAGGGCACTGAGGCTGTAGGTGTAGTCACAGCGGCCTGAATGTTTGCCATCCTGTTGAATGCAGCAACCATGCCATTGTCCACATTTCATTGCACTGCTAATTTCTTTGACAGCATTTTCAACTGCAATTATTGCTGTATCTGCCACTGCTGCATTTTCATTGCATGTTGCTCTTGGATGAACTGGAGCCTATTCATGTTTGCAGCCTTCTGGTCAGCATCTCGTCCTCTCTGAATGACGAGCTGCCCCTGAAAGGTCGATAGCATGCACTCATGACGCTTTCCACCTACCTCAGCAGCTGCATTTAGGTCTGCCTGTGCAGCTGACTCTGCAAGGTAACGTTTCCTACGCCTCCCTATGGCAGGTGCCTTGCCCCCAGTGTTACCTGGAGATGAAGTAATTGGGGGCGACGTCGGACGTGGCGGCGTAGGACGCGTTGGCGTGATAGCAGGACGGGGTTGCACGTGAGGGGGACTGTGAAGTGGCGAGGATGTACCCGCTGGCCGAGGTGCTGCAGCTGCAGTTGCTGTTGCAGAGGGTGGGAGAGGAACGTCATGCGCAGCAACACCCTCATCGGCCTCGTCAGGGCTGAAGCACTCAACGTCGTCCACCTCTTCATACGCATTGGCGGCATCCGCATTATGAGCGGGAGTCGGCGACCCCTACACCGTGCTGCTGGTGCATCTGCGTGGGGGAGCGTCCACAGGTTTTGCCTCCTGAGCTGCAGAGGATGACTGCGGCATACTAGATGTGCCTGCTTCACCTGCCTCTCAAGTAGCGGCTGCTGCAGCCCTGCAAGCTGCAGCTCTCTGGCGGCGTTGCACCTCCATGAGAGCGTTGTGGTCATGCTCGCCCGGGTTGTGGTAAGCCAGTCGCCACCTCGCTGCTAGCGTCCAATGCTCGTATACTTCTCGTCTTGGGCAGTGCCCATCGGCCCACAGGCCATGGTTTTTTCTGTACGTGGCACCTAGCTCCCAAAACGAGGACTGTCCAGTGTGCGGATTGTACTCGTAGTCCCATATGGTTTTCAGGGCTTTGTGCAATTTGCTCCAGTACTTGTTGATTCCTGACCCTGACCTCTCAATGCCAGTGAGTGCCTTGAGCTCCAATGCTAAGTTATCCCACATGGCTGCTGTCGTCACGAACTTGGAGTGGACATCTTTGGTGCTTGCTTGTTTTGTTTTCAACATAGCCTCGTAGCAATCACAGAGATGACTCTTCTCAGCATCACTCCAATGGATGTTCCTCGCAGGAGCAACATCACCCCTGCCTACTCCACGCGTAATTGTGGAGGGCTGAGCAGGAGCAACAACCTGCAAGGTGCTGGCGTTAACCTGCGCGCAAAGCACATAAATATCGTGAGATTTTAACGGTAGGCAGTAGTGAAGGTTAGCACAACTCGCAGGAAGCATGATTTGAAGCAGTAGTCTGAGTTGAGAGCCACTGACCTCATTATTGTCGACGTGTTGATGCATAGTAAACAGCAATACCTCCACCCCTCTGCCAGGTGGCGCAGCCATCGTGTGCAAGTGTTGTAGGCCATTGAAATTGAATGAAAAGAGCGTGGGTGCCTGCTGTCCGAGAAGTCCTCCAGCGGTAGTAACAGGCGGATTCCAAGCCATAGCAGGGGCCTGACAATCGAGGAGAGGAACAATTGGGGTTGCACCCTGGGCTAGGTGGGCACCGGGCTGAGAGGATAGGGACGCGACATACCGTGCAGGGTGCTGAAAGTTGTGTGGGCTGAATGATCCCTGCAGCGCCAAGGTTGGCAACGAACTTGGACTTGCAGTATAAGATATGGGAGCAGCTGATCCTGAACGAAAATTGTCAGGTGGTTGCCCTCTTGGGGCCCTACCCGGTGGATCCATGGCTGGTAATGGTTAAAGTGGACGCAGCACGGAAATTTATAGGCTTTCATGGAAGGGTACGCCCTCACCATTGTTCCGAAGTTGCCCCTAGGTGTTAAGTGAGATGCCTTTTCTGGGCTGTGTGTGAAAAAAAAGATAGGAGGTGCTTCATGAAGACAGCCGGTAGAAAGAGCCGGCAAGAAGCCCTTTATTTTTACTCTACTCGCTTTTGACGAGTTAAGATATTTTCGTCACAATTTGTGAATGCGATAACGGGAGGGCGCTTCACGCATTGATTTTTGTGTCTGTTTCTGTCAGAACAAAATCTGTGTGGTGCCCGAACCACGAGGAAAAGCGACCAATGTCGTTGGTGGTCTGCTGGGAGGCCGTGGACATAATAATACATCGATGTATTGATGCAAGTTTTCCGGCTCCAATCACTGTGGACAGTACATGGACTAGCGAAGTAGGGAGGTCGAGGCGCGCGCGAGAGAACGTTCGCAAGTCGTTGAAGTGCTCAACAGCTGGCCACCTTGGTTGTGCTAGATTCTTGACATAACATGTAGATTGTGTCACGTTTTCTTGTTTTATAGCACAATCTAAACAATTACTGCGGTGTACTGCGGTGGATTGCGGTGGATCGCGATGGCATGCGAGTGGATTGCGTGCTGCATAGCTTGTCCTTGTGTGCAATATCTCGTATGCATGCAAAGATGTTGCTGACGTCTTTGTCCATCACGGACTTCCGCACTCAGCCGTCGATGAAAATATCTCACTTCAAAGTCGGTTGCCGCGGTCTCCGCGGACGGGAATTACCAGGAGCTTTTTACAGAAAGCTGCTAATGGGTTATCACTGTAAGCGAAGGTGGGACTCGGGAGTCTCGTAGCCTTGTAATCCTTACTTCTAGATCCCAGGGTCCCAACCAGATATCATACATGTGCCATTGCGCAATGTTCATAGTATGTATAGGTAGATATAGACAAATGTACTGACCTGCATATACAGATAATTCTGAGGTAAACACTAATTTGATTAACACCACGGACTGCTAAGTGGCTGCAAAATAAAAACACTTTATTTTGTGCGAGAAGGTCGTTCCAGTGATGTCTTCGCAACCTCTACATATGCTGGGAATGGTTGAGAGGCAGTTGGTAATTTTTACATCCTTTTGAAGGGGTGTTGTGGGTTGGCCTACGCAATTTCATCAAGTCAAGGTCACAAAAACAGTGGAGAACCCAACTTCGATCGTGAAAGCCTGACTTTCACCTTCAAAAGACGTGGAAACTTCTTTCTAAGACTATCCGCTTTTAATGGTGTGCAATCGTTTCGCGTACATGTACATAGCGGTTGTCGTGTGTTACGAGGTCGGGTGCGCCACACAGGTACAAGCAACACATCATAAGCAAGCAGGCTTTGCTGCAATAAAGTCTATAATACATGCGGCTTTATAGCCGAAAAGGGAGTCAAGTCTCAAATGTTTTTTGGTGACTTGGAAATCTAGAAAAGGTCAACATATAGATGCGTAAGGTAAATGCAAAGTCGGTCTTCCGAGGTTGACGGTTCGCACAAGTTAAGCTTGATTTTGTACGTCAACCCCGACTCAATAAATCATGACAGCTGTCGTGCGTTACGAGGTCGGGTGCGCCACATAGGTACAAGCAACACCTCATAAGCAAGCAGGTTTTGCTGCAATAAAGTCTATAATACATGCGGCTTTATAGCCAAAAAGGGAGTCAAGTCTCAAATGATTTAATTCCCCCCCCAGCTCTCAGCCTCTAGCTGATGAGCTGTGTACGCTGCCTAAGGCTAGAGCGAAGCAGTCAGTGCAGAACCAGTCGCCAGCTGGCACACGAGCCAGCGGCGGGTCGAGGCAGCCGATGTGGAAGCCGAGGTTGCAGCTGTCGCAGAGCAGCATCTTGGCCTTTTGGCCAGAACTGTGGCAGATCTGACACGCCCTGTCTTTGGGCGGGCGCGCGTCGCGGGGACGAATCTGCATGTCAAAGTTAGGAAGGTGGCATGGTCCACAATTCTTTGTGTGGTCCTTGTGAAGACGGCCATCTGCGCCTTCCAGCTCCAGGACTCCTGACGCCAAGATGCGCTTGACGCGCAGGATGACCGATGAGCTGCTGATGTCGAGGGTGTTCTTTGTCTGGCGTCGCAGGTACACGAAGTCACCTGCGGAAAACCGCAACACCCGCGGACGATAGGCTCCTCCACGAGTCATGGCATACCTTAGCGTATCGCAATGCTGTGCGATGCTGAGGTTAGCCATGGCCATGGGCATCAGGCGCTGAAAGAGCTGCGCACGCTGCCTAATAAGAGCACTCCACGTCTCGGGGCTGTCCAAGTCCAAGACGATTTTGGCCACGGTCCTGCCTGCGGCGGGCAGGACTGGCTAGCGGCCGTAGAGAAGGAAGCAGGGAGAGTGAGAGGCCAAGGAGGCCTGCTTACTGAACCTGTACCCCATAGCCAACCACGGGAGGGCATCATCCCAGTGGGTGCTGTCGTGGGCAAGGCAGTACTTCCGCAACCCAAGCTTGACGGTCTACACCATACGCTCTGCAAGGTTGTCAGCCTGTGGATGATCGCGGGAGGTGGTGCGGTGGTCGATCATAGAGTGCTCCAGTAGCTTCTGAAAGCTGCCCTGGAAGTCCTTGCCTTGGTCGGTCAGTACCTCAGCGCAGCCGCCAAAACGGCTAAGGACCTGTTCAAGAAAGGCCTGAGCGATCCCCTCACTTGCCTTGCTGGGTAAAGGCACAAGTTCGATCCACTTAGACATGTGCTCAATCATCACCAAGACGTAGAGGTTGCCTCGGCAAGACTTGGGCAGCTCCCCAGCTAAGTCGAGCGACTACCTGTAGAACAGCCCCTGAATAAGAAGGGGGCTGAGAGCGACGGTGCGAGCTGTGAAGCTCGAGCGCACACGATCGCAGAGAGTGCAGCTGCTGACGACGTCGGCGACGACCTTAGTCATGCCTGACCACCAGTACTCAGCCTGAAGAAGGTTGAGCGTGCCTTTGACACCGAAGTGTCCCAGTGCCTCGTGTACCCGGCGTACCAGCTGACTGCGTATAGCAGGCTCAGGGACCACCAGGACGGACCCGTCCGCCATCAGTCGGCGCATGCATCCCTCCATGTAGACGAAGTCGCGGCTGAGCTGGAGGATGCGATCGCGCTCCCTCGTGGTAATGCCTGAGACCATCTCCCTAGAGGTAACGTACTGCAGCACTGGGGCGTCCTCCCAAACATCATCGGGCCACCGGTGCTAGCTGTCCTGCTCTTTTGCTGCTGCCAATGCCAAGCGCCGCATGTTGACAGTTACCATGGCCATGCTTGTGAGCCCTGCGGGCCGCACCTCGCTGTCCACGGTGAAGGCCAAGAATGCTGCCGCGTGCCACGCCACAGGCTCGTCCTCATTATGGCGTGCCACATTCAGGTCCCTCGACGATGGAAGAGGGTTACGGCTGAGGCCGTCGGCGTCCATGTTAGTGGACCCAGGGCGGTGGTGCACGTCAAAGGTGTACTCCTGCAGAATGAGCGCCCATTGTGCGTACTTGCCCGTCAGGCGTTCCGACGTCATGAGCCACTTGAGTGGCTGATGGTCGGTGACCAGGCGAAAGTGGGTGCCGTAGAGGTAGTGCTTGAAGTGCACAATTGCCCATATTGCCGCCAGGCACTCCCCCTTGTAAGAGCCGTAGTTGCTCTCGGCGCGGTTGTTGCTGCGGCTAGCGTAGGCCACCACGTGCTCGAAGCCCTCGTGCTCCGATACCAACACCGCGCCCAGTCTTGCCTGCGACCAGTCGGTGTGGAGGATGAAGGGCTTCTTGTAGTCGGGCCACCGCAGCACCGGTGCGCTCACCAACAGCTCCTTGAGCTTGTCAAACGCCGCCTGCTGCTCTCGCCCCCACACATAAGCAACACCCTTCCGCAACAAGTCGTTGAGCGGCTTGGCCAGCTCGCTGAACCCTGGCACGAAGCGCCGATAGTAGTTGGCGATGCCAAGGAAGGCCCTCAGCTGCCAGAGATCCGTGGGAGGCAAAATGCCCGTGATGGCTGAGATCTTGGCCAGCTGCGGCGCCAGACCGGTCAAAGAGAGCAGATGCCCGAGGTACTCCACCTCTCGAGTCCCAAACGTGCATTTGCCGGGATGGCACTTGAGCCCCGCGGCCTCCAAGCGCTCCAACACAGCAGTGATGTGGGCCACGTGCTCCTCAAACGTCTCACTGAAAACGAGCACGTCATCGATGTAGCACCGAGCAAAGGGTAGCCCTGCCAGCCCCTTATCCATGACCCTCTGAAATGTGGCCGGCGCGTTCTTCAACCCAAAAGGCATCACCACCCATTCGTAGAGGCGCTGTGCCCCCCAGAATGTCGTCTTACGTTGATCCTTCTCGGCGATGGGAATCTGGTTGAAGCCCTGGCGCAGGACCAGCACTGAGAACCAAGTGCAGGTGCCAATGTCATCGAAGATCTCGTCTGGCGTCGGCATAGGGTACCTGTCTTGCTCAGTGACCTCGTTCAGCCGACGATAGTAACCGCACATCCTCTTCTCGGACTCGTTCCCCGCGGCATCCTTCTTGGCTGGCATGACCGTGGGCGCGGCGTAGCGAGATGACGACTCCTTCATGAGCCGACTGTCCTCCAGCTTGCCTGTCTTTGCGTCGATTAGACCATCCTCGAAGTGACTGTAATGATACCTCTTGAGGAAGATAGGCTCCTTGGACGTGAGAGGAATCCGCATGGGATCCCCTTTGTAGCGCCCAAGGTCGTGCATGCCGCTGGCGAAGCTGACGCTGGGTCTCACATCCAGCAGTGTCGTCAACTGGGCCACCTGGGCGTCAGCGAGAGTCCCCCCCAGCTTCCATGTAGACAAAGCTGGTGAGGGCGTCTGTACTGCAGCCGGCTCCTCCTGCCTTGCTGCTGGCGCCAGCGGTGGCGCGACAGGTGTCGCCTGCCCTGCAGCTATCTGTTCTCTGCTTGGGATGGATGCCTCCTCTTGTGCAGCTGCTGCCAGCTGTACTACCCCGCTTGCCTAAGGTCCTGCCTGAGGTCGCGAGCGAGGAAAAAGAAATGATGACCGGAACTCCCTCGGTCGCTGTGAGGCCTCCTCTCTCCTGCGTCCCCCCTCTAGCAAATCAGGAGCATCACGGGCTAGCGGCGGGGACTGAGGGCGTGCGCGGGCCTGCGGGGCAGTCCCCTCGCGCTAAGAATGCCACGCGGTGCCGGGCGGGGCCTGACCGTCACCGTTAGGGTAGTCTCGTCCATGGCATCAGGAGGTTAAGAGAGCTCCGGGTGGCGCGCCTCTGCGTAAAGAGGGACCAAGGCCTGTGTCTGCAGCAGGATCCATGTGAGGACGTTGGCGTCAATTGCCTGTCCCAGGAGGCGAATGCGGTTCACCTCTGTGAGACTGTCCAGCTCTGTGAGGTGTGGCGGGAAGCCCATGGCACGCTCCATCTCCGTCGGGCGGGGCCTGTCAAACATGCCAGTCTCCAGGTCAATGACCATCCCGCGCTGAGCGCCCACAAAGGCATCGCTGTCGTAGCGGCTGACAAAGGTAGGGAGCGCGCGCGTAACGGCGTGAATGTCCAAGCTGCGCCTGCGAGGGATGTGGCAGCACCGTCACGCGCTGCGCCAGCCGAGGGGCATTGAGGATGGAGTCAACGTTGCGCGTGTGGCGCGGATGGGCGGCTGCCAAAGCCTCAAGCGTTCCTGGCATAGCCAGGTTGGTGAAGTAGGCGCGGACGCAGTGCGTGAACGAGCCAATCTGGGCAGCGTCGATGACGGCCTCACGACCAACGTAGCTGCTGCAGAGGGCAAAGTCGGCACTGACATCGGGCCGATGGTCGTGGCGGGCGGCCACGTTCTCCAGGATCCATGCAAGAGTGTGCGGCGGCTGATGGTCCTCCACCATGTTGAGGACACGGAGCAAGTGCGAGAAGAGAGCCGTGCGAGGGTCACTGAGTGCCCGACCATACCCAGCTCTGGAAAAACCCTAACACTCCAAACCTGCGATGATGAGTTCGATGGACCAAGGCAAGTGACATGCTCGACGGTGATGTCACGAATGTCCATGGGCCAGTCGGTCTGCGCGCGGCGGAAGGCGTGCGCGGGAAGGAGGTCTGGGAACCTCTCGTGGCATAGAGCCATCTGCCGACGGGCCACCTGCTGAGCCTCAGGATCGGGGTCCACGTAGACGTAGCGGCGCACGGGAATGCCGGCCTGCAAGGTCGCGAGCAGCCCTGCGGCGATGCCGGCGAAGAGCTCAACAAGCACGATATCGCCGGGCCGCTCGTCGAGCGGGTCGGCACAGATCGGTGTCAACAGCGGGCGGCACCCTATGGCAGGATCACCAAGCTGCGCGGGAGGCGGATAGGTGCGCTCGGCACTGTGCTGGTGTGGCGCCATGCGGAGCGCAACCACGGCGCGCTTGGCGTAGTCGCGCGTGAGGCCGAGAATGCGGTCTGCGATGGGCAGAGGACGCCCCTCTCGAGCGTGGGCCTGATAGGAGCGCCACCTCATGCGGGCGTCCTGCGAGGCCTCCGGCGGCAGCGCGGGCATGACGCCGGGCCATGCGAATGCACAGCTGCTGCCATTGGCCACGCTCAGCGAGATCGTCCTGGTGCGAGGCTGCGTGGGCCAACTGGTCCAAAACGGGCCGCTGAGGCAGATAGGGATGCAGATTAAAGTAGGCGCGTTGACGCTCTCGCATGGCCTCAGCGGGGCCTGTGCAGGCTGATCGCTCCGGGCTGGCAGCCACCTGCCGTGGTTGGACGAGCTGGCGGGGGGCCAACTGGACTCGCGGGCGGGGATGCCCTCGCGTAGCTGGCTCAACGCGGGGATGCCGAAGATGCGGCATGAGCACTGCTCGTGTGGTGGCCAGGAACGGGTGGCGAGGAAGCGGCTTGCCAGTAGTGCGCGCCACCTTCTGAGGAGGCGATCTCGAGGGGCCGTCGCCTGCGATGTGGCTGCGTGGGACGCCGGCGCGTCGAGCTGCAGGGTCGGGGTACAGCGCGTAATGCGCCTGTGAGGAGGAATGCGTGTTGTCGTAGTCCGGGAGAGGGCACAAAGGTGGCGTGCCTCCTCGCTCCCGAGTGTTGTTGTATGGGGGCCTGCGCTCCCTTTCATCGTATGGCGACGTAATGGAGCGGGACCGTGGCTCGCAAAGAAGAGTGACCTCTCGCGCCTCACGCAGGGACGTGAGCGACCGTGAGCGCCTCGTCTCGCGGAGAGGAGTGGTCTCTCGGGCGAGCGGAATGGTCGGCTTGGTACGGTGTGCGTATCGCGGGGTCGGATGGGCTCAGGTAGACGCGCCTGCACGCGGCAGGTCAAGGATGCTGCTCCGAGGCTTCAGCTGGCGTACCGGAGGCGTGGCAGTGCTGGAAGAACCAGGTGCCGCGCGGGCGGAGGCAAACAAGTATCTGACGCGGCACTCGTTGCTCGTGGAGCAGTCATGGGATACGGGGCGGCTGGGTCCAGCTGCGGCGGCGCGGGCCGCGGCCTTCTGCGGCAAGTTGCTGAAATCGGGCGGGCCTGTAGGCCTGCGCCGGACGTGCGTCGGGAGCGTATGTGGCCGAGGCTCCTCCAATAGCTGCGCGAGGTACTCCTCCGCAGACTCCTCGGGAAGCTGCTCCCACTGCTCCTCCTCCTCCTCGTTGCTGTCAAGATGTAGGTCGTCGGACTCGCCAGGATAGGCGCCTTGGTGCATGGCCTCCTCCTTTGATGCCGTCATGCGAGGCTAGTAGTTGCCATTGTGGTGTGATGCGCGTCGGGATGGCGGCTGAGAGTCCATACTGTACTGGGTGGCCACGCCAACGGGTACGTCGTGGCGTACGCGGACGTCTGTCCTCGCTGACGGCCCGCTGCAAGAGGGGGCAGCCGCCGCTGTGTCACAAGCAAGGACTGCGGCAGCAACGGCCGTACGGGCAACGGCGAGAGCCTTGGTGGCATCCTCCGCCATCTGCCGCATCCTGGAATGATGCGCTGCGCAGATGCGTATCTGCTCCCTGGCCAGGGCTGCCAGGACATCCACCTACTCCTGAGGTGTAAGGTGGAGCTCTGCGCTAGGCAGGTCTGGCTCCTCATCCTGCGGCTCAAGCAGGTCCTCTCCCACAGACATCTCTTTGTCCTCGGGCCCTCCATTATAGGTCTGGACCACTGGCCGGCCGTCGCCCAGCCCCATGAAGCCGTAGAGAGCGGACACCGCTGGGCGGCGATCGACGATGTCGAGGGGCAAGGATGCCGTGCGCGTCCCTCTTGACTGCCAGTCATGTCGATAGAAGACCCGCTCTGCCCAGTTGTCGACCGCGGCGTCGATAGAAAAGAGCACGTCCTGCCCTAGTAGAACGTCAAAGGACTTCGAAGGAGTGACGAGCACGTGCCGATGGATGGTCGTCTCGTCTGCAGTGCCCGGGTGGAGAGTGAACCGCAATGCCATCCTTGTGCGGCCTGTGACGGACTCGGAGGTGCCGGCCGCGGTGTTGATGCGCTTCGGCGAGTCCTCCAGGTCGGTCAAAGAGAGCCCCAGACAACGGAAGCAGCGCAGGCTGATGAGGACCGGCTGCGCGCCCGTGTCAAACATGATGCGTTGCGGCGCCTGGGTGTTGACGACCACGATCCCCTGCGAATTATCAAAAACGCGGCGTTAGGCGTGCTGATCATCCTGCGCTCATTCGCAAGACGCGCTGGTGCGGAGCGCACCGCGATTGCGGCATCGGCTGTAAGCCTGCCGATGGCAGCGCGCACAGTGTCCGCGCGCGACCGAAGCAGCAGCTGAGCGGCCTGCCTTGTCGCCTCCATGGAAACGCCGAGCTCCGGTAAGGAGACCGCCGGCATGCGGTGCAGTGCCAGCGAGATGACTTCGGCGCTGAGCTACACCGTCGTCATCGGCAAAGTGAGCACGCGTGACGCGGGCTCCGTTGGGGCTGCTGGCGTCTCCAACACGCGAAACAAACGGGGTAGGCGCGGCGCCTCCTCCGTTCGTCGTCCCTGGTCTGGCCCGTCGCGATTCTGTGACGCCGCGGGCCGGCCGGCTGGTGCCACGAGCGTGTGCTCGCGGCCAGCGCGACCGACCGCAGGGCGGCCGGCGAGAGGCTGCGTGCGTGCGTGCGCAGGCCAAAATGGCAGCTGCTGGCGCAGTCGCAAGGCCCGACGCAAGGCCTATTGCATGACCTGCCGCAGGGCCTGTCGTGCTGCCTGTCGCAGAGCCTCCTCCAAGGCCTGGCAGGCAGCCTGCCGGAAGGCCTGCCGCCAAGCCTGTCGTGCGGCCTGCCGCTGAGCCTGTCGCGCGACCTGCCGCAGAGCCTCCTCCAAGGCCTGTCGCGCAGCCTGTCGTATGACCTGCCACAATCCCAAGGCTAGTTGCGGCTGGCGCGTGACAATGTCATATTTGCGGATGCAGGCGCCAGCGTAGCCGCCGGAAGCGCAGCGGCTGCAGCTGCAAGCACGACTGCAGCTATTGGCAAGCCCGCGGCTGTCGGGAGGCTGCCACGTGGCACCTCTTGGGGGCTCCTAGGGCCGAGGGGTCGCGTCGTCAGGCCGGCGTCGGCGCCAGTCTTGGCTCTCCCGTGCAAGGCTCGCGGCGCCCTCCCCCTGGTGCGTCCGCTTGCGGGAGCCCCGGCAGCGCGAAATGCGCGATCGCCGGGGTTTTGTGTGTAGCCAGGGTTTAGGCCCTGGCTGTGCGCAGTCGTGCCGGCACCGTCGAGACCCTGCAGGCTGATCTGGCCGCACAGCGACGTCGGGGTAGCCCCCCCCGACTGCGGATGGCGGTCGTGGCCGCCAGACCTGTGCTGGCTGGGCTGGGCTGTGTACGCGTGCCAAGTGGCGGCACGCGTGCGCTAGGAGTAAAACCTTGGCTGCAAGCAGCTGCGGGCGCGCCGTCGGTGCCCTGCCCGGGAATCTGGCCGTACAGCAAAGTTGGGGTAGCCCCCCTTGTCTGGAGATGGCGGACGCAGCCGCTAACTGGACCCGACTCCGTCATTTTTTTGGTCAGGTTGTCATAATCGACAAATTTTGAGCTTCCCACGCGCGTTTATTGGTCGGTTTTTACGCCGACACACGTATTCAACACGTTTTACGGCCTGGGTTGACAAAATTTGTGTGTACGTATGCGTTATACGTATACTACAAAATTGTATCCCATAACAAGGTCCCTTGCGTTGCCGCGGCCTGAGTGCCCGGGATGTGCACACTTGTAGGTGGGAGGAGTGCAATGATCCGCCACGTGGCCGATTGCGGCGCGTGCAATAGGGCGCCAATCGCGACGGACTGCGATCGGAGGTGTCGGTTTAAACTGTATAAGTACAATTGGCGCGCGATCGTAGTATCTCGAACTACCTGTTCGGTCGTATCGCTACACTCTGTGTCTTAGTTTTTTTTTCCGCTTGTTGGTTGGCTGCTCCCTTGCTTGTCCAATAAATCCTTTTTTTTGCCCTCGCAAATCTCTCCTTACGCATATCCATTTCCCGGAGGCACTTGCCTCATTTATTATAAACAAAGAAATTGACTTGAAAGCTCCTCGCACGTTG
Source organism: Mesotaenium endlicherianum (assembly GCA_009602735.1). Taxonomy (NCBI): domain Eukaryota; kingdom Viridiplantae; phylum Streptophyta; class Zygnematophyceae; order Zygnematales; family Mesotaeniaceae; genus Mesotaenium; species Mesotaenium endlicherianum. The sequence continues at coordinate 482,400 of WELA01001462.1, forward strand.
ACTCGGACCCTATCGCGTCGTGCAACAGTTGAGCCGTTAAAGCCTTGTTGCCTTTCCACACACCACCCACATTGGCCATAATACGCGGATGAAGCCTTACCTCCTCCAAGCCCCCGCCTAGAGAGTCGTCCGCCTCTTTTTTTGGGGACAAAGTAGTGTTAGATACACATACTCAGCAAAAGAAATTATTGGATGCATAATTTCCATACTCGGTATAACAAAGTCAACCCATCAACTTAATTCCTTCTAAAATCATCAAAGTGGTTCATTAATAACAAATTGATAGCATCATCTTAAGATCCGCTAAGTAGCACATATCTGTTAGGGAACAATTCATTAGGTCCTAAGTATTAAAGTGGACCCCATATATGTAAATTCATAATTCATGTAATGAATCAGTATCTTGGTGGATATAATATTCAATTAAATATAACAGTCAATTGGGTTCAGTCAATTGAACCTTCAAGTTTAGTAAATACTATGTCTGCTGGATATTAAGTAATAATTGTTGTACAGACTCAGCCAATGGCAGTAGGCTGAAGTCAACTTAGGTTAGCTTGCTGACACATTCTTTGACAGTCAGCTGACTGCCGTACCCGGTAGCAGTGAATTGTCTAGATATGCATCTAAGTGTGATATGCTAGATGAATGGCAAGAGGACACCCTTGGGTGGATGGCGATTCGGGATGATGGGAGAAAGCTGTGGATTAGGTTAGTCGAGGTCCTACCAACGTGGTCAATTCTTGGATAGGCGGTGCCATCGCACTTGCCGTTGAAGAGTAAACTCATTCCATGTACATAGATTAGACATGCTCTTGAGTTCGACATTCGGGAACGAGGCCAACTATTTTGTACTGCTTCCTGAAAGGACTGAATCCAATGCGAGAAGCCATTGACACGAATTGTCTTCTAACCTTGCTTATGTATGAGTTTACTAATGGCATAATTTATGCTCGTTAACTTGCATTTGACTTATGAATATTGGAACGCTGGTTCTGAAGTCTTTTGTCGAATACTAGGTAATCAGAAAACCCTATAAGATTACTTTTTGACTTGAAGATCTTTTATTTATTGTTAATTGTCTACTGGTAAGTTGATTCATTTCAATTCATCTCCACAAATGACCATCTGCAGATGCTTCTTTGCTTATCACATCACTTTTCTTTTTTTTACTCATTCGTTCCAACTTTGCACACTCAATATAAGACACCACAATTGAGTATATATTTGTCATGCTTTGAAAAAGATTTATCAGCATTTTAGCTTTTCATGAAATCTTTTATTTTACGCGCTTTTCAGATAGAGTATTTGAGGTTATAACACTCAATTTTACGATTTACTTACTTTTAGAGAAACGTCATTGAATCTTGCATTTCAATATTTCCTACGATCTTAATGAGTGTAATGAGTAATTTCATTCAAAAAACAATCATAATGAAATCTCTAAAGCTGATATAAAAATGAACTGTCACTTCCATTGTAGTGACACTAATAGATAAAGTATTGAGTAAAATAGAATACTTTATCTGATCAAGACAAGGACCTTTGTACACAAGTGGTAGCTTCTTGAAAGAGAGATGGCTTCTCAAAAATTAATGTATTTCTGGGATTTGGCAAGTACAAAAGTGATTCTGGAATGCCTTTTTACGTTCTAGCTCTTGTTTATATACTTGCTACATTAGTAATTTCAGGAAGGTGCATGTTGATGTGTTGGCATCCAACACATCCCAAACCTTGCCACCTCTTTCTATAATAATGTACACATGTCCTTTTGACCTAAAATAGCATATTTGACTTTTGCCACATGGAGTTCTTCTAGGTCCTTCCTCTAACTTTGAAAATGCCATAGAAGGTTCAAGGGACACAAACCAAGTTACTAGAGTATCTATTCACACTTGAATCTACAAAAAACTACTCTAGAAGTATTCAAAAGCAATAAATTCAAACAAACTAATATGTAATAATTCATATCACATCACTCCCCCGGCAGAAAAGCCGACGTCTCGGCACGTCAAGTCAGGCTTTACACATGTGAAGAAGACCAGTCAATGGCTTCAAGTCAAGTGACACACATGTAAAGAAGACTAGTCAAAGGTTCCAAGTCAGTTGCTACAGATGTAAGGTAGACTAGGCAAGGTCGTGGGTGGCGTGACCTTAGTGGCTAGCCTACTTCTTGATGATAAATGTTGTCCATTATGGGGTCGGGCGCGTCTGCTTGATATAAGCAACACACAAGTGGGCAAGCAAGACTTGCTATGGTGAAAGCGAAAGTGCATGCGGCCTTATGGCCAAAAAGAAGTTCAGCTTTCAAATGTTTTAATTGCTATCATGACTCTCGGGTCGAGACCGTCGCCCAAGCCGAGACACACGTGCGTCGACCAACGACCTAAGAGGGCCGACTTTGACTTTGCTTCACGCATTCATATGTTGACCTTTGCTAGCATTCCAAATCGCTAAAGTGTAGAGCGTCGCGTCACCTTCCGAACGGCATCGGTTGCGCACCATTTGGCCAAGTGTCGAGCAAGATATCCGCGATCTAGTCCGCGCCACCTACCGGCCCTTTGCAGATTTTCACCAAAGGCCACTTTGTGACTCAATGTGCCCAAACGCCACATTGTTGGCTCTTTGCGACTCCAAGGACCTTAAGCGATTAGCTCACGAATCCGCGAGCTTGATAAAGTACACTTAGCATGCATTAACATAGTATATGAGCACCATTTGAGCTATAACTTGGTGACCGCATCACTCCTTCCTCCTCCTTAAGTTTCTGATCTACTTTTGAGGCATTATTGAGGTAGCATTGGTCGAGGTAGGCTCCGCCAATAAGAGTCATGCATCCACTTCCTTGCACTATATTTGATTGGTGTGTGTTGTGCTTAACCAGTAGGAGAGCTAGTACTTGCCTTACCTCCATTTTCGTGGACCTAAGAGAGCCTCCTAGAGTGATTGTGTGCATTGAATCCGCCACCTTCAACGTCGATTTTGCAGGGAGTATGTAGCAGTAGATGCCCTTAGAATGACATCTTTTTAGAAGTCAATTATACCAGCTGTAAGCCGCACAGAGTTATCAATAAAGCTCACACTTTTACCTCTTGTGTTTTCAGGACCACTTAGTCTCTCTCTTGTGAGAGCGAGCCCTCCTGGCTTCCAGTCACTTGAAGAACTTCACAAGTGATGAGCAAAGTCACAGCTTAAACCCTGCCATGGAACTACTCTTGAAGATCATGATGTACTTCCAGTGATCTTTTGGGCCAAACCTCATCAGTTGTAATCCTACCAAATTACAATCTTGAGGTGCTCACTCTGAAAAGTACACGTCTCCTGCTGTCGTACGTGATGGGGTCGGGCGCGTCTGCTTAATATAAGCAACACACAAGCGGGCAAGCAAGACTTGCTATGGTGAAAGCAAAAATGCATGCGGCCTTATGGCCAAAAAGAATGTCAACTGTCAAATATTTCAATCCCCCCCTCAGCTCTCATCCGCCAGCTGGTGAGCTAATAATGCTACTGCTAGCTAACTCAGAGCGTCACCACAGAACCAGTCTCCAGCGAGGACGCGCTCCAATGGGGGGTCGAGGTAGCCGATGTGGAAGCCAATGTTGCAGCTGTCGCAGAATATAATACTTTATCTATTCAAGACAAGAATCTTTGAACACAAGTGGTAACTTCTTGAAAGTTAATATATTTTGGAAATTGGCAAGTACAAGAGTAATTTCCCAGGATTGAAAGTGTCTGGTTTGCCGGGCTTGATGAGCTTCCTTGCTCTTGTAGGCTCTTGTGGAGGCGCTTGAGCCGAGGTTGGATTTTGAGCGTTGCTCGCGATAGGGGCAACCATGGCAGCCATAGCTTCTCTTGACGCTTGCACGGTTGCTTCATAGGTGGCCAACCCCACTTGGTTGTGGACGATCATTAGGAAGGCTGCCCACTCATTTGCGGGACCTCCTTGTGGTTGCATCTTAGCCCTTTGCTAGGGCTGTGGCAGATCTGGCATGCCCAGTTCTTGGGCGGCCGCGCGTCGCGGGGATGAAACTGCACATCAAGGCAAGGAAGGTGGCATGGACCACAATTTTTTGTGTGGTCCTTGTGAAGACGGCCATCTGCGCCTTCCAACTCGAGTACTCCGGATGCCAATGCATGCTTGACGCGCAGGATGACCGGCGAGCTGGTGGTGTCGAGTGTGTTCTTCGTCTGGCGTCGCAGGTACACGAAGTCACTTGCAAAAAACTGCAACACCCAAGGACAATGGGCTCCTCCACGAGTCATTGCATACCTCAGCGTGTCGCGGTGCTGGGCAATACTGAGGTTGTCCATGGCCATGGGCATTAGGCGCTGGAAAAGCTGTGCTCAAAGCCTTCGTGCTCCTGCACCAACACTGCTCCCAGCCTTGCCTGCGACCAGTCGATGTGGAGGATGAAAGGCTTGGTGTGGTCGAGCCGCCGCAACAGTGGAGCGCTCACTAGCAACTCCTTGAGCTTGACAAACGCAACCTGCTGCTCTGTCCCCCATACATAGGCCACCCCCTTCCGCAGCAAGTCATTGAGTGGCTTAGCGAGCTTGCTGAAGCCAGGCACAAAGCGGCTGTAGTTGTAGGCGATCCCTAGGAAGGCCCTCAACTGCAAGATGTTGGTTGGCGGCGGGATGCCTGTAATGGCCGAGATCTTGGCCAGCTGCGGTGCCAAGCCGCTGGAGGAGAGGAGATGCCCAAGGTACTCCACCTTTCGGGTCCCGAAGGTGCACTTCCATGAATGGCACTTGAGCCCAACGGCCTCCAAGCGGTCCAGGACGGCGGTGATGTGCGCCACGTGCTCCTTGAACGTTTCACTAAAGACGAGCACGTCAATATACCACCGGGCAAAGGATAGCCCTGCCAGCTCCTTATCCATGACCCGATGGAAGGTAGCTAGAGCGTAGTTCAGCCCGAAGGGCATCACCCTCCACTCGTAGAGGCGCTGTGCCCCCCAAAACGCCGTCTTGTGCTGGTCCTTCACCGCTATAGGTATCTGGTTGAAGCCCTGCCTCAAGTCCAGCACCGAAAACCATGTGCACGTGCCAATGTCATCAAAGATCTCGTCAGGGGTAGGCATAGGATATCTGTCCTGCTCAATAACCTCGTTCAGCTTACGATAGTCACCTCACATCCTCTTCTCAGTCCAGTTTCCCAAGGCATCCTTCTTCGCCGGCATGATCGTAGGGGCCGCGTAGCTACTAGGTAGAGCAGGACTCCCAAATAAGCTGGTTGTCCTCCAACTTGCCAGTCTGCGTGTTGATCAAGCCGTTCTCGAAGTGACTGGAGCAGTATTGCTTTAGGAAGATGGGCACGTCGGACGTGAGGCGGAGCCTCATGGGGTCACCAGTGTAGCACCCCAAGTCATGCATGTCGCTGGCAAAGCAGGCACTGCGTCGGGCATCGAGCATCCCCGTCAGCTACGCTGCCTGCTCCGTGGTAAGGGGCCCCCCTAGATTCCATGTGGAGGTTGGTGGGGGTGGTGCGTACTCTGCACCAGTCACCTCCTGTGCTGTTGTTGCAGAGCTCTGCCCCCCTGCTGGCGTCGCCTGTTTGCTGGCAAAGAGCGGCTGCCTTGCACCTGCTCTTGCTGGCTCCTGGCCTGCGGATGCCAGTTGACCTGTAGGAGCGGCCTGCTAGCGTGCAGGATAAAAAAGAAAGGGGGAGAGATGCGGCTCCTTGGACCGTTGTGCCTCCTCCCACCGCCGACCCCCCCCCAGCGGGCCAGAGTCGGAGCCGGATGCAGGCGGCGGCTGGTACGGCTGACAAGGAGGTGCCTGGGGGGTGGGCCCTTCTCGCTGGGACCGCCAACGGATGCCGGGTCTATGGTCGGGCTCGTCTAGATGGCGGGTGTAATGAATTAGTATATTAGTGGATATAATATTCATTTAAATATAATAGTTAACTAAGTTCAGCCTGCTAAAATTTAGTTAATAGTCAATCTGCTGGACTTTACATAATTATCAGTTTAATGACTCAGTCAAAAGCAGCAGGCTGAAAGTCCATGTAAGTCAGCTTGCTGACACATTCTTTGACAGCAAGCTGACTTCCGTACTCGGTAGCAGCGAACTGCCTTGATATGCATCTAAGTGCAATATGCTAGATGAATGGCCAGATGACATCCCTAGGATGGATGGCTATTCGGGATGATGGAAGATGGCGGTGGATTTGGTTAACCGAGGTCCTACCAACGTGGTTAACTCCCGGGTAGACGGTGCCATCGCACTGACCGTTGAACAGTAAACTCATTCCATGTACATATGCTAGGCATTGCCCTCGAGTTCGGCATTCGGAAACGAGGCCAACTCTCCTGTACAGCTTACTGAGAGAGATCTGAATCCAAGGCGAGAAGCCATTGATACGCACTGTCTTCTAACCTTGCTTATGTATGAGTTTACTAATTCGCATCATTAATGCTAGTATACTCGCATTTGACTTACGAGTATTATTCACTGCTAGTGTATTGTCCTTCGCCGTTTCACCAGTTAACGGAAATTACCATAAAGATTACTTGCTGATATAAAGATCTTTATTAATTGTTAATCGCCTATTTGGTAAGTTGATTCATTTCAGTGGTATCGGAGCAGTTATCACGGTCTTCTTTGTATGGTAAGGACAAGGTCTCAAACTAGCAACTCCCGAGACGTGGAGAACCAGGATAACGAGAATGTCAAAAACCAGGCGGAAAGCCATGTAGCGGGAACCCGTACCTATTCTGAAGCGGTAGCAGATACTGCAGCTAGGGAGGCTGCAGATGAGGCAGCTGCTATTGCCTCAGTCGCAGCTCAGCAAACTAACGGGGAGATAGCCAGACTAGAAGCTGAACAAGTAGCAAAGGCCGCTGAAGATACAGAAAGGAGGGAAGGACAGCCAGCTGACGAGCGCACTGTTGAAGAACTTATGGCATCAAGGGCCAATGTTCTGAACCCACCTCCTGTCGTACAACTCAATGTACCCCTAGGTCAAATACGTGACCGGCTGAATGCGGCAGGAATTGCTGCTGCAAGAGCAGGAGGGATTGTTGAGGACACTACTCAGCGAGTAGATGCCAATGCTGCTGCTGCATTTGCTAATCTACCACCCCAAAATGTAGACTTGGGAGCATTGTTCGTTCAGATGCAGTCGCAAATGGCGACCATGTATCAGTCCCAGCAGGAGGACAAAAGAATCATAATGTCCCTACTCCGGGACAGAGACCAACTGGGGTCTCACACCACTAGTGGTGGTGGCCGAGGGCCTAGTAAGCCCAAGCCGAAACCTCCCCAGGACTATGATCCTGAGGGAAACAGAAAATATTACCTGATCAAGTTTCTCGCGGATGTTGAGCAGTGGCTGGAGAACTACCCAGAACTGCAAGATTACGAGAAGGTCAGGCACACCGGTGCGCTACTGAAAGGCAGTGCCGCAGACTGGTGGCTTTACTGGAAGGGAGAGCGTAAGGCTCGGCAACTCGGTGGCCCTACGTAGGGAAATTTGTCGAGAAGTTGCATGAGAAGATTGATGTCATCAACCAGCAGGAGAAAGCTATCTATGCGATGATCTCCCCGACACTGAGCAGACCACTTCAGTTGCTGAGTTCGCTCAAAAGTTCCAAGAGAACATGATGAAGCAGCCGGATTTGCCAGAACGGTATAGGATAGCATACTTCAGGTATGGCTTGAAATCCGAGGTCTCTGGTCATTTTGCTGAGAAAAAGTATGAGAAACTGGCTGACTTGATCCAGGATGCTGACGCCTGGGATCAGCAGCAGTTCAATCACAAGCGCCAGAGTAACGCTTTGGTGTCTAAGATTGTCAAAAAGCCCCACGGTTCCTACAATGC
>WELA01001462.1:505913-597587 GCA_009602735.1 Mesotaenium endlicherianum
TTACTCTGGCGCTTGTGATTGAACTGCTGCTGATCCCAGGCGTCAGCATCCTGGATCAAGTCAACCAGCTTCTCATACTTTTTCTCAGCAACATGACCAGAGACCTCGGATTTCAAGCCATACCTGAAGTATGCTATCCTATACCGTTCTGGCAAATCAGGCTGCTTCATCATGTTCTCTTGGAACTTTTGAGCAAACTCAGCAACTGAAGTGGTCTGCTTCAGCGTCAGGGAGATCATCGCATAGATAGCTTTCTCCTGCTGGTTGATGACATCAAACTTCTCATGCAACTTCTCGACAAACTCTACCCATGTTGGGTCACCGAGTTGCCGAGCCTTACGCTCTTCCGTCCAGTAAAGCCACCAGTCTGCGGCACTGCCTTTCAGTAGCGCACCGGTGTGCCTGACCTTCTCGTAATCTTGCAGTTCTGGGTAGTTCTCCAGCCACTGCTCAACATCCGCGAGAAACTTGATCAGATAATATTTTCTGTTTCCCTCAGGATCATAGTCCTGAGGAGGTTTCGGCTTGGGCTTACTAGGCCCTCGGCCACCACCACTAGTGGTGTGAGACCCCAGTTGGTCTCTGTCCCGCAGTAGGGACATTATGATTCTTTTGTCCTCCTGCTGGGACTGATACATGGTCGTCATTTGCGACTGCATCTGAACGAACAATGCTCCCAAGTCCACATTTTGGGGTGGTAGATTAGCAAATGCAGCAGCAGCATTGGCATCTACTCGCTGAGTAGTGTCCTCAACAATCCCTCTTGCTCCTGCAGCAGCAATTCCTGCCGCATTCAGCCGGTCACGTATTTGACCTAGGGGTACATTGAGTTGTACGGCAGGAGGTGGGTTCAGAACATTGGCCCTTGATGCCATAAGTTCTTCAACAGTGCGCTCGTCAGCTGGCTGTCCTTCCCTCCTTTGTATATCTTCAGCGGCCTTTGCTACTTGTTCAGCTTCTAGTCTGGCTATCTCCTCCTCAGCTTGCTGAGCTGCGACTGAGGCAATAGCAGCTGCCTCATCTGCAGCCTCCCTAGCTGCAGTATCCGCTACTGCTTCCGAATAGGTACGGTTTCCCGCTACATGGCTTTCCGCCTGGTTTTCGACATTCTCGTTATCCTGGTTCTCCATGTCTCGGGAGTTGCTAGTTTGAGACCTTGTCCTTACCATACAAAGAAGACTGTGATAACTGCTCCGATACCACTGAAATGAATCGACTTACCAAATAGGCGATTAACAATTAATAAAGATCTTTATATCAGCAAGTAATCTTTATGGTATTTTCCGTTAACTGGTTAAACGGCAAAGGACAACACACTAGCAGTGAATAATACTCGTAAGTCAAATGCGAGTAAACTAGCATCAATAATGCAAATCAGTAAACTCATACATAAGCAAGGTTAGAAGACAGTGCGTATCAATGGCTTCTCGCCTTGGATTCAGATCTCTCTCAGTAAGCTGTACGAGAGAGTTGGCCTCGTTTCCGAATGCCGAACTCGAGAGCAATGCCTAGCGTATGTACATGGAATGAGTTTACTGTTCAACGGTCAGTGCGATGGCACCGCCTACCCGGGAGTTAACCACGTTGGTAGGACCTCGGTTAACCAAATCCGCCGCCATCTCCCATCATCCCGAATTGCCATCCATCATAGGGATGTCATTTGGCTATTCATCTAGCATATTGCACTTAGATGCATATCAAGGCAGTTCGCTGCTACCGAGTACGGAAGTCAGCTGGCTGTCAAAGAATGGGTCAGCAAGCTGACTTATATGGACTTCAGCTTGCTGCTTCCGGCTGAGTCATTAAACTGATAATTATGTAAAGTCCAGCAGACTGACTATTAAGTAAAGTTCAGCAAACTGACTATTAACTAAAGTCTAGCAAACTGACTAATAACTAAAGTTCAGCAGGCTGAACTTAATTAACTTTTATATTTAAATGAATATTATATCTACTAATATACTAATTCATTACAACGGTTGCAGCACGTCGGCCGAGCCTGGAGTCCCATGCGCAACTATGGGTGCGGGCTACCTTGGAGGGAGGTGAGTCGACAGGCCCGTCGCCGGGTAAGTGGCTTCAAGGGGGCGGCGGTCGCCGGTTGTAGAGCGCGTGGGAGGCGACGTGGTGGATTGCAAACCGTCCTTACGGTTGTTTGCCTCGCAATATGGTGGACTGGCTGCCCGGTCACGGCTGCCGCAGTAGGGCGGCGTGACGGACCGGCCGCGACTGTCGCAAGAAGGCGGCGTGACGGACCGGCCGTGTTGCGGCGAGGGCGTGAGGCTGCGCTCTCTGCGCAGAGTGCGCCGGAGCTGCGGCGGGGTGACAGCTTGTAGCTTGCCGCAAAGACCGCGGCCTGGCTCCGGACGTAGGACCGAGCGCACGATAGGCACGGCAGACATCGCAATGCCGTGTGCACACCACGTGGGCCGCCTGAGCGCCAGTGCCGGAGGTAGCGGAGATAGCGGCAAGGAACCTACGGGAGCCGGACCGGACATCACCGGTACCTCCGTCGTACAGCAGATGCGTGAGGTTGTGATAGCTGGCATCGGTGGAGCAGTAATGCTTGGGCAGGCACAACGATAGGCCACGCCGGACCGGGTGAACGCGGGCTGGCTCAACCCAGGCGGGCCGGCGGATGAAGGACGACCAAACCCTGGCAGGCCAGCAGGCCTGTCAAAGCTTGGGGGCCCTGTCAGCGTGCTGATGCCTGGGGGTCCTGTGGGCCTGCGGCGGACGCGAGCAACGGCCGCGACGGACCGGGCCTGTGACCCGGTTGGCTCCTCGCAGGACTCCTCTGGCGCGCGCTTGTACAACTTGTCATCTGTCAGCGGGTCGTAGGCAGCCTGGCGCATGGCCTCCTCCTCCAAAGCGGTCGTGCATCGGTTAGAGTCGTCTGTGTGCATCAACAACAAAGATGGCTCGGACGCCATCTGAAACTGCAGGGCCACTTTGACTGGAACCTCCTGTTGCAGGCGGACGTTGGACGGGGCGTCGGGCGAGCGAGCCCTCTCGCGCGGAGGCGGCGTCGGGGCGGGCGGTAGGCCCGTGCCTGCAGCAGCGACGAGGAGCTCTTGGGCCCTAGCGACTGCGGCCACTGTTGTGGCAGCGGCGTTGGCAGCGGCGATTGCTGCTGCTATAATCTGGCGCATCATGGCGTGCTGTGCTGCGCAAATGCGCACAAAATCTTAGGCCTGCGCTGTCAGCAACTCTGCCTGCTGTTGTGGAGAGAGGTGGAGCGTTGCGCTCGGTAACTCCGGCTCCTCGTCTTGGGGCTGGAGGAGGTCGGCTCCGACGAAAACGTCGTCCTCTTTGGAGCCGCCCTTGCGCGTCTGGGTGCGCCGAGCACGTCATCATCGTCGCCAAACGCCATGAAGCCAAGGGCTGCTGACGTGGGTTGCCGATCCAAGATGTCCAGCGGCAATGAGGCCGTGCGCTTTCCTCTTGTGCGCTTGTTGGGCCAATAGTGTGCGTGCTCCGTCCAATTATCCACCGCAATAGGGAAGAGCACGTCTTGCCCTTAGAGGACAAAGAAGGTGTCAGAGCGCGTCACAAGCGCGTGACCATGGATCGTCGTCTCATCCTTGGTCCCGAGCCAAAAGGTGAAGACGAGCGCCAGCCCTGTGCGCCCCGTCACAGACTCGGATGTACCAGCCATAGTGTTGATCCGCATGGGCAAATCCTCCAGGTCGGCTGAGGAGAGGCCCAGTAGCCGGAGATGGCGGTGACTGATTAGAATTGGTTGTGCGCCGGTGTCAAACATAATGCGCTGAGGGGCTCGCTTGTTGACCACCACGATCCCTTGCGTGTTATCCAAAAATGCAGCGTTAGGGATGCTGATCAACCTGCGCTCGTGCGGGGGTCGGGCAGGAGCTGAGAGCATCGCCGTAGAAGCTCCTGCTGTCGGCCTATCCGTGCCCGTGCGGGAACCAAGAGCGCGTGAACGGAGCATCAGCTACGCGGCTGGCCGGGTCGCCCCCAACGTCACGCCGAGCTCAGCGAAGGACACCGCCCGCATGCGATGCAGTGCAAGCGATAGCACCTCGGCGCTGAGATGCACCGTCATCATCGGAGAGGCGAGTGCGTGCAGTGCTGGCGCGACTGGCGCTTTCGGCGGGTCCAGGACGCGAAAGGAGCGAGGCAGACGCGGGGCTTCCTCCGTACCCCGTCCCTGGTCGAGACCGTCGTGCTTGGGTGCGACTGCTGCTCGTCGAGCAGCCGTGTAGTGATTTGAGTTACTATATATTAGTTTGCATATATTTTAATGTTTTCAAATATATTTGGAGTAGTATTGTGTGGAGTCAAGTGTGAATGGGTACTCTAGTAACTTGGTTCATGTCCTTTGAACCTTCCAAGGCATTTTCGAAGTTAGAGGAAAGACCTAGAAGAACTCCATGTGGCAAAAGTCAAATGTGCCATTTTTAGGTCAAAAGGACATGTGTACATTATTCTAGAAAGAGGTGGCAAGTTTTGGGATGTGTTGGGTGCCAACACATCAACATACACTTTCCTAGAAATTACTTATGTAGCAAGTATATAAACAAGAGCTAGAACATAGAAAGACATTCCAAAATCACTCTTGTACTTGCCAAAATCCAGAAATATATTAACTTTCAAGAAGCCATCTCTCTTTCAAGAAGCTACCACTTGTGTTCAAAGATCCTTGTCTTGAATAGATAAACTATTCTGTTTTACTAAGTAATTTATCTACCTGTTTCACTACAAGCCGCCACGAGCGTGCGCTCGCGGGACGCCCCGTGAATTGCCGGACCGCTGCCAAGTGGCCGTGTCCGTGCGCAGCAAACTAGGGCCTCGGACGGCGCCGCTGTCGTCCTGAGTGCAACTGGCGCCGCTGCGGGCGAAGCTGCCGGTTCAGACTCTGAAGGCTGCTCTGGTGCCCTGTCAAAAGTTGTAATCCAGAAATTGCAATGTAATGAATCGGTATATTGTTTGATATGATATTCATACAAGTATATTAGTTAATCAAGTTCAACCTGCTGAACTTCAGTCAAGATTAAGTCTGCTGGAATTTTAGTATTAAGCAGTTTAATGACTCAACCGAGAGCAGCAGCTTTAAGTCAACTTAGGTTAGCTTGCCGACACATTCTTTGACAGGCAGCTGACTTCCGTATGCGGTAGCAGCAAACTGCCTAGTCATGCACGTAAGTGTGATATGCTAGATGAATGACCAGATGACATCCTTAGGATGGATGGCGATTTGGGATGGTGGGAGATGGCTGTGGATTTGGTTGGCCGAGGTCCTACTGACGTGGTTAGCTCCCGGGTAGGCGGTGCCATCGCACTTGCCGTTGAACAGTACACTCATTCCATATACATAGAGAAGGTATTGCTTTTGAGTTTGGCATTCGAAAACAAGGCCAACTCTCTGTACAGATTTTTGAGAGAACATGTGAATCCAAGGCTGCAAGTCGTTACACGAACTGCTTACTAACCTTGCTTATGTATGAGTTACTGATGGCATGATTGATGCACGTTACTTGCATTTGACTTATAAGTATTGTTTATCGCTAGTTGTATTGTCTTTTACTGTTTAATCGGTTAACAAAATTTGCCATGAAGATTACTTGCTGATATAAAGATCTTTTAATTATTGTTAATCACCTATTAGTAAGTCGATTCATTTGAGTGGTATCAAAGCTGGTTATTGCAGTCTTCTTGTATGGTAAGGACAAGGTCTCAAGCTAATCTCTCTTGGGAAATGGAGAGTGAGAACAATGATAACATTGAAGAGGGAGAAGGCAAAAGTCGAGTCTTTGGACCCCGCACTTAATTGCAAACGCTGTATGATGCAGGAAATAGAGAAGCTGCAAAGGAAGCAGCAGCTCTTGTGAAATGAATCTTGCTTATTCACAATAAATAAGTATATGAGATCAGAGATAGGTGGAAGCGTGTGAAATCAGAGAGCGATCTTTGCCCTTATATTGAATTCCGTTTACTCATCTATAACCCTTGACTCACTTACCGTAGTGTGCCACAGTTGCACACTAATACAAGGCACAAGAAAGAGGCGAGCTTGAGGATTAGAGTTTCTCCTTTAGAAACTCATGGCCTCTTGCCTACCAGGCAAACAAGCATGCATGAGCACATACACAACATCAGGGGATTGAATATCAAAGGCGCTCTCATTCAGATGACCATAAAGTAGCTAAAACACATCCCACTGACTTAGGTGCAAAACCATGGAATCTGTCCGTTGTGTGACCCCGAAATGACTGAGGGCATAACTCTGTTTATACTACTTCAGATTGAGCAAGCTTAACAACAACGGATGCATCTTGAGGAGACCTTTCCAGAAAGTTCTAGTTCGCTCCATTTGGAGCGCAGACGAAGCAGCCATGTCAATTTCTGTGAAGGCTGGTCATTAGAACAAACCCAAAAGTGCACACCTGACTTGCAAGTAGAAATCCGACTGTAACGCCTACTGTCCAGAATGAGGGACCACGAGACCCCAACCTGCTATGTACCTAGTGACCACGTGGTTGACCACGGCGCAAGGTGCGCCGTTTCGTGGGAAACCCGTTTAGCTGGGACCCATGGATCTAGGTATAACGACCATATTAATTAGTCGGTTGACTGAAGTCCTAACTGTTCAATTGACTAACGACGGCCCCGCCTACCCAGAAGTTAAATCACACTGGTAGGACATCGGTTCACCGAATCTTAGTCGACCTCCCGACTTTCAATAAACTACGGTCACATGTGCCAATCTACAAATAATAATCTAAATCGATTCATTACAATCTCCCCAAGTCAAATTGTTGTCGCCTCGACAACACTCAGCATACAATTCATTGATTTAATAATACACTTCAGTCAATTAGGGGAAGCAAAGCAAGCAAACAAAACATGAGCGTAATATATTCACCTACCCAATGCAAGTAAATAATTAATCACAGCAAACTGTTATACAAGCAACCATCTCACTTCACAATCAATAATTGAAGACATGCATGGACTTACCCCTACTCACAGTAATCCTTCCAGTTGAAAGACACCATAGCGCAGCTCACACCATGCAAACCACACCCAAATTGAACAGCCTCCTTTCGAGGTCAAACAATGAAAGAATGTTATTCAAGCTTAGCTTATTAAACTAAGCCTTTTCTCCTTCTCTTGGTCTTCAACTCCTGCCGTGCTCACACCTTGAAAGCTCCCCACAAGCAATTTCTTGTGACTTAGATACCTGCTCAAAATTCAGCGAACTGAAGAAAAAGAGAGACCAACTAGTTTGATGGCATTGAATGCCCTTACAAGATGAGTAGCATCAGGTTAATGAGACCAAGAAAAAGTCAAATTTTAACCATATTCATAGAACACACTAAGTTCAAAGAAACATATGGTTTTGAGCAATATGCTGGTCACCTCAAGCAGTTCCCTGATGTGCCATGCATCATTGCTACCCAATCCAACTTATGGCAATGTACTTACTTAGTTAGTACGTACACTTGCTCCAGCAGTGTACTGCAACTCACAATTTACACCAATCAGTCACTAATGCTCCTGATAATAGTGCAGTACATACATAGGATGTGGCAGTGTATGACTCAGTTAGTACATACACTTGCTCTTGAGTATGCAGGTAAGCACAGCTTACTGAATACTCCTAATACACATCCCATCCCTTTCCCCAACTCGAATAGCTGTCGACTCGACAGCTCTAACCACATAAGAACACCAAGAAGTGCCTACAACTCCGCATCAAAAGAACCACACAGAGTGACAGTCACAGAGGATTGCGGCGAAACGAGTGGGTGGAGAAGAATCAACAAAGGAAAACCAAGAGAGGACACAGAGTGCAAACATCCAAGTAAGCCAAAAAGAAAGTCCTTCCCCCTCCAAAAAAACAGTCCATTCTTAAGGATTAGAGCAAGCCCAGAGTGGCATAGGGAAGAGTGTACTGCCATTCAGACCCTCTCACCATAAAGCTCTATCCATGAATAACCCAAACTGAAGCCAGCGTTTTACACCCCTCCATTAAGGAGTGTAGATAGCTTGCTATGAGATAAAAACAACCGGCCCCATTAGCAAGTTCCTCCAATACCAAAGAGTAGCCCAGTTAGTGAGAGTCAGCAATCCAAGTGAAAGGGGAACAGAGACAACCAACTGTATCATAGTTCTGATGTTTCAGGATACTCCCTCCTTCAGGCCTTACTACCTGAAGTTGCCCAAAGGACAGGTGGGGAAGCGTCACGTGGCAGCGTCCAGCATGCCAACTCCTTGGCCTCTCTCGACCTGTATGTCACCATTGCTTCACACTCTGCTTGCTGGTCTCAGTCTGTCAAACAGACAACAAGCAAGTGTGTAAGTTGCCTTCCATGAGCCTAGCTGCGCGTGGTAAACACCACACCCTAGCTGCATCATTCTACTCAATTTCTGATGACTCCATCTTACATAGTTTCCGGGAGGGCGAGGCAAACATTGTGATCACATAAACTCAACCAATGACAATGGGCAAACTCAGTATAGCTCAAAACTGAGTTCTTGTCTGGAGGCACATACATGGCACCTATTCCAATTGCAGCAAGCACTTAGCAAGCCAATAACAACAGCGTGCATAATTCATTGGTAAGACTTTCGCCCTATAACCCCAAGCTAGCAAGAAGAATGTTTGTGCATCAGACTGAATAAGATCATTCAAGCTATGCATTGCGAGAACGTCTATAATGTCGATGGTCTCTTCTGTCTCTACTTAGGTGTGCATAGTGAATCTATTACGGCACGGCCCACTTTACACCTGCTCTACGGTATTCTAACGGCGATCCACTACTTCTAGCACCCGGGATGCAAATTCCATGCACCTGACGCATATATCAATGCACCTTGCATGCTACCTAGCAAGCGCCTCTAGCAAACTCAATTAGCTGCGAGGCCGGCAGAAACTTAGCACACTGCTAATTTGCCCAGATCGTCCCTATGACAAAGGTACATACCTCCTTACACTTGACCAAGTGTACAGGTGGCATCCAAGAACATATAGCCAACTGGACCTAAGGCAAGTAGTCAAACCCCCTCTAGTATCCACGTTGACTTCGCATACAGCAGTCAACACATCGTACAGACCCAAGTCTTGATATGTTGAACGATCTGAATCCCTCGCTGGCTCCAACAAGCCATAATCCCATAATAAGATATGCCAAGCACCAAGCATGGCAACACCCAGAGCTCATTCAACTCAAGCACTCAAAGTACTCATTGACCGCGGCTGCTCTCGAACACTTAACGTTTAATAAGCCATGCAACATAAAAAAAAAGAGTCAAAAGAAAGCCCTTGCGTTTATAAACCCAAGCCCTTAACCCCTTTAACCACATTAGGTCAAATAATCCAGCAGAGTAACTTAACCTCATTCAGCAATCACATAAGACCCATATCCATAAACTTCAGCACATTGACTAAACCCATGTTAAGCTTAAACCCCAAGCTTCTACGATCCTATCAAGTACCACAAAAGCACCGTCTCACACACAGTATTCAAGCACAAGGCACATACCCTAAACCCTCCAAGAACATATCAATGTGGCAAATGAAAGAAGCACACAATGTCACAACCACGGTTGGGAGTAGGGGGTATCTGTGGGATGCCATTGTTGCTGCCGAAGCCTCTTCACATAGAAGTTGCAGCATGCTGAAGCTTGTGGACGACGTAGTGCACTTGGACCGTGGCGAGGATAATCTGTTGTCAATCCATACTTGGAAACTTAAGTTAGTAAATCATGTGTGCACGTACTGTCTCAGTTTCTCAGCACATGCAGCCACACTCAAGCTCCCTCATTCTAACTACCACACATATAATGAGAGAGAAACGTCTTATACAAAGCAACAAGATTAACCCCTAAGGGATAGCGCAACGGACTAACAAGTCCTCAAGCACAGCTGGAGTACACGTCCCTCTCTATACCAGCCGTGGATTGCATATAACAACACACAACGACTATGATCAAGTGAGGTAAATGAGTCATATCCAGCTTGCTAGGATGCAACTCCCTTGAGGCTGCCCTTGATGCTTGCAGACACCTCTTCCATCAAGCCTCCACTTTAGGCTTCTCATTGCGTGGATCTGTACACAAGAGGCTAGGAAAGTCAAGTTAGTATGCCGCATAATACATTGGCCCAAGAGACACACTAGGTGAGCAAGTGGAAGGATCCTGGATAGGATGTGCAATGCTCTACGTCATACACCTCCCAAGCTCCACCTAGACTCAGCATACCAGACAAGAAAGCCTCACACAATTACCTCATGAGACAAAAAAGACAACCACGGACATTCAAGAAAGGACTTGGCTCCGATACTACTGAATCGAATCTTGCTTATTCAAGATAAATATATTTCATTTAAGATCAGAGATAGGTGGAAGCATGTGAAACCAAGGAGCAATCTTCGCCCTTATAATGAATTCCGTTTACTCATCCATAACCCTTGACTCACTTATCGTAGTGTGCCATAGTTGCACACTAATACAAGGCACAAGAAAGAGGCGAGCTTGAAGATAAGAGTTTCTCCTTTAGAAACTCATGGCCTCTTGCCTACCAAGCAAACAAGCATGTACAAGCTCATACACAACATCAAGGGACTGAATAGCAAAGGCGCTCTCATTCAGATGACCATAAAGTAGCTAAAACACATCCCACTAACTTAGGTGCAAAACCATGGAATCTGTCCGTTGTGTGACCCCGAAATGTCTGAGGGCATAAATCTGTTATACTACTTCAGGGTGAGCAAACTTAACAACAACGGATGCATCTTGAGGAGACCTTTCCAAAAAGTTCTAGTTCGCTCCATTTGGAGCGCAGACGAAGTAGCCATGTCAATTTTCGTGAAGGTTGGTCATTAGAACGAACCCAAAAGTGCACACATGACTTGCAAGTAGAAATCCGACTGTAAAGCCTACTGTCCAGAATGAGGGACCACAAGATCCCAACCTGCTATGTACCTAGTGACCTCTTGGTTGACCACGGTGCAAGGTGCGCCGTTTCGTGGGAAACCCGTTTAGCTGGGACCTATGGATCTAGGTATAACGACCATATTAATTGGTTGGTTGACTGAAGTCCTAACTGTTCAGTTGACTGACGACGGCTCGGCCTACCCAGGAATTAACCACACTGGTAGGACATCGGTTCACCAAATCTCAATCGACCTCACGACTTTCAGTACACTACGGTCACATGTGCTAATCTACAAATAATCATTTAAATGAATATATCTATCCTCAGCGTACTGAAGGTAAGTATACTGACTAATATTAAACGAGCTTATATGTAACTGATATATAAATCTCAGCAAACTTCACTATGATACAAAAGTCATCCTGCTGACCTTTTTGACAAAGTAAGTGAAATCGCATTACATCGACATACATTCATTTAGATGAACTCGCACATGTGAGTATATTGACATAATACTTAATTAGTGTTGTATTCATATATGCAATTGATTAAATAAATTAATGAACTGATTCATTACATTTTGTTGTACCTACTGTTGTACCTCTCCCTCGGATTTGCAAACAACTAAGTGCAACAGGCATAGCCGGAGCGGCAGCAATTGAGAATGCGGAGGCTGCTACTAATAGAGCTAATGTTGCAGCTGCTGCGTTTGCTGGGCTACCACCACAGAATGTAGATCTGGGAGTTTTATTTGTGCATATGCAATTTATTGCAAATGGCGAGCATGTATCAGTCCCAACAGGAGGACAAAAGGATTATGATGGCTTTGTTACGTGACAGAGACCAATTGGGTTCTCAAACCACTGGTGGTGGTGGCAGAGGGCCGAATAAGCCTAAGCCAAAATCCCCTTAGGACTATGACCCTGAGGGAATTACATAGTACTATCGAATCAATTTTCTTGCTGATGTTAGGCAATGGCTGGAAAGCTACCCAGAACTGCAAGACTACGAGAAGGTCAGGCACATCGGTGCTCTACTGAAAGGTAGTGCAGCAGATAGGTGGCCTTAATGGAAAGGAGAGCGTAAGGCTCAACAACTCGGTGACCCTACTTGGGTAGAGTTCGTGGAGAAGCTGCATGAGAAGTTTGATGTGATAAATCAACAGGAGAAAGCAATCTATGCAATGATCTCCCTGACACTGAAGCAGACCACTTCAGTTGATGAGTATGCTCAGAAGTTCCAGGAAAACATGATGAAGCAGCCAGAATTTCCATAGCGGTATAGGATAGCATCCTTTAGGTAGGGCATGAAATCCAAAGTCTTTGGTCACTTCGCTGAAAAGAAGAATGTGAAACTGGCTGACTTGATCCAGGATTCTGATGCCTGGGATCAGCAGCAGTTTAATAACAAGCGCCAGAGTAATGCTTTGGTGTCTAAGATTGTCAAAAAGCCACGCAGTTCCTAGAATGCGATTGAAGAAGATCAGACTAAGAAGGATCAGGGTGATGAGTATGAGTATGAGTATCATGCTATGCAGTCTATAGGGAGAGGGGGTAACTCTTGAGGTGGCTATGGAAGAGGTCGTGGTAGGACTAAGCCGAGACCAGCCTCAGCAAAATCTATTTGCTACCATTGCCAACAAGCGGGCCACTATAGAGAGCAGTGTCCTAGCAAGAACCTTCCAAAGGTCAAGAGAAAGGACTAGCCTTGTAAAAGACAGCAACAGTCAGTAATCCAGTCTACTGACTGCGAGGATGCTAGAGATAGTGAGTCGTCACTAGCTGCCCTCGTAGCAGGTATTATGGGTCCTGCTGAACAGGATTCACTATGCACGCCTGACAACCAAATAATGGAGACCATCAGCAATAGAGATCTCCAGAGAGTGCACACCCTGGAGGGTCTTGTTCCACCTGATGTCCAACATTTCTTTGCTAAGTCAGGAGAAGAATGCGAAAGTCAGGAAATGTCAGTCCCCCCTATCCCACTGCATTGTATGATTGCAGGTAGGAAGGTGAGGGCATTTGTTGACGGAGGAGCGTCACATAATTTCATCCATAAGGACTTAGTTAAGCGCCTACTTTAAAAATTCGTCCGTACAGGCCATATTGGCCGTACAGTACGTATCGCGATACGCCGTATTCCCGTACGTCAATATTCGCGTCTAGAGCGACATCAGTATAATCATTATTTTTGTTTAGCACACATTTTATTCGTTTCAGCTATTTAGTAGTTGCTCGGTCACCATGTCGGCCCCGCCACACGTATTTGCACTTCACGTACTATTTCGTTTTGACGAAAAGGTCAGACACGTGCGTCAGAATCTGGTCATAATTTGGTCAGAATCTGAGAACACGCCCATTGGATGCAGAAAGCAGACAAAAAATGCTCATTATGGATTCACCCTAAACAGTGGCTACAATTGTTACCGCACATTCATTGGACGAGGAAAGATAATCTGGCACGCGTTCTGCGGTGATTGGTTACTTATTTGCAAACCTACACGAAAGAGTGTGGTAACAGAGCGTGTATTGACAGAGAGCGGGAGCGCGGGAACGTGGATTTGAATCTTTGAGAAAGTCAAACAGCCGACAGGAAGGAGAGATGCGTGTTGTCATAAGACGGTCCTTTGTTTAGCAGTTTGCCACAACACAAAGCCGTCAGATTAGCTACGTGCAAATAGGCGGCTAGATCGATCATGTTCAAAAAACAAAAACTTTTTTTTGACCCGTCTTTGGTGTCAGACTCACACGTTTTTGCACGCGATTATAACGCACTCTGGTTGAGTTGACCGACAAAGGCGTATTTGCACGTATTAACACTAGATAGCCCGGAGCATCATATGTGATGCAACTCACACATTTTGATGCAACTACTTGTCCTCTTTGTCTCTACCATGAATCTCTGTACACTTAATCATTTAAAGTGAAATTAGTCTTAAACGGGGGCTATATTGCAACAAATTTAGAATTAAATTGACCGGTCAAACCGACTTGTTACGTATAAGTTACATCAAAATGTGTACGATGCTAAAATCAATTTCGATGAAGAAAGTCAACGAAACTGAACGCGAAAGTCCTTCTTTTTCAGCCATGGCTGCTGCTGGTTGCTCTTTCGACGCTCTTTTAGGAACAAAAATTCTCATACCGCTGCTCACTTCGGTCGTCTGTGGACTCGTGAAGAAGTCGATGCATATTAGAAAGAAGTGTTGGTGGAGGGAGTGGTCAAGAAGCGGATTGAGGCCCAAAAGAGCCATGGCGACATTTATCGGGTTTTCTTCGTCTATGATAAGAATGACAGAAAATTACGCAAGAGTTTGTTGAAGGTGCCATTAAGAAAGACTCTGGCACATGGCACAAATTTATTGAGGGAGTATACACGCGGGTAAGTGAGCAAGAACAGCAACCAGAGGCGGAAAAGGCACTCGAGAATAAAGATGACCTTCAGGCATCTTTTAGAATGTCTCAAGCAGCCATTTTGGACACACAAGTTAGTGCAGAGTTGCAGGGGGCTGAGACTAGCCTTACTTACAGTCAACCTAGCAAGTAGAGGGGCAGACCTGCCGGTTCTAACAAAATAGCAGCGCATGCAAGGCGAAGCAAATTCATGTTTCATGCAAGCCAATGTCTAGTAAGAAAGGCAAGGAAGTTTTTTTAGATTCTGAATCTGGGTCTGACAGCAACAGCTCTGAAGAAGAAGACTTTTCGAATTCTGAAGACACAGAAGATGTTCCTTCCTTGCAGCAACTACAATAGAGGAGGAGAAGGAGGAGGATGAGTATGAAGAGGTGTGGGACTGGAAGGTGCCTACTCTTGGAGAAACCTGTCAAGAAGACCTGCTGCAGCCAAGTGAAGAACACCACCGTGGCCTCCAGGGCATTCGAGACAAGAGATTCAAAGGTCTAAGTCCCTTTGGTTTCTTTTGTCTCTTCATGCCTATTGCTTTTTCCCAGCAATTGGTTGTGGAGACAAATAACTATGCATCCCAACACACTGTGAGGGGCTGGATTCCTGTGACATGCACAAAGATGGTTGTCTTCTATGGATTGTGCATGACTATGGGGTTACATGCTCTCCCTAGGCTCAAGAGTTACTGGCAAAAGACAGTGAAAGGACCTATCACTCTCCCTGGCTTTGGCAGGTTCATGAGCAAGAATTGATTCGAACAAATAAGAAGATCTTTTCATGTGAAGGACAATAGACAGAGAGCTTGTTTTCTTGCAGACTCTAGAGCATACAAGCTTTGGCAATTGCAACCTTTCACAGATTTGTGCCTAGAGAAATTTGCCAAGTACTATAGTCTTGGTAGTACTCTCACAGTTCTTTCCTTTCCGAAATGGACAATGTGCTATTAGAGTGGACAATGCATCAAAGCCATATAAATATGGTATAGAAGTATTTACAATCTGTGACGCAATTACATATTTTTGCTATGCCTTCATCATATATGATAGAGTAAAGAAAGAAGGTGCAAAGACTGACATTGTGTTAGACTTAGTAGATATGTTTCTTGTAGGCAGATGCCTCACTCTCATACTTGACAGAGGCTTCACCTCTCCACACCTCTTTTCTAAACTTGCACAGCTAGGACATGGAGCCACAGGCACTTTACTTTTCACTAGAAAAAATTATCGAAATCAATTGTTATACATGAAGCCTGACACCCACCCTAAAGGCTACACTTTTGCAGCTTACAATGAGCAGCCCCCTTACAATGAGCAGCCCCCTATGGTAGCTGCTGTGTGGAATGATAAAGTTTCATGTGCTTTTTTGTCAACAGCAAAAGAGCTGGCCCCCACTATACAGAGTAGACGCAATGGAAAAGAAAAACTTAGACTTCCAGCCCCTGAGCTAGTAGAGCATTACAATATGTACAAACATGCTGTTGATCAACATGATGCCTATTGTTTGAAGATAGGTTACAATGCTGAGAGAGTCTTGGTTAACAGGAAGTGATGGCACAGGGCATATTGGGGCATTTGGGATGGCCTTCTTGCCAAAGTCTTTATCATGTACAAGATGGTGCAGCACAAGGCAGACAAGTTTGACACATAGGTGGACATCATGACTGACATGTGCTCTTTCCAGCACCCTGATGAAGCAGGACCTAGTGGAGTGGCAACCAGGGTAGTTGCAGCTCAACCTACAGCAGAAGGCGGGTTCACAGTAGGACACTTTCCGAACAGAGGTTGAGAAGAGGAAGTATTGTGTCGTGTGTGTTGCGGGTACATCTGGGCAACGTGCCAATAGAAAGAGAGCTAAGTTTAGTGATTACATGTGTATGTCTTGTAATGTGTACCTGTGTGCTGCTCCCTGCTTTCAGATATACCACACCACCAGGGCTATTGCCCATTTAGATGAAGGACCTTTCAGGGAGAAGAGGTCTTGAAAGACACAAATAGGCGAGAATCGACGAAACTAAGCTAACCTGGTAGGAAGTGTAAATAATTGAAATGAGACTCGGTGAGATTTTGTAACGATCCGAGCTATTTTAGGCGTATTTGGGACGTTTTCCCAATTACCTAAAGTACGTTATACAATTTATCATATTATTTGATAAATGATTGCATCATATTCAATTATTCGCCACACGTGCGTGCCGATTAATTCCTGGTCGATTGTCGAAACGACCGAGATACTATTGCAAAAAGCGTCGTAACGTAACTCGACTACTTTGCAAAAGTACGACATAATTATTCATAAAGTTACTTTAATTAATTATGAGATGATAACTTATTAAATCATTGATTGATTAAGTTGATTTGATTGTCATTATTTCGACAATGCACCATCACAGATTTCGAATTTACGACCAGTCGTTAATACGAAATTGTCGTATCAAGATACGAACAAACCGTCGTAAAGATAAACGAAACAAAATATGCAAAGTCGCTTTGCATTGACGCGGATTCGAACCCGCGACTTGTCGTTTGAAACGTTCACACCTAAACCAATTGGCCAAGTAGTTATTCGTGACTCCTGGTTCATGACGTAATCATTTGAACGCGACTCCGCGAACAGTTGCGACTTTTCGAAAAGTCGCGAGAACGCGAAAACGCCCGTTTGGCGCGAACCGGTTTTCTAAAAACCATTGAAAAGTCTCCAAACCGCCAAACGGCGCCGTTTTCGAGCATTCGGCCGAATGGGACACGTCCCTTCGACCGTTTTCGTTGAACATGAACCAGTGCCCTAGGTGGTGACTCGAAGCACTCCAGTGCCTCATGTTGTGCAGATATAAATACCTGTAGAGTCATTGTGAGTGCGACTCTCACAAGCACACATTCTACGTTAGTTTACATTTTCGCTCTTTCGAGTATTCGTCGATTTGCACAATTATACAGATTTTCCTTCCACTTGAATAAAATATTCCTTGATTACCGAGGAAAGATCCTCTCGAAAAGCAGAAACGTAACATTGGTATCTGAGCCGATCTCGGTTTCTCCAAGGAATTATTTGTTTTTAGTGGCCAGAAAATCTGTTGGATTTCTTGCCGGATTCTGTCGTCGAATCTAATCGCTTTCTTGATTCTGTGTAGATTCGCCCTCGATTCATTTCCGGTTTGCGATGACTCGCGGCCGTCGGATCGAAATCATCTACATCGACGACGATTCACCCCGCCGGCCTCGCGTCTCGCCGCGTGTTGCCTCGGCGCCGACTCGGCCGTCGCCGACTTATTCGTCGATGGCTCCGCCCGGCTCGCAGCGCTCATCACCCGCCGATCTTCGATCGTACGAGATATTGTCGCCGGAACGCTCGTCACCCACACCTCCCACCCACGCCGAACTTCGGAACACCACACCCGAACCTACCCGCTCTCGTTCTCCACGCGGCCGAACACCGTCGCCTCGTGCGCCCCGTGAACGGCCGGATGTCATTGATTCCTTGCCGTTTTTTGAACATGAGCACTACTACCACATGTGGAATGATTATGGGCATTGGATGGAATTGCGCGACCAACCCACCCTAGAGGACTATCAAAATGTGTATAGCCCTCGGTTCCGCAACCGCTCGGGTCTTGTTCGTCCGCCCATGCCCGTTCGGGGATACACCACATATCGTAGGTATGTTGATTACATGTGGTCTAACCACCGTGTTAGTCTTTCCGAGCATCTCTTTGACAGGGATTTGTATCGTGATCGGTCAGGCGACCATTATTGCGGCCATTGCATAAATGCTAGCGTCGATTATATTCGCTGCCCTTATTTGTGATAAATAGCTATTGTTTAGCTATTGACAACACGACTTAGTGAGCAGGAAATTCTAAGTGTTTGTTCGCAAGCACCAAAGGTTCTTGTACACTCTGGTACACCTAATATAAATATGAATTCGAAACGAATATATTTGTATGCAAGTGTTGAGCTTTGCCGAGTTTTTGGAACTCGAGTGCATCCATGATTGCATGTTCTTGCACTTTCAGCCGCATGATCCTAACCTTGCAAAGTGTTACGCACACTTGGCTCATTTAAGGAGAATGCACATGTGCCTTGCACCAATTTATATTGCTGCATTCGCAGAACGACGCGCGTTTGATGAGCCTTTCACTCAATTTCGCGCGGGATTAACAATGCAAAATGGGATTTTGGTAAAGGACCTCCATATTTCCCACATTCCTCTTAAGGCGAGGACATTGCTAGTGATGCATAATGCTTCTTTGGGGCTAAGTTTGACGTTTGACGCGAAAGTTTCAGGCAAGTCATGCTTCACCATCATTGATTCAAGCGCGTCAGTGAGCTTCATTAGTGCACGTTTTGCACAAGGGATGAAGTTGATTCCAACACTCAAGAACGAGGACCTTCGACTTGGCGATGGTTCCTTAGCTTGTACTCTTTGAAAGATAAAGTTGCAGCTCAAAGTGCAATCATACATCGGCCACGAACAATTCTGTGTTACTAAGTTGCCCGAGGGTATTGATGCAATTTTGGGAACAACTTGGCTTACGCAAACAAGTGCATTGCTTGACTTTAGTTAAAAATGCATTATACGCAAAGGGACAAGGAAGATCACTCTTCAATCCCTAAAGCCCAATATGGAATTAGAAAGTCCCTCCAAGACTTCTATTGTCCATAAAGCAAGCTAGACGTTTGGCAAAGAAAGGTCAAAATGTTTTCTTTGGATTACTACGACTTGATTCCCCAGTCACTAAGCTCTCCAAGGAGGAGCCTACACTCGATTTGACTGGTCATGAAGAAACACTTACAGCTGAATTTTCTGCTCTTTTGCAAAAGTACAAGTCAGTGTTTCCAAGTGAAATACCGCCTGGCCTCTCGCTTGATAGAGGTATTGGACATACGATTCCTCTCGTTCCTGATGCTCTACCAACTTGGCGACCAATTTATCGCCTCAGCCCGTTGGAGATGAATGAAATGAAAGCCCAAATTAGCGATTTGGTTGAGAAAGGATGGATTGAGCCGAGCTCTTCTCCATTTGGGGCCCCCATGCTCTTTGTCCAAAAGAAAGATGGGACGCTCAGGATGTGCATTGATTATCGTGCGCTGAACAACATAACGGTCAAGAACCGCTATTCGTTGCCTCGCATTGATGACTTGTTTGATTTGCTGCAGGGGGCATACGTGTTCTCCTCGCTCGATTTAGCCCAAGGCTATCATCAGATACGAATCACACCAGAGGATGTTCCAAAGACAGCGTTTCGTATGCCTATTGGACACTTCCAATACAAAGTCCTCAGTTTTGGACTGACAAATGCACCAGCGACATTCCAAAGCACGATGAACGATTTGTTTAGACCTCACTTGGGAAAATTCGTCCAGGTTTACCTCGACAATATCCTCGTCTATTCAAAGAACAGGGACGAGCATTACAAGCACCTCAAGTTGGTGTTGCAAATCCTTCGTGAGCAAGAGCTGTATGTTAAGCTCAAGAAATGTTCCTTCCTAAAGGATGAACTTTTGTACCTCAAACATATAGTGGGTTCGAAAGGGGTGCGCCCTGACCCAGCCAAGATTGCGTGTGTCGCAGATTGGCCTGTCCCGACAGATGTGCATACTGTTCGTTCATTCCTTGGGTTTGCAAACTACTTTCGTAAGTTTATGCAAGGTTACTCAGTGATGGCCGCGCCACTCACTGCTGCGACAAGGAAAGATAGACTTTTCATTTGGAATGAGACTACGCAGATTGCGTTCGAGCGCATTAAGTATGCACTCACTAATGCGCCACTTCTCTCATTAGCCGATCCCGACTTGCCTTACGAGGTAGTCGCCGATGCGTCTGGTGTTGGAGTAGGGGTTGTCCTGCTGCAGGCGGGCAAGCCTATAAGTTTTGAGAGTCGAAAGCTGACACCTGCCGAACAAAATTACTCAACGACAGAGCAGGAGCTCTGGGCAGTCATATATGCTTTAAAAACTTGGCGATGTTATTTGGAAGGCTGCAAGGGTCTGACCGTGGTCACGGACCACTGTCCAAATACCTTCTTTCAAATACAGCCAACGCTATCGAGGCGCCAGACGAGATGGTCTGAGTTCTTGCAACGATTCCTCTTTAACTGGGCGTATCGTCCTGGTCGCAATAATGTTGCGGACTCATTAAGTCGAATTCCCCTCCACCACTTGATGTTGGGGACTGTTGCTAGTTTGCAAGGACGAAATGGTCAGGTTTCGAGGGCGGCCACCCTTGATTCTGCTATACCCCCCAAGACGACTGGCGTTGCCTGGCCTGGTGACGCGGGCCAACCCGATTTGGATAGCGTGCAAACTTCTGAAATACTTGACCTGCATCAACTATTTCAAGAGGGCTATCTCAAAGATCCGTTTTTCCTAGATCTCCAGGGTTCTGACTTGAGCGGTGTAGTCGTGACGATGGACAGAATGGACAAAACGAAAGGACACTCAGACTATACGTTTGAGGACGGTTTTTGGTGGCACAATGGGCGCATTGCTGTCCCAGAAGGCCGAGTAAGACATGAGCTCCTACGAGAGGCGCATGACTTTCCTTACTCTGGTCATCATGGAATTACCAAAACCACACATCTTTTGCGCCGAGGGTACATTTGGCCGTCCCTCAAGGTTGATATTACTGAGTACATCATCAACTGCGCGACATGTCAGAGGAATAAGCCGAGCCATACATGGCCAGGCGGGAAGTTGCAACCATTGGAACTTGCAGGTGCTCCTTGGGAAAGCATAAGCCTCGACTTTGTCGTTGAATTGCCCACCACCGATAGAGGACACAATGGGGTGTTAAGGATCGTGGATCGTTTCACTAAGATGGTACACTTTGTGGCCACTAAACCATCACTTGATGCAGTCGAGACCGCGCGTCTCTTCGTGGATCACGTGTTCAAGTTGCATGGTATGCCGAAAGAGATCATAAGCGATCGTGATAGTCGATTTACGAGCCACTTCTGGCAGGAAGTTTGCTCGCATTTTGGCACGAACCTTAAGATGTCAACAAGCTTCCATCCTCAGATCGATGGTCAGACAGAACGCCTGAACCGGGTTCTGCAACAGTTCCTTAGGCATTATGTGAATCCTCGTCAAGACAACTGGGACACCCTCCTGTCAGTTGCAGAGTTCGCAGTTAATAATGCTTATCAGGAAAGTGTTAAGGAAACTCCATTTTTCCTTAACTATGGAAGACATCCGCACACTCCCCTCACACGCTCGGTTCCCGGTGAGACGGGGATGTCAACCATGAGAGTACCAAGTGCACGCTTATTTGTCCACTCTCTTCAAGAGGTGCACAAGAGCGCGAAATTGGCCTTAGCCGCTGCTCGCAACCGACAGAAAATGTTCGCTGACACGCACAGGACTGAGTTAAGTTTTCAAGTTGGCAATAAAGTACTTTTGCAAACTAAAAACCTCCAACTCAAGCACCCAGGGAAGCGCAAGCTTCTGCCTCGCTGGGTAGGCCCTTTTATCGTAACTGCAAAGGTCGGACCTCTTGCATATCGACTGGATTTGCCTAAATCCATGAGGCGAACGCATCCTGTGTTTCCATGTCAGTTTACTAAAATTGTTTAGGTCCGATGACCGCTATCAGCCACAAGCACCAGAGTTGGAACTTGACGATGATGATAAGGCCTGGGATGTAGAAGAGGTGTTGGGACACCGCTACACCAGTCATAAGCCTCCGCGAGTGGAGCTTTTGATCAAATGGCTCGATTACAATTCCAGTTGAAATTCGTACAAACCTCAGGATGAGATCCTCCTTAATTGTAAGGATTTGGTTCAAAGATATTGGTTACGATGGGCTCAAGCTCAAGAGCTCTGCGCTAAGGCAGGTGTGCTACCATGCGCGCTTCGTACACCAAAGAACAAACGCAAAAGAGACGCGGCCAAGTAATCGCTCTTTTACGTCCCAGTGAGGATGCACCGCCCAATCGCTCAAACCAGTGTTTTTCGCTAGTCAAGGCTAGTATTGACACATTAAGACTTAAAAGACGTACGCTTAACGAGGACGTTAAGTTCTTTTAGGGGGGAGGAGTGTAACAATCCGAGCTATTTTAGGCGTATTTGGGACGTTTTCCCAATTACCTAAAGTACGTTATACAATTTATCATGTTATTTGATAAATGATTGCATCATATTCAATTATTCGCCACACGTGTGTGCCGATTAATTCCTGGTCGATTAGCGAAATGACCGAGATACTATTGCAAAAAGCGTCGTAACGTAACTCGACTACTTCGCAAAAGTACGACATAATTATTCTTAAAGTTACTTTGATTAATTATGAGATGATAAGTTATTAAATCATTGATTGATTAATTTGGTTTGATTGTCATTATTTCGACAATGCACAATCACAGATTTCGAATTTACGACCAGTCGTTAATACGAACAAACCGTCGTATCAAGATACGAATAAACCGTTGTAAAGACAAACGAAACAAAATATGCAAAGTCGCTTTGCATTGACGCGGATTCGAACCCGCGACGTGTCGTTTGAAACGTTCACACCTAAACCAATTGGCCAAGTAGTTATTCGTGACTGCTGGTTCATGACGTAATTATTTGAACGCGACTCCGCAAACAATTGCGACTTTTCGAAAAGTCGCGAGAACGCGAAAACGCCCGTTTGGCGCGAACCGGTTTTCTAAAAACCATTGAAAAGTCTCCAAACCGCCAAACGGCGCCGTTTTCGAGCATTTGGCCGAATGGGACACGTCCCTTTGACCGTTTTCGTTGAACATGAACCAGTGCCCTAGGTGGTGACTCGAAGCACTCCAGTGCCTCATGTTGTGCAGGTATAAATACCTGTAGAGTCATTGTGAGTGCAACTCTCACAAGCACACATTCTACGTTAGTTTACATTTTCGCTCTTTCGAGTATTCGTCGATTTGCACAATTATACAGATTTTCCTTCCACCTAAATTAAATACTCCTTGAATACCGAAGAAAGATCCTCTTGAAAAGCAGAAACGTAACAAATTTATGAAGACATGACATGAATGAGTTAATCATCTCGTAATTGATTATAGTTTTTATTTTTCAAAAAGGAAATTAATTGTTCACTCTGCCCCTGCATGATGATTACTTAAAATAATTTAATGATTTTCAGAATTTTTGTTTTGATAAAATATTTTCAACAAGCCAAGCACACAAGTAAGTGATATATTAAGTTTAAGATGTATGTGATATATGGGCACTTCACAAAGTCATACTATGTGAAGCAGTCCATTGAAACGCTTGTTGCATCATGCTTTTTTTGCACATTATATTTGGTGCATATTTGCTAAAATCTCCATAAGATAGATTACTTCTTCAATGGGCCCCAAATTTTGCACATGTAGTAAGTACTACATACATATCCCTGGTTGAATTCCCATGCCCTAAAAACTAAGGCTTGTAGAGATATGAAGACCCAAGTTTTGCAATTTTGGCGCTAGACGTTTTGGTGTCAGTCGTTTCGATTCTTTCACCTAAAACAAAATCATCTTGAAAACAAAAGATGTGGTTAGCATAATTGTGATGTAAGCTTTCCATATCTGTGCTCCATGGTATAATTGGAGTACTATCGTGATCACAAAAAAATTCAGGAGTGAAGGCAGTAGATGCGTCAAAAACTGTGAGTTACCGTGGACTATCTGGTGTTAAGACGTATAATTTCCAACTACACATACCTCACGTACGTGCTGTACGTTGACACGAGTACGGCGTATACGGAACTTCAAACTAGGGTCAAGCGGCTAAGATTGCCTACTGTCACCCAAGGGAATTGAAAAACATTTTTTGGAGATGCCTCAAGTATCCCGGGAGGAGTTATAACCAAGCCTATTGAGGGTGAGTTAGGTTCGGGCATTGCAGTTTTAACTGAAACGCTTACATTTGAGGTACTCAACACAGGCTTTTATGGTCTCGTGCTAGACAGGTTGTGGCTTAACAGACATCAAGCTAAAGTGTGTTGGAGCAGAGGTACAGTTTAAGTGAGAGGAGCCAGTGATGGGCAGACTAACTTGGCACCCACCAATGCTCTTCCTCTTGTCCTGTATGGATGGCAAATGAAGGAAAAGAAGAGGCTTCTAGGAGGATGCAAATTGCTGAATGCAATGGAGTTCATCGAAAGCTGGAACTAGAAGGAAGACAGAATGTTCTGTCTGTTGCTGAAAGAGGTACCCCCTCAACCTGAAGAAGTGGTTGAGAAAAAGGTGAGCCCTCCGGAGCACCCTACTGCTGCAAAAATTGTTGCTCAGTATGATGATGTTTTTAACATGCCTCCAGGACTGCCCCCTAAGAGGGAGGTGGATCATAAAATTGATCTGTTACCTGGGAGTCAGCCACCTTGACAACGCACTTATGACTTGTCTTATGTGGAAAGTGAAGAGTTGAAAACACAAATTGCAGAGTTGGAGGAGAATGGATATATTTCTCCCAGTAAATCACCTTATGGTGCACCCATCTTATTTGTTAAAACAAAGGATGGCAGTATGCAAATGTGTGTGGGTTAAAGAGCTCTGAACAGAATTATAGTAAAGAGCAAGTATGCTTTACCCAGAATAGAGGACTTCCTTGATACACTTTCTGGTGCTAAATTGTTTAGTAAGATTAATCTCAAGAGTGGTCTTCATCAGATCAAAATTGCTGAGGGAGATGAACACAAGACTGCCTTCTGCACACAACTTGATGCCATTTGGACTGACTAATGCTCCTGCAACCTTCATGGGTGCTACAAATGACAATTTCAGACCTTACTTAGATAAGTTTGTGCAAGTCTTCTTGGATGACATTCTAATTTTATCTAAAAATGAAGCTGAGCATGTTGAACACTTGAAGACAATATTGGACACTCTTTAAAAAAATCAATAAAATGCTAAAATGAGCAAGTGTGATTTCGTCAAGGAGAGTATTAACTTCTTAGAACACATTGTCGGTAAGAAAGGCATAAGTGTGGATCCTAGGAAAGTGCAGACCATAAGGGACTGGCCAGTACCTCAATCTGTCTCAGAAGTTAAATCCTTTCTGGGGTTGGCTAATTACTATAGGAGATTTATGGAGAATCATTCCACAAAAACCAGTAAATTGACTGACCTTACTAAAAGGAACATAGGGTATGTGTGGAGGGAAGAGCAGCAAGCTGCCTTCCAGACCCTTAAAGATGCTCTGTGCTCTGCCCCTGTTCTCGCTGTGTATGACTAAATGAATCGACTTACCAAATAGGCGATTAACAATTAATGAAGATCTTTAAATCAGCAAGTAATCTTTATGGTATTTTTTGTTAATAGATTCAACAACAGCAGACAACACACTAGCAGTGGACAATACTTGCAAGCCAAATGGAAGTAAACTAGCATCAATAACGCAATCAGTAAACTCATACATAAGCAAGGCTAGAAGACAGTGCATATCAATGGCTTCTCGCCTTGGATTCATATCTCTCTCCGTAAACTGTACAAGAGAATTGGCCTCGTCTTCAAATGCCGAACTCGAGAGTAATACCTAGCATATGTACATGGAATGAGTTTGCTGTTCAACGGCCAGTGCGATGGCACCGCCTACCCGGGAGTTAACCACGTTGGTAGGACCTCGATTAACCAAATCCACCGCCATCTCCCATCATCCCGAATCGCCATCCATCCCAAGGATGTCATCTGGCCATTCATCTAGCACACTACACTTAGATGCATATCTAGGCAGTTCGCTGCTACCGAGTACGAAAGTCAGCTGGCTGTCAAAGAATGTGTCAGCAAGCTGACCTGAGTTGACTTCAGCCTGCTGCTCCCGGCTGAATCATTAATCCGATTATTTAATGAAGTCCTACAGACTCAATATTGACTAAAGTTCAGCAGGCTGAACTTATTTAACTATTATATTTAAATGTATATTATATCCACCAATGTACTGATTCATTACAATCCCTCCAACGTAACAGGCCGTCGCCTCGACAACACTAACACTGGTTACATGGTCTTCCCCAACTGAAAGTACTGATCTTCCTCCCACCGCCTCTTGCTCCAACACTGATGCCTCACTATAGGGATCACTAGTAACAGTGTGCTGTCCCTCCGCTGTCAGCCTACTGCCCTTATGAGGGAGATGTTCCTGGGGCTCTATGGTTTGGGGGGCGAGACCGGGAGCCAAACCTCCTCGTTCTGTCATGGGGTCTCCTAAAGCCTGGGGTCTCCGAGTAAAAGGAACCAAGGGGAGAACGCAATAACTGGACAATTTTCTCCTGCAAAGTCTAAAAATGAAGGGAGGCAGCCTTCTCCTGGGCATCCTTCAAGCCGACAGGTACATATACCGGCATCCCATAAGGATGTTGCATGACATGAGCCAAGGACACATGTCCTGTCTGCGAGGGAGATGCTGGCAGGCCTTTCCCTAGCAGCCCTCTTGTCTGCCCTGTCTAACTGGGTCTCTGCGCCTGCAGATGGGCTCTGTCCTCTCGCAGGTCCCAGCCAAGTGATATCTTCCTCTTCAGCGAGCTGGTGCAGAGCTATGTGTGCCCTAGCCAACCCAGTCTTCTTCATTACAGGGGATGTGGCAGGTGCCTGGGTCACAACGGGGCTAGTGTCCTCTTCCTTGCCTTCCTCCTCTTCTTCCTCTGACTCCTCTTCTTCCCTTGGCTCCTCTGAGACTGTTGGGGTCTCCTCTGTCAGCTGCTCCAGCTCTTCACGAGGAAAATACCCCAGTGACCTTCCCCTTTTGGATGCTGGTGGGGGCTGTTGAGTCCTGACCGCATACAAGTCTATCTCTTCCTGCTTGCTTGCCCATTTGGCATAAGCGTGCTTCCCTTTAGAGAATGACTCTCGGGCCCTGCCCCTGTCCTCTCGCATTTCTTGGCTCATGCAGTCTCTTTCTCCATCCAGTCTTGGGTCCCAAGCTGCAATGTGAGGGGGCAACACTATGTTCCCCTGAAGGTCTGTTAGGAAATCTTCCTCCCCTGCCCTGTCATTTTGCTAGTCCCTCGTGTTAATGGTCGTCCACCGCCAATCGGTGGGCTTTTGGAAGAAGGCGGTCTGTCCTTTTCAGCGTACAGGGGTACCAATGCCCTGCAAAGTCCAGTTGAATGGTTTCCCTGGCTAAGAATTCCCAGCTCCTTCTCTCCACCTTGTTATACATGGCCTTGAACCCGTTATAGGATGTAGAGTCCTTAAAGCTAACCGCGTCTATGGAGATCATCCTGATGATCCTATCTTTCCCCCAGATACCCGAAATCGATACAGCTTCTTCCTCATTCACGTGGGCCATTGCCTTGGCCTCTTTGACCGTATATCCTACCATCCTTGCATAATCGTGGTAGAGGAGGAGTCCTGTGCTGACCTCTATATACTTGTCAAAGTTCTCAGATGTCTCCCCTTCCCTCTGCAGGATGTTCTGCTGCAACTTACTGCGACTTCTCTGGGCATACTTGAAGGCCTCCTCCAGTAGATCAAAGCCCTTGCCCAGCACTCTGTAGCGGTAGCTGCTGATTCTCCTCTGTACTTCTTCTTCAGCCTGCTGCTTCCGCCTTTCCTCAACTTGCCTCTCCTCATTTGCCTTCTTGGCCTCCTCTGCAGCTTGTCTATCCAGTTCTTCCTGCCTCAACCTGGCCTGTTCCTCCTCCTCCTTCTTCGTTCGCGCCTCCCGCTGTTGTTGGAGTCGTGATTCCCAAGCGGAGATGGAGGATGATTTGATGTCGCCACGAAATTGCAAGTATTCTGCATCTGCCTCTTTCGCTCTTCTCTTCCTCTTAAGTTCCGACTTCTGAGTCATCCTGCTCAATCATAAACACAATGAAGTTAGTGAAGTCATGGTACTTCGCCGCTACTAAGTACCCTTGGTGGAGAAGAACGTGGTAGGGAGAGTTCCAAGTGTGTAATACCTTGTGTGAGTGAATAGAAGAGGAGAATTGAGTCAGAGAGAAAAAGTGAGTGTGAGCGCAGGTGAAGTGTGTAAAATAATTACATAAAAGCACACTCCCTCCAACTTAATTTGAAGGTGGGCTGCCTGTCACAACTGTCACTACCTGTCACTAACTGTCACGTTTAACTGTCACATTCCCCTCCAACTTACTTGGAGACAAGACCTCCTGTCAGCTGTCCAGGGCGACTAAAATGACAGTTAGGGAGGGGTGCTAGCAGCCCAGAGGTGGAACCGCTTCAACGCCCCTTTGGCATTGATCAGCTGGTCTTTAAATTCCCAAGTATCCCCAGAGGCATTGTAACCCTTCCATCTGACTAGGTACTGTTAGATGATCGACTGACAGAGCGAGCGTCTAAAATATCCTCGACCTCATTCTCCTCAGGGTCACCATCCCGGACAGCGGGGACCAGTCCCGGTTGGACACGTAACCGACCTGTGAACAGTGTGTCACCTTTTGATGTACGGTTTCAGGAAGCAGACATTCAAGACTCGCTGACCCTTGTATTCTGCTGACATGTTCAGTTTGTAAGCATTCTGACCGACACGGCGCACCACCGAATATGGACCGACTCAGACTAGACCAAGCTTTTCCTTGACCACACCAGGCAGGTGTAGGTGTTGAGAATGCAATTTGACCAAATCGCCCTTAGAAAATGTCAGCTCTCGACGGTGTTGATTAGCGTAATTTTGTTGATTTACTTGGGCTTTGAGCAGGTTTTGTTGGACTTCTGACAGGGTGTCAGCAAACTCCTAGGTTAACTGGAGGGAGACCGGATTGTCAATCCCTTGAGGGTGAGTTGAAGATTCCCCTAGAACGTCTAAGGGAGACTTAGGGACTCTATCCAGGCTCACTTCAAAAGGAGTCTTGCCCGCTGACGCGTGCACCGCCCTGTTGACCGCAAACTGGATTTGAGGTAACGGGTTATCCCTATTGTCTTGTTTTTTGTTAATATATGCTCTCATCACCTCTTGCAGAACTCAATTAGTTCTTTCAGTCTGCCCATCAGTCTGAGGGTGGTTTGCCGTGCTGAGCAGCTGTTTGGCTCCCATTAACCCCATTAAAGCTCTTCAGAACTTAGAGGTAAATTTTGAGTCTTTGTCTGAGATGATATTAGAGGGTAGCCCATGTTGGCATACTACATGGTTGTAAACTGTCTTGCTGTTTCGAGTGCAGTTACTTTGACAGTTGTGGGGATGAAAATGACCATTTTTGTCAGCTTATCCACAACTACCAGTATCGAATCATGCCCATTGGCAGTTCGTGGCAGTGTTACCACCCTGTCCATGGATATTGTTTCCCAGCGTCCAGCTGGGATGGGCGGAGGTTGTAAGAGGCCCCCCGGTGCTGTGTGTCTAAACTTATTCCTTTGACACTGATCACATGACTTAACGTATTTCAAGACCTCCCGAGGCAATCCCTCCCAGTGATAATGTTTTGCCAGTTTGCCAACGGTTTTGGCCTGCCCCAAATGCCCACCCAATAAACTGTCATGTGTTTGACTCAGTAAAAGGGACCTTATTTCCAAGTTATTGGGAGTGACCAGCTTCAGCCACTCAGACCCCTCGCTTAAGCTTATACCCTAGTGCAGTAGTTGGACGCACACCATCAGTGGGGCTGGGCTCAAATGTTGGGTCAGAAAGGTAGGCTTTCCTAAGTTTGTTCAAGGAAGGATTTTTTCACCTTTAGTGAAGTGAGTGCACACAGGTTTTTATCTACAGCATACTGATTGAAGTTCCTTTCTAGCAATTCGGGTCTTCTAGAGAGTGCATCAGCAGGAATCAACTTCCCTGGTTTGTAGTCGATCTGGACTTGAAACTGCTCCAGCATCTGGCTCCAGCGGTTCTCCCTCCTGGACAGCTTGGACTTCTTCTGGAAGTGAGTCAGAGCTAGATGATCTGTAATCACCTTAAAAGCTTTACCATGTAAGTATGCTCTCCACTGTGTGAGCACATGAATGATAACTAGCAGCTCTTTATCATGCACTGAGTAATTAATCTCCGCTGGATTAAATTTCATAGACTCATACAACACAGGATGCCACGCCTCCCGTACCTTACCATCCTTTGTGGTTTTGTCAGCAGGCTGCAACAAAATAGCACCCATGGCAAAGTCAGAGGCATCAGTAACCACCTGCACCGGTTTGCTGGGGTCATACACGGCTAGCACTGGGGCAGAACAGAGGGCATCTTTAAGGGCCTGGAAGGCAGCCTGCTGCTCTTCCCCCCACACATACCCGATGTCTTTCTTAGTAAGGTCAGTCAGTTTACTGGCCTTTGTAAAAATAAATCTTAATAAATGTCCTATAGTAGTTAGCCAACTCAAGGAAGGATCTAATTTCGAAGACAGATTGTGGTACAGGCCAGTTCTTTATGGTCAGGACCTTCTTAGGATCCACACTGATGCCTTCTTTGCTGACAACATGGTCTAGAAATTCAATACTTTCCTTGAAGAAATCACACTTGCTCATTTAAGCATACAATTGGTTTCTTCTCAGGGTGTCCATAACTGTCTTTAAGTGTTCAGCATGCTGAGCTTCATCTTTAGAGAAGATTAAAATATCATCTACAAAGACTTGCACAAATTTATCCAGGTAAGGTCTGAAAATGTCATTCATAGCGCCCATGAAGGTTGCAGGAGCATTAGTCAGTCCAAATGGCATCAAGTTGTGTGCGGAAGGCAGTTTTTTGTTCATCCCCCTCAGCAATTTTGATGATAACCACTCTTGAGATCTATCTTACTGAACACTTTAGCACCAGACAGGGTATCAAGCAAGTCCTCGATTCTGGGGAAAGCATACTTGTTTTACACTGTAATTCTGTTAAGAGCTCTGTAATCAACTCACGTTCGCATACTCCCATCCTTCTTCGTAACAAAGAGGATGGGTGCGCCATAGGGTGATAAACTGGAGGAAATGTAACCATTTTCCTCAAACTCTGCAATCTGTGTTTTCAAGTGTTCTTTTTACTCATCGCTTTCCACATAGGACAAGCCATAAGTGCGTTGCCAGGGTGGCTGACTCCCAGGTAATAAGTCAATCCTATGATCCACTTCCCTCTCAGGAGGTAGTCCTGGAGGTATATTGAAAACATCAGCATACTGAGCAACAATTTTTGCAGCAGTTGGGTGCGCCGGAGGTCTTACCTTTTTCTCAGCCATTTCTTCAGGTTGCGGGGGTACCTCTCTTAGCAGCACACAAAACATTCTGTCTTCCTTCTGGTTCCAGCTTTTGATGAACTCTATTGCATTCAACAATTTGCATCCTCCTAGAAGCCTCTCCTTTTTCTTCATTTGCCATCGATACAGGACAAGAGGAAGAGCACTGGTGGGTGCCAAGTTAGTCTGCCTATCACTGGCTCCTCTCACTTTGACTGTACCTCTGCTCCAACGCACTTCAACTTGATGTTTATTAAGCCAAGACCTGCCTAGCACGAGATCATAAAAACCAGTGTTGAGTACCTCAAATGTAAGCGTTTCAATTAGAACTGCAATGCCAAAACCTGACTGGACCTCAATAGGCTTGGTTATGATTCCTCCCGGGATACTTGAGGCATCTCCAAGGAATATTTTTCGATAACCTTGGGTGACAGTAAGCAGCCTTAGCAGCTTAACTAAGTCCTTATGGATGAAATTATGTGACGCCCCTCCGTCAACAAATGCCCTCACCTTCCTACCTGCAATTATGCAATGCAGTAGGATAGGGGGGACTGTCTTTTCCTGACTTTTGTATTTTTCTCCTGACTTAGCAAAGAAATGTTGGACATCAGGTGGAACAAGATCATCCAAAGTGTGCACTCTCTGGAAATCCATTTTGCTGATGGTCTCCTTTATCTGGTTGTCAGGCATGCATAGTGAATCCAGTTCAGCAGGACTCACAACACCTGCTACGAGGGCAGCTAGTGACGACTCACTATCTCTAGCATCCTCACAGGCAATAGACTGGATTACTGACTGCTGCTGTCTTTTAAAGGCTGGTCTTTTCTCTCAACCTTTGGGACGTGCTTGTCTGGACACTGCTCTCTGAAGTGACCCGTCTGCTGGCAATGGAAGCAACAGATTTTACTGAGGCTGGTCTCGGCTTAGTCCTACCACCACCTCTTTCATAGCCGCCTCGAGGGAAACCACCTCTCCCTCTGGACTGCATAGCATTGTACTCTTACTCATATTCATCACCCTGATTATCCTCAGCCTGGTCTCCTTCAATTGCGCTGCTGGAACCGTGGGGCTTTTTGACAACCTTAGTCACCAAAGCATTACTCTGGCGCTTGTGATTGAACTGCTGCTGATCCCAGGCATCAGCATCCTGGATCAAGTCAGCAAGTTTCTCATACTTCTTTTCAGCAAAATGACCAGAGACTTCGGATTTCAAGCCATGCCTGAAGTTTGCTATCCTGTACCGCTCTGGCAAGTCTGGCTGCTTCATCATGTTCTCCTGGAAGTTTTGAGAAAACTCAGCAACTGAAGTGGTCTACTTCAGTGTCAATAGGATCATCGCATAGATACCTTTCTCCTGCTGGTTGATCACATCAAACTTCTCATGAAGTTTCTCGACAAACTCTACCCAAGTAGGGTCACCGAGTTGTTAGGCATTACGCTCTCCTTTCCAATACAGCCACCAGTCTGCTGCACTACCTTTCAATAGTGCACCAGTGTGCCTGACCTTCTCCTAATCCGGCAGTTCTAGGTAGTTCTCCAGCCACTGCTCAACATCAGCGAGAAACTTGATTTGGTAATACTTTTTGTTCCCCTCAGGTTCATAATCCTGGGGAGGTTTCGGCTTGGGCTTACTAGGCCCTCTGCCACCACCACTAGTGGTTTGAGAACCCTGTTGATCTTTGTCCCGCAGCAGAGACATTATGATTCTCTTGTCCTCCTGTTGGGACTGATACATGCTCGCCATTTGCGATTGCATTTGCACGAATAATGCTCCCAAATCCGCACTCTGAGGTGGGAGTCTAGCAAATGCAGCAATAGCAGTGGCATGATCTTGATGAGTAGTGTCCTCAACAGTCCCTCTAGCTCCTGCAGCAGCAATTCCTGCCGCATTCAGCCGGTCACGAATTTGACCTAGGGGCACATTGAGTTGTACAGCAGGAGGTGGGTTTGGAACATTGGCCCTTGATGCCATAAGTTCTTCGACAGTGCGCTCGTCCGCTGGCTGTCCTTCCCTCCTTTCTGTATCTTCAGCAGCCTTTGCTATTCTGGCTTTCTACTCCTCAGCCTGCTGTGCTGCGACAGAGGCAATAGCAGTTGCGTCATCTGCAACCTCTCTTGCTGCAGTACCTGCCAGTGCTTCGGAATAGGTACGTGTTCCCGCTACATGGCTTTCCGCCTGATTTTTGACATTCTCGTTATCCTGGTTCTCCATGTCTTGGGAGTTGCTAGTTTGA
The DNA here is from genome assembly GCA_009602735.1 of Mesotaenium endlicherianum. NCBI lineage: Eukaryota > Viridiplantae > Streptophyta > Zygnematophyceae > Zygnematales > Mesotaeniaceae > Mesotaenium > Mesotaenium endlicherianum. Next base: position 539,498 of record WELA01001462.1, read on the forward strand.
GACCTTGTCCTTATCATACAAAGAAGACTGTGATAATAGCTCCGATACTTCTAATACAAATTGACTTACCAAATAAGCGATTAACAATTAATGAAGATCTTTATATCAGCAAGTAATCTTTATGGTATTTTTTGTTGATTGATTTAACAGAAAAAAGACAACACACTAGCAGTGGACAATACTCGCAAGTCAAATGGAAGTAAACTAGCATCAATAATGCAATCGATAAACTCACACATCAGCAAGGCTAGGAGACAGTGCATATCAACGGCTTCTCGCCTTCGATTGAGATCTCTCTCAGTAAGCTGTACAAAAGAGTTGGCCTCGTTTCCGAATGCCCAACTCGAGGGCAATACCTAACATATGTACATGGAATGAGTTTATTGTTCAACGGCAAGTGCAATGGCACCGCTTACCCGGGAGTTAACCACGTTGGTAGGACCTCGGTTAACCAAATCCACCGCCATCTCCCATCATCCCGAATCGCCATCCATCCGAAGGATGTCATCTGGCCATTCATCTAGCACACCACACCTAGATGCACATCTAGGCAGTTTGCTGCTACTGAGTACGGAAGTCAACTGGCTATCAAAGAATGTGTCAGCAAGCTGACCTAGTAGACTTCAGCTTGCTGCTCCCGGTTGAGTCATTAAACTAATAATTATATGCCCTAACCCTCTGCATCTTTTTGCAGCTGCAACATATAACTTCGTGTCTGCGCCTCCAACTATTTTGGCACATTCAGTAAGCTGCATATTACTGAGGCCTATGAACTTAATTTCATGAAAACATAGACCCGCCTTTGTATCCTACTGCCTTATGTCTATCTGCGTCATGGAATATGGTGAAGAATCTCTGCGAACGTTAGAAGGAATAAGTCTCCATTTGTGGATCAAATCATGCATTAGAGATTGTAATGAAGACTTCAAGAGTATGCTAGAAATCATGGACAAAACTGTGAACGACCTACGGGCTTGTACTATGCGCATGCAGCGCTTTGTTGTGGCTTACAAGGAGCGTATAAAAGCTGATGAAATAATCACTCCACCACTTGTTATGAGAATTATTAGAACACACTTCTGGTTAGAAGAAGCAAGGGAGTACTGCAATACAATACTTCACAGGTTGGACAAGGCTGTCAACATTCAAAGTAGCATGGCTGATGGTATGCGGGCACTACAGGCAGGAGCTAACAGTATTCTTGACGCAATCCTAGAGTACGAGTTTTTTTGTCTTGGGTGAGATATCTTGTGCACACCAGAGGCGAGAAATTGTAGGTTGGGGTGGATTGTTCTTAATATTTCCTCTGGTTAATTGTATTCCAAATTACTATGTTTCAGCTATTGTTACTTATTGCTGTTATCGAGACTCTTCACTAGGCTGCCAGTTTGGCTCGCAGTCTTATCCTGTTTGCTGAATGTGTTCATATTACTTGTTGTCCAGGTGCACATCCAGAATCCCGTACATCCTCAGGACTTGCAACGTCGGCAACTTTCCCTATTGCAGCTTCCCCCAGGTGGACAAGCACCGGTGGCACAGGACATAGTCCAAGCCCCTCAGCTATGTATGTGCAAGACATCAAAGCCAACTTTTTGCACAAGAAAATCATTGATTAGGACTTCCTCTCGATTTCCTGTGTAGGTGAACCCAGTAGATTAGGGAAGCGCAAAAAGTGATGGGTGAATAAAAGCCTTGTAAATAGCAATATACTTAGCCCATCCTCTTCGTTTGTAACCACTACGTTGCTAGAAGAGGCGCACTTTGCATTCAACAAGGGTCAACTCTGTACTATTGTGGCACTGCTGTAACGGATATACGGCTTGTTAAATGGTTGCCTACATGACACTTTGGCTCACTTGTTCCGATCTTCTTCACTGTTGATATGACCTTGCCTTCCATACAATATGTCTATGTCCTGGTTTCTTGTTGCTTGGAACAGGTCCTTCACCTTCAACAAGTACATACTAGAACAATCTATTTGAAGTCCGTGACCTTAGGATATAATAAGTGAACTTTATTTGAAAGACTAATCTGCAAGGCACTCTGCTTTTGAGTTGATTGTCGAGCGCATGATGGTGAAGCATCATTAATACCACTACCCCAAAAAGGGTCATTGCTGCGGAAACTCCACCTCACAGCACTGCCTAAGTAATATTTACCCAAGAGCAGCTCATGGACCTGTTCGCCCAATGTGGGCCCTAGTCCTACACCATTCACTAGGATCTTAGTATGGTTGGTGGCCTCATATTACAATATTGAATATTTATGTGAATTATGTTTCAAGATGAGATAGAATATATCCGGATGTGATTGAATTTGCAAAAGAAGTTCAAAGTAACATAGTAGTCACATCATGTGTCTTGTACTCACTCCACCTATTTGTAAGAAGTGTATTGCTTATTGAAGCAAGGACAAGTAACAGCAAGACTGTAGTGATTTGAGTTATTTTATATATTAATTTGCATATATTTTAATATTTTCAAATATATTTGGAGTAGTATTATGTGGATTCAAGTGTGAATAGGTACTCTAGTGACTTGGTTCATGTCCTTTGAACCTTCTAAGGCATTTTCAAAGTTAGAGGAAAGACCTAGAAGAACTCCACGTGGCAAAAGTCAAATGTGCCATTTTTAGGTCAAAAGGACATGTGTACATTATTCTAGAAAGAGGTGGCAAGTTTTGGGATGTGTTGGGTGCCAACACATCAACATACACCTTCCTAGAAATTACTTATGTAGCAAGTATATAAACAAGAGCTAGAACATAGAAAGACATTCCAGAATCACTCTTGTACTTGCCAAAACCCAGAAATATATTAACTTTCAAGAAGCCATCTCTCTTTCAAGAAGCTACCACTTGTATTCAAAGATCCTTGTCTTGAGTAGATAAAGTATTATATTCCACTAAGTACTTTATCTATCTGTTTTACTACAGTGGTATCGGAGCTAGGCACTTTGGTAGCACAAGAAGATGGCCGATCCTCAAGACCAACAGCAAGCTTTCGAAGGAAGCCCTTCCTCTCCAAGACACCCTCCTCCAGCGCCGATGGGAGAGCCCACTCAAGAAAATCTGCAACAACAAGAAGCACCACAAGGAGGAGCACACCCTCCTCCAGCGTCGATGGGAGAGCCTACTCAAGGAAATCTGCAACAACAAGAAGCACCACAAGGAGGAGCACCGTCAAATCCCGTGGCAGCCGCTATAGCAAAGTTGACCCCACCACAAGGAGTTCCCGCAAATGAGTGGGCAGCCTTCCTAATGACCGTCCACAATCAAGTGGGCTTGGCCACCTATGAAGCAACCGTGCAAGCGTCAAGAGAAGCTATGGCTTCCATGGTTGCCCCTGTTGCGAGCAATGCTCAAAATCCAGCCCCGGCTCAAGCGCCTCCACAAGAGCCAACGAGAGCAAGGAAACTCATCAAGCCCTGCAAACCCGACACTTTCAACCCCGGGAAAGGTGCCAACCTGAATTTATGGCTCTACCAAGTGGAGACGTACCTCGCGTTCCTTGAAGTACCCGAGGAGGACTACGTTCCCTTTGCCGTTACCTTACTTAGAGGAGCAGCAACATCATGGTGGCGTAACTATCAAGCGGCTATATATCAAGCTATGGCGCACCCCATGCTCGGCCAAGAGCCCCCACCATCATATGCAAGATGGGCAGATTTTCGTGAGGCCCTCAAGAAGCAATTCATGCCCATCAATGCGGAGAAGATTGCCCGAGGAAAGCTCCACCATCTCAAGCAAACGACGTCCGTTCAAGAGTATACATCCAGATTTCACGCCCTCACTCTTGAGATCCCCAACATGTCTCTCGAGGAGAAGATTGACCGTTACATCTTTGGCCTCAAACCCAAGGTGGCAAAGGAAGTGGAGTTACGCGACTTGACGGACTTCTCAAAGATCATTGAAGTGGCCCAAAAGGTGGATACCTTGGATTTCAAGCACTCCGTGCCTTCATCTTCACGGGTACCGACGACGCGGGTGTACGCAGCCCCTTCCACATCCGAATCTGGACCCACACCCATGGAAATCGGAGTTATTAAAAGGGACCCCGCGGCTGCCCGGAAGAGTGGAAGACCCTCCAATGACACTTATGATGCAAGAAACCAGCAAGGAGTGAAAGCAAGACTCTCCCCGGCTGAAAAAGAAGCTCTCATGACGGCTGGACTATGCTTCTATTGCAAGGAAAAGGGCCATCGTGCACTTTCATGCCCCAAAAAGTTGTCAAAAAACGGACAGCGCCGGTAGGCCAGGAGCCTACCACCCCAAGACCCACTTCACGAGAAGGCAACACGCCAAGTGAGGTGGAGACCCCCGTTGAAGACGACGTTCCAGCCCCAATGAGTTTGAGAGGTTACCTTGGAGGAGAGAAGGTCCACATCTTGGTGGATAGCGGAGCTCAAGGCAACTTCATTGCTGCAGATTTTGCCACCAAGCACGGTATTACTATGCGAACTCTTGACCACGACGAGGAGATTATGATGCCCGATGGATTCTCCTATACTACCCCTTCCAAGAAGACGTACCCCTTGGCACTCTCTATCAAGTCCTTCAAGGATAGAGTAGTGTTCTCCCCCATGCAATTGGGCAAGTACGACGTCATCCTAGGGACGCCTTGGTTGACCAAGCACAACCCCCAAGTTGATTGGAGGACCGGTACTATCAAGATCAAGAATGACATCACTTCAAGAATCTGTATTTTGCGCGCAATCCAGAATATCCAGACCCAAGACATCCAGAAGCCGGCACACGAGATACTATTGTCCGCCCTCCAACTCAAGAGACTTGTGAGGAAGGGACACGAGCTTCTTTTGGCCTTGATCACGCCAAAAGACATCAAGAAAGACATCGAGAGTCAAGAAGGCAGCCCCGTTCCCAAGGAGATACAAGAAGTCTTTGAGGACTACAAAGAAGTGTTCTCCCCGGAATTGCCCAAGGGCCTACCCCCCAAAAGATTCGTAGACCACAAGATAGAGTTGGAGCCCGGAAGCAAGCCCATCTCTCGGCCTACGTTCAAAATGTCATACACGGAGCTAGACGAAGTCAAGAAGCAAATCAAGGAGCTACTGGAGCATGGCTTCATTCGACCTAGCAAGTCGCCATTTGGAGCCCCGGTGCTATTTGTCAAGAAGAAAGATGGTACCTTGAGGATGTGTGTGGACTATCGCGCCCTCAACAAGATCACCATCAAGAATCGATACCCGCTGCCGCGCATGGATGAGCTCATGGACCGGCTGGTTGGAGCCAAGTACTTCACGAAGATTGACTTACGGAGCGGCTACCACCAGATTCGCATCGCAGAACCGGACATAGAGAAGACGGCATTCAGGACAAGATATGGACATTTTGAGTTCATGGTCCTGCCATTTGGACTCACCAACGCGCCAGCAACTTTCATGACTATGATGAACACCATATTTCAGCCCATGTTGGACAGATTTGTGGTGGTATTCATCGATGACATCCTTATCTACAGCAAGACCCTTGAAGAGCATGCGAGACACTTGAAAGAAGTCCTTGAAGTATTGAAGCAAAACAAGCTATTTGCGAAGGAGTCAAAGTGCGAGTTTGCCAAACAAGAAGTGGAGTTCCTAGGTCTCCACGTGACAGCTGATGGCATCAAGATGGACCCCAAGAAGGCCACGGTGGTGAAGGAATGGCCAACCCCCACGACCAAGAAAGAACTCCAATCATTCTTGGGATTTGCCAATTGGTACAGGAGATTCATCCAGAGCTTCTCGCACATAGCAGCCCCTCTCACGGATCTACAAAAGAAAGACAAGTCATATATTTGGACCAAGAAAGAGGAGGAAGCATTCCAACAACTGAAACAAAGATTGACGACATCCCCCGTGCTCACACTCCCAAATCCAAACCCAGATTGGCCCTTCCACGTCATCACCGATGCATCTTCCTATGCAATAGGAGCAATCTTGCTTCAAGACCAAGGCAAGGGACTGCAGCNTACAGCCCATTGCCTACGAGTCAAGGAAGCTAAATCCGGCCGAGCAAAATTATACAACCACGGAGCGAGAGGCATTGGCGATTGTACATGCCTTGAAGGTTTGGCGCTGCTACGTTGAAGGACGCAAGGTGCTGATCACTACGGACCACGAATCGTTTAAGCACCTCCAGACGCAACCGTATCTCTCAAGGAGACAAGCAAGATGGAGCGGATACTTGCAACAATACAACATCACGGTTCAGTACTAGCCAGGCAAGACAAACACGGCTGACTCTTTCTCAAGACTGCAATTGAACGCAGTGATGGCATCCCTGAAGACAGATCTCGAAGCTCGATTTTCAGCCGCCTATGAAAGAGACCTTACTACAAGAACGGAGAAGCAGCCTTGGACCCATACAAGAAGCAAGAAGGCAATTATTGGGTGAGGCAAGACACGGGCCAGAGATGTGTTCCTAATGACTTAGACCTCCGGCTCTTGATTCTACGAGAAGCACACGACAACCCTCTTGGAGAAAACTTTGGAATCCTAAAGACCACGGGCTTTCTAACCAGGATTTATTGCTGGCCAGGCATGTCTATGCAAGTCAAGGAATACTGCAGGAGCTGTGACACATGCCAAAGAATCAAGCCATTATCGCAAAAGGCGGGAGGACTCCTCAAGCCACTACCAATCCCCGAAAGACAATGGACGGACATCTCTATGGACCTTATTGTGGACCTGCCCGTGACACCTCGAGGCCATAATGCAATACTCACGGTGGTGGACAAACTTACCAAGATGGCTCATTTTATTCCTATGACGACTAAGGCTACAGCACCACAACTTGCAAGACTCATCTTTGACAACATCTTCCGACTCCATGGACTCCCATCAAGAATTGTGTCGGATAGAGATCGAAGATTCACAAGCCATTTCTGGAAAAATCTCTTCAAGAACTTGGGTACATCGCTGGATATATCTACTGCCTACCACCCTCAATCAGATGGGCAAACCGAGCGTATGAATCGTACCCTAAAGACCTCTCTAAAGGCCTACGTGTTTATCCTGGAGCAAGACTGGGACATGTACTTGACCCCTTTGGGGTTTGCCTACAACAACACTGCGCAAGCCTCAACCCAAGAGTCCCCATTCTTCCTCAACTATGGCTTCCATCCGACCACGCCACTGAGCTTCACGGCAGGCCATGATGAAGTATCTGCAGCCACAAATTTTATGGAGACATTAGAAGCAGCCCTTACAGTAGCGAAGAAAGCTTTACAACACACGCAAGATGCTCAAGCAAGAGTGGCGAACAGATCCAGAAGAGAAATTACGTACAGAGTGGGTGACTTCGTGTTACTATCATCCAAGAATATTTCCCTGAGCAACAGCCTTGCCGGCAGCAAGTTCTCTCCCAAGTATTTGGGACCCTTCAAGATTATCCAGCAAGTCAACCCCGTTGCTTTCAAGCTAGAACTTCCCCAGACTATGCACATCGACCCCGTATTCCATGCTTCCCTCTTCAAGCCATATGTGCAACCCGACAACAAGTTCCCAGGACGTGTGACAACCCCACCAGCCCTAAGAGTAGTGGATGATCATTTGGAGTACAAAGTGGAAGACATAGTGGCTATGAGAAATTTCAGGAGACAGCAGCAATACTTGATCAAGTGGAAAGGATATCCAGATTCGGAGAATAGTTGGGTGGCGGCGCACTACCTTGACAAAGTTCAGAGAAAGTTGAAGCGCTTCCATGCCGCCAACCCCCATCTTGGACCAGCCCCAAGTCTCTCTACTAGAAGCCCGAAGACTTCAGGGAGGCAGCCTGTCACCATCAAGAAGCAGCAGAAGACCCCTTGGAGGCAGCCTGCAAGAACAAGAAAGAGGAAAAATTGACATCAGACACTCTTCTCTTCTCGCAGTTTCTGGACNTCTCTTCTCGCAATTTCTGGACAGAATACTAAAACTGCTACTGGTGATAGGTCTTTGCAAAATAAATTCTGAAAATTTATTTGAATGTATTCCATGAGTAGCCAATCATTTAGAGTCCAAGTTTGCTCAATTTGGAGCATTGGTGAGAGAGATATGATGCTCCAAGTAAAAGGGGGTCAGGCTGCTGGCATTGGTAGGGCAAAATATGCCTTCTGACATTGTGCCCTCCCCTGAACTTGGAATGCTTTGAAACTCAAGACTCTGGTAGAACATCTTACAACGCCCAGTTTGAGACTTAGTTTGCAGAATTTGAAAAAGCATAGAAGGAGTTATCATTTTCAGAAGTTTCTGCACAGATGTGGAGGAGTGCCTACTCTCTCAGCTCTCAACGACACTGCAAAGATTAGATTGCTCTCAAATTTGGTGCCCCGGTAAAGTTCTCCAATGCAGTCCGTTTGGCACTCGATTTTTTAGATTTGAAGCAGTTTCGTGGACGCTATGAATTTTTGAATTCGTGGCAGATTCTGGGCCAATTTGTACAATTTTCTTTATCATTAAGGAGTAGGCTAGCCAATAAGGTCACACCACCTACGACCTTGCCTAGTCTACCTTACATATGTAGCACCTGACTTGGCGCCTTGGACTACTCCTCTTCACATGTGTGGCATCTGCCTTGAAGCTGTTGACTAGTCTGCTCCACATGTGTAAGACCTTACTTGACGCGCCGAGACGTCGCTTTTTTTGTCGGGGGGGTGATGTAGTGATTTGAGTTGTTTATATATTAGTTTGCATATATTTTAATGTTTTCAAATATATTTGGAGTAGTATTGTGTGGAATTCAAGTGTGAATAGGTACTCTAGTGACTTGGTTCATGTCCTTTGAACCTTCTAAGGCATTTTCAAAGTTAGAGAAAAGATCTAGAAGAACTCCACGTGGCAAAAGTCAAATGTGCCATTTTTAGGTCAAATGATATGTGTACATTATTCTAGAAAGAGGTGGCAAGTTTTGGGATGTGTTGGGTGCCAACACATCAACATACATCTTCCTAGAAATTACTTATGTAGCAAGTATATAAACAAGAGCTAGAACATAGAAAGACATTTCAGAATCACTCTTGTACTTGCCAAAATCCAAAATCATATTAACTCTCAAGAAGCCATCTCTCTTTCAAGAAGCTACCACTTGTGTTCAAAGATCCTTGTCTTGAATAGATAAATTATTATATTCCACTAAGTACTTTATCTATCTGTTTTACTACAAAGACACACGATAGCAATTAGAAGGATATCATATAAGCAAGTGTACCTTTTACACATTATTGGGGAATGTGCTTCAATGTCTTTTTCAGCAAGAAGACATACTAAGTCATAATCTTCGCATATATTTTTATCCGGCCTATTCTGCATTGCTGTATCCTCTCTCTACGTATCAAGACATTATCGCTATATCACCTACTTGCAAAAACCACTTGAGTAGCCTACGCATGGTTTCTGGCTGCACATTGAGGCACGTAGGCGCGCCCCTAAATGTGCCCATTTTGTGAGCGTAAGCAAAGCTGTACACTTTGCAGTAATCGCTCTGAACTTCCTAGCGTTGATAAATTTCACTCCATACCAATTGTGACCTGGCCAGTCACGCACATGATGTAGTGGGCGAAAACTGCCGGCTAGGTGGTGGCTGCAGGTGCAGTAGATGGTCACTGCTGGGTGGCCACGAAGGTCTGCAAGCCCTCCTATGAACCTGAGCAGTGGTCAGTTGGCAATCACCAAAGTCTCCAGTGATTGAGCCCAAGGTCCATGCAAGAACAGAGTTGGGCATTTCGCTGGACTGTCTGCGTTGTATAGCCAGTCATCATGCAAGTGCTTCATCGCCTCCAAGAACCACAATTTTGGCCACACAGTCGCACCTCCCGAGGTCAAGCAAAGAGTGCTTGCATTAGAAGTAGATTCAGAGAATTCAAAGCCGACACGTTGTGCTGTCAGTGAAATTGCCTCCACGCTATTCAAGCAATTCTTCATTCCACAAATGGAGAGGCCCCTGAGAGGCAGAGTCCTGAGGGTTTTTGGCAGACCTAGGGGCAGTGGTGGGCAAGGGTCCCCGCGACCCAGACGGCCTGGCTGCCGTTGTACCTCCAGCGTTGTGAGATTTGTTGTCCTTGCCAACAACTTCAACTCCCCAACCAAATCAGCCTGCGAGTCACACATCCACGGTGGGTTGTGAATTTGGAGAGACAAGACATAGTACACACGTTTCAGAATAAATGCATGTGGCTGCCCTTTCGTTGTGCTATGAAGGCGTACAAGATAATAGTAATAGGGAAGATGCATACCTCGTTGCATGTAAGAATCAGCTCCTTCATTATTGACATGGACTGCGAAGTGGCCAACACACTGGATGGCTCGACCCTGCTTGGAGTTACATTCAGAGCAACAAGAGTGGAGCACCTGGCCAGCCACTCAGGAGCAAAAGCCCACGCCCATTCTGCCGGAAAGGCAAGAGCAAACGCTTGCAATCGTGGTAAATGCATGATGGTTGGGCTGATTCAAAGCTCCCGCCCTACACACGGTCCACTTCCAGCTCTTCTTATGTGTCTGCAAGCCAAAGTCCATGCTCTTGAGGTATGACAGCTCCCTCATGGAGCCAACATACTCTGCGTAACCCTCGGTATCAGATATGCATGCTTTGTCGTAAACGATGCTGAGGTGGCGCACGTTCTTCTTCCTCCTCACAAACTCCGCCAGGTGCTGCATGATTACTGCACATTCCTCCACAATGAAAGTAAAGGACAAGATCTAGGGATACCAGTTCCCCAGCCTTCCCAGGAAGTTGGCATTATCTGTGCCGCACCTGAGGTGTATCCAAACATTTGTCACGTTCTTCAGCTTGCCCAGTCCTTGGACAACTTTCTCCCACTCGCTATTCACGTAGTAGGAGGCAACCTTTTTGCTGCTGTTGAGGACCAAAGTGTGCCACCCCTTGTAGACTCTCATTACATCCCTCAAGCTGCTTTTTTTGTATATCTCTTCGTGGTTTCTCCAATCTAGCTCCCGTGCACCTTCAAGCACAATGTCCTGCATCATCTCCGCGCCTAGGTGGGAGATGTGCGCGCCCTTCTTTTGTCTCTCTTCATCTTGGATGTAAACTTCTGAAACTTGGTGTTCTCTGTGACCATATATGAAGTCACCCTCACTGCCACACAATGTGCACTCAATTTGGATTATTCTCCCTTTATCTGGTATGCTGTGTTATTGCGCTGGATCTAAGCACACCGCACACAAGCAATTAGAGGCAATGGAGGGGAATAATATAAGAGAACACACCTCCAGCCACTCTCATCCAGTTGTGGATTTGGCACTCCCACTTGGTCAGATTTCCTGGCAAGGCTGTGGAGATTGTGAAAGAAACACTTTAAAGAAGCCTTTTAAACTTAACCCATTCAAGGTTTAACTTTATTGTTGAAGCTCACTTGATCCATTGCGTATGCGCGCACGTTGCAGGTTGGCGCTTCAACTCCAGGTGCATGTGGATCTTCTCAAATATGGCGGACCTCTTTGAAAACAAAGTGCGCACGCTACCGTGCTGTGTACAAGGAGCGTTGAAGCCAAAAGGTGAACGAGAAAAGTCCTAAATGATAATATTGTTGTGCTCATGGGGTGCTAACTGGCTGACACATTTTTGATTCTTTGATAGTTTTCGCAGGAATTGCAAGGCGGGCGGATGTAAACTGTATTCATTACAGCTGAATGTTTCAAAAATTTCAAATAGTTAGTAATCAATGCGCAGCCGAAAAATGGCCGCAACGAACGCCCGAATTCTAAAGGGCTGTATCACACCATGCCTTTGCCCCTTACGACCAAGTACAGTCATTATTTGTACAACTGTTGGGTTCACACGCTCTAATGTCACGAAAGGCGTGCATGTGCTGATGTCAACGCCCAATACAACGCTTGGCACTGCAAATGCATTTATCGGTGCTGTTTTTAATCATTTTTAAATCCAAATTCAGGTCCTAGACCTGTTCGTCCACTGTGACCCAAGTCCTCCACCATTCGATTGCGTCATAACTTTGTTGGTCGCCTTACTTTACAATATATATGTATATATATATGTAACATTATGTTAAGATACCATATAATCAAGCTTCATTGTGCAACCAAATGCTGAAATTGCTGTGCTATTGACTTGCATTATTATTCACACACGGCTTCCTGTTATTTACAAATTACGAATGTGACCCCTCCCCCGTGTGTCCAAACTTCAGCAAATATCATGATTGAATTTGGAAAAAAACTAGAGAGTAGCATAGTAGTGAGATCATGTGCTGTTACCTTGTAATTATTTAATGTATTCGTACTTATTTAAAAAAACTGAGATTATCCTCTACTACACTGTAAGTAATAGCGCAGTACTTCAATTCATATAAATAGGTTACTTGTTTGACTTTTAATGCAGCATGTAGCACACCATAAATGTTCACTATGGCCTATGAGTTTTTAGTAAACGACAATATAGTTTCTTATTAAACCAAGTAATTGTAACAGCAACATACAGCATAGGCTATAGCAATATAGTACAGAAGCAAGTATAGGTACTACACACTTATGCACCATTTTACTTCAAAGATTTTCTCATTCACAAGTCTAAGTCATAAGTTATTCGTATGTGCTATAGGACCGCTTTTGAGTTGTAACGGTATATTTGTGGGCCATCTCTATAGGCTGCAGATTGTCTCGTTATATGATGCTCTTCATTCGGCTCATTCCGAATTGGTGTCTCCTCTAATTCTGTAGCAAGTAAGTCTCGTTTTATTACCTACTATGAGAAACTCACTTCAGTAGCCTACGCATGCTTTCTGGCTCCACATTAAGGCAATGCGGGTTACCTCCTTCAAATGCGCCATCTTTGAAAGCTTTGAACGAGCTGTACACGCAGCAAGATTCGTCCGCGTACCTCTGAGCGTCGACAAATTTCTCTGTATGCCAGTTGGTACCTAGCCAGTCACGCATCCACTCAACTGGACAAAAACTTCCAGCGTTACTCCAGTTGCAGGTGCAGTAGATGGTCATTGCTGGATGGCTACAAAGGTCTGCCAGCCCTTGTATGAACCTCACCAGTCGACAGTTGCCCACCACTAAAGTCCCTAGTGATTGAGCCCAGGCCCCATTCAAGGGCAGAGGTGGGCAATCAACCAAATTGTCTGCGTTAAACAGCCAGTCAACATGCAAGTAGTTCACCGCTGAAAGGGGAAAGGGTGCGGGGAGTGCGCCCACACACACTCACGCACCCTCACCTGCGAGTGGAAGCATGCACGAGGACCTCTCCTAGTTGCATACACAAGGTGGAGTGGCCTGGTGGTGTGCCACCCTTGCAAGAGAGAGAGGGCTACATGAGAGAGGAGTGGAAAAGAACTTACTTTATTAAGAAAAGTCGTGTACAAGCTAAGAAGGTTAGACTCGTCTAGACTAGACTCCCTCTACTTCTTTGTGCTTCCCATTTATGCTTTAACTCTAAGTGTCCTCTCTAGCAAAGTACCTCCAGAACCTTCTACTATGGCTCCTTCCATGTAGGTGACCTTGCCTAGTTGGACAAGCTAGCACACTCACACGCACGCAATCACACTCTAGAATATTCTACTATACAATCCACTAACTCCTCACGAAGTTTCTAGAAATTCTACGATCACTTTGGCACTCTACGTAGTTTTTGGAACTTTCATGTTTCAATATTCTACTTTCTGGACTCCAACCGAAATTTTTGTCACTGAACCTGTCCTTGTCACTCAATTGAATCTGTGACACTAAAACTCACTAAAAACTCCCAAAATTCATAACTTTCTCAATACTTGTCCAAATGACTTGAAATAAAGACCAAAGTTCTTCTAAAATCACACTTTATGCATATAGAATGCTAGAAAGATACAAACTACACTTTGATAACCTCACAACCGCCCGCAAGAACTCAAATCCTGGCCAGATAGGGGCACCTCCCAAGGTCAAGCAAACAGTGGTAGCGTTGGGAGTAGATTGAAAGAATTCAAAGCCTACACGTGTTGTTGTCAGGGCAAATGCCTCAACGTCGTCCAAGCAACTCTCAAGTCCAAAAAAGAGTGGCCCCTGAGAGTCAGAGCTCTCAAGATTTTTGGCAGACGCAGGGGCAGTGGCGGGCGAGGGTCCCTGCGATTGTGACGGCCAGCCTTCCATTCCACCTCCAGCGTTGTCAAACTTGTATTCCTTGCCAACAACATCTGCTCCTCAATCAAGTTGTCCTGCGAATCACACATCCATGATGAGTTGTGAACTTAGAGCAAATCTCGTAGTACATATATTTGCATTAAGAATGCATGTAGGTGCACTTCAGTTATGCTATGAAGGCATGAAAATTATAAATACTAATAAGAATAGGGGAACTGCATCCCTCCTTGCATTCCAGAATCAGCTGCTTCATTGTCGACATGGATTGCCAAGTGCTCAACACACCACTTGGCTCAAGCCTGCTTGGATTTACATCCAGAGCAACAACTTTTGTGCAACCGGCCAGCCAGTCGGGCGCAAAAGCCCAGCTCCAATGTGTAGGAAGAGCGAGGGCAAACATTTGCAGCCGTCGTAAATGCTTGATGGTCGGACTAATGGGAAGCTTCCGATCGGGATGCCCTACAAACGCCCACGATAGATCGGAGAAATCCAGTTCCAACGCTTCTAATGTGTCGGCGGAGCCGAAGTCCATGGTCTGGATGTATGACAACTCCCTCCTTGTGCCAACCGCCTCTGCGCACTGCTCTGTATCAGATATGCATGAGTCGTCGTATACAATATTGAGGTGGCGCACGTTTGTTCTCCTCCTCACAAACTCCGCCAGGTGCTTCATGATGACCACATATTCCTCCACAATGAAATGGAAAGATGTGATCTAGGGGTACCTGTTCCCCAGCCTTCCTAGGAAGTTGGCACTATCAGTGCCGCACCTGAGGTATATCCAAACGTCTGTCACGTTCTTCAGTTTGCCCAGCCATTGGACAACTTTCTCCCACTTGCTATTCACGCGGTAGGAGGCAATCTTCTTGTTGGTGTTGAGAAGTGCAATGAATCAGTATATTGGTAGATATGATATTCATTTATACATAAAAGTTACTGAAGTTCAGCTTGCTAAACTTTACTTAATATTGATTCTGCTGGACTTGATATAATCATCAGTTTGATGACTCAGCCGAGAGCAGCAGGCTGAAGTCAATTTAGGTCAGCTTGCTAACACATTCTTTGACAGCCAGCTGACTTCCGTACTTGGCAGCAGCGAGCTGCCTAGATATGCATCTAAGTGTGATATGCTAGATGAATGGCCAGAGGACACCCTTGGGTGGATGGCGATTCGGGATGATTAGAGAAAGCTGTGGATTAGGTTAGTCGAGGTCCTACCAACGTGGTTGACATCCTTGAGATCCTTGAGATGGATGGCGATTCGGGATGATGGGAGATGGTGGTGGATTTGGTTAACCGAGGTCCTACCAACGTGGTTAACTCCCGGGTAGGCGGTGCCATCGCACTTGCCGTTGAACAGTAAATTCATTCCATGTACATAGGCTAGACATTGCTCTCGAGCTTGGCATGCAAAAACAAGGCCAACTCTCTTGTACTGCTTACTAAGAGATATTTGAATTCAAGGCGAGAAGCCATTGATACGCATTGTCTTCTAGCCTTGCTTATGTATGAGTTTACTGATTGCATTATTGATGCAAGTTTACTTGCATTTGACTTGCGAGTATTGTCCATTCCTAGTGTGTTGTCTTTTGCTGTTTAATCAGTTAACAGAAAATACCATAAAGATTACTCGCTGATGTAAAGATCTTCATTAATTGTTAATCGCTTATTGGTATGTCGATTCATTTCAAGAAGCAAATTGTGCAGCTCTTGCAAACTCTCATTACATCCCTTACACTACTTTTTGTGTATTTGTCTTCGTGGTTTCTCCAATCTACCTCCCGTGCACCTTCAAGCAGAATGTCCCGCATAATCTCTTTGTGCTTTTCGCTCACCTTTGAAATGAGCATGCCATTTCCTTCTGCCTCTCTTTGTCTCACTTCATCTGCGATATAAATTTCAGACCATTGTTGAAGTCACACTCACTGCCACAACAGTGGGCACTTAAATTGGATCAATCTCCCTGCATGTGGAATGCTGTGTTATGGAGCTGGATCAAAGCACATCTCACACAGAAGCAAGTAGAGGCATTTGAGGGGAATAAGATGAGAGAACGCACCTCCATCCACTCTTATCCAGTTGTGTATCAAGCACTTCCACTTCTTCAATTATGCTGCCAGTGGTTGCAAGATTGTAAGCAAAACAATTTAAAGCCTCCATCCGAACTCAGCCCCGCTGAAGACGTAAGTTTCATGCTCTCGCTCACCTTGGCCATCCCAAATGCGCGCACGGCGCAGGAGGGTGCTTTAACTCTAGGTACATGTGGATCTTCTCAAATATGGGGTTCCTCTTTACGAATAGGGATTGCATGTTGGAGAGACTTGTACAAGGAGCGCCGAAAATGAATGAAAAACTCACAAATGCCAATATTCATTTGGCCCTTATGAAGCCTTTTGCAGTCAATAATGAAATGCATTTCTCTTGTAAAACTACATAGGCTTCTCCCTGTCGAATGCACTGAGCCATGGAGCCATGCAAAATTTTGTCGCAAAGGCCATGCAAGACAGTGACGTCAAGGGCCTTGAGGTAGCGCTCTGCCATTGTTGCGATGGTCATAGCTTCCACGAGGTTAACTTGATCTAGTCGTAGATCAGCAGCTGAACGTGCACAAAAGTGGCAGGAGAGACCACTTCATCTGCATGCTTTCGATCATGAAATGCATAATAAATTTGCTCTCTGCTTCGACATGGTGCTTGCTCTCCAATTGCAGGTGCCATGGTGCGTAACGCTGATTCAACTTGTATAAGCATGTCTAAGGCAGTCAAAGGTGGTCGGAGGTGTGTGATCACTGACCAACTACAGGGTATAATTTGTACGACCTTGGGATTGCACGCGCCCGTGACCACCCATGAACCGGCAAATGTTTTGCAGTAGTGTAGAGTAATGATTGTTGATTGGAAGAGCATTTAGCTTGAAGTCTCTCGCATGCAAGCACCACACAATCACTTCACAAAGTAGTAAGTTACAATTGATTTCATTGGGGCGATGTTGCACTTTTGGGTGCTCAAGACTCGATTGTGCATGCGAGGTTTCGAAAGAAACATGGCAAGCATGGAACTTTGAGTAGGCTGTAAGCTAGAGCATGCATTCCCAAGGAACGAAGCTGAGAGAGCAGGTGGGGGAAAAAGCAAGGAGGCCTGTGTAGAGGACTTCATTCCTTTGTTTAGCCTTCCTCATACAGCACGGAACATACTTAAAGCAGCATTAAGATATCACAGCATTTAAGATATGACAGAGTTCTGCTAAGGTGACTCATTATCCGCTTGAGTGTTTGGGCAGTTCGAGCAGGGGTGGGAAAGATACAAGTTTCTGACCCACAGAAAACTTTTGCACCTGGAATGTGTAGAGGACTTAAAAGATGAAATAGAGCGCCGTATCACATAAGGTCAAGATGTTCATTGCCAAATGACTCATGTATATAGCAAAAGACTAGGGAGGCTTTGCCAAATACAAATTGAATAGATGAACCATTTTTTGAAGATGTGCTCTTCTCAAAAAACAAAGATGAACAGTATGAGGCCATGCTGCTGAAGTGAAGCTCATATTTGCGCAAGTTATGTACAAGAAGAGTCTGAGAAAGTGGCATGCCTCCCTCTAGACTTGTACTAGAGAACATATGATATTGATTCATGTCCCCAAATACCCTTTGCTTGCCATGGCCTGCTCATTCTCTTCAAGTAGCCGTGGTAATCTGTGCAGGAAGAAAACATCAAAAGAGAGTCAACAAATAAAGAGCCTAAAACGTGAGGTATGTGAATTGGTTGTTGGGAATAGATTTCATATTGCACACAATACTCCTACCGCAGATCAACTTCATGGACATTAGTCTACTGTTCCACATTTGGCGCAGCGATGTCCACCTAAGCTTGGATGGGTGATGCCTTGAGCAGGATTTACATGCAAAATAATATAGGTTCAATGTCGACAGGCATCTTGAGGACAGGAGACGATTAAAGACAAAGCAATCCCATGCTGAAATGAATCGACTTACCAAACAGGCGATTAACAATTGATAAAGATCTTTATATCAGCAAGTAATTTTTATGGATTTTCCGTTAACTGATTAAACGGCAAAAGGACAACACACTAGCAGTGAACAACACTTGTAAATCAAATGCGAGTAAACTAGCATCAATAATGCACTCAGTAAACTCATACATAAGCAAGCTTAGAAGACAGTGCGTATCAATTGCTTCTCGCCTTGGATTCAGATCTCTCTCAGTAAGCTGTACAAGAGAGTTGGCCTCGTTATCGAATGCCGAACTCGAGAGCAATGCCTAGCAAATGTACATGGAATGAGTTTCCTGTTCAACGGCCAGTGCGATAGCACCGCCTACCAGGGAGTTAACCACGTTGGTAGGACCTCGATTAACCAAATCCACCGCCATCTCCCATCCTCCCGAATCGCCATCCATCATAGGGATGTCATTTGGCCATTCATCTAGCATACCACAGTTAGATGCATATCAAGGCAGTTCGCTGCTATCGAGTACGGAAGTCAGCTGGCTGTCAAAGAATGTGTCAGCAAGCTGGCTTAAGTTGACTTAAGCCTGCTGCTTTCGATTGAGTCATTAAACTGATATTATATATAAGTCCAGCAGACTGATTATTAATTAGAGTTCAGCAGGCTGAACTAATTTAACTGTTATATTTAAATGAATATTATATCAGTCAATATACTGATTCATTACAATCCTTCTGTCGCCTCGACAACACTGGCACAGGGTACATAGGCTTCCCCAATTGAAATTACTGATTCCTCTCCCATCCAGCATGCTGTGCCCTTGGCCCTTCGCCCTTAGGAGGGAGATGCCCCTGGGGCCCTATGGTCAGGGGAGTTAGTCCTCCTCCTGTCTTGGGGTCTTCTGAAGCCTGTCAGAGAGGGAGGTTCCGTGTAGAGACCCGACGGTGAACGCAGTAACTGTGCTGTTTCCTCTTGCACGGTCTGAAACTGCATGGAGACAGCCTTCTCCTGGGCATGTCTCAAACTGACTTATACATATACCGGCATCCCAGAAGGATGTTGCACGACATGAGCTAAGGGTACATGCCCTCTCTGCGAGGGAGATGCCGGCAGGCCTTTGGCTATTTCTCTAGCAGCCCTCCTGTCTGCCCTGTCTGACTGGGTCTCCGTGCCTAGAGATGGGTTCTGTCCTCTGGCAGTTCCCAGCCAAGTGATATCCTCCTCTTCAGCGAGTTGCTGCGGGGCCAACCCCGTCTTCTCCCTTACAGGGGATGTGGCAGGTGTCAGGATCACGGCGGGGCTAGTGTCCTCCTCCTCGCCTTCCTCCTCGTCTTCCTCTGACTCCTCCTCCTCTTCGTCCCCGGGTTCCTCTGAGACTTCTGGGGTCTCTTCTATCAGCTGCTCCAGTTCTTCCCGAGAAAAAGAACATCCCACTGACCTTCTGTGACTCACTGCGACTTCTCTGAGCATACTTGAAGGCCTCCTCCAGTAGATCAAAGCCCTTGCCCACTACTGTGTAGCGGTAGCTGCTGATTCTCCTCTGCTCTTCTTCAGCCTGCTGCTTCCGCTTCTCCTCAGCTTGCCTCTCCTCCTCTGCTTTCTTGGCCTCCTCTGCAGCTTTTTTGTCCAGTTCTTCCTGCCTCAGTCTGGCCTATTCCTCCTCCTCCTTCTTCTTCTGTGCCTCCCGCTGTTGTTGGAGTCGTTGTGATTCCCAAGCGGAGATGGAGGATGATTCGATGTCTCCACGGAATTGCAAGTATTCTGCATGTGCCTCTTCCGCCCTTCTCTTCCTCTTAAGGTCCGACTTTTAAGTCATCTTGCTCAATCATAAACACAATGCAGTTAGTGAAGTCATGATATTTTGCAGCTACTGAGTGCCCTTGATGAAGAGGAACGCGATCGGGAGAGTTCCTAGTGTGAAATACCTGGTGTGAGTGAATATAAGGGAAAATTGAGTTGGAGAGAAAGTGAGTGTGAGCGCAGGTTGAGTGTGTAATATGGTTATCAGAGATTTTTCGGCTGATCCCGAAACAAAATACCACTCCCTCCAACTTAATCGTAAAGGTGGGCTGCCTGTCACAACTGTCACTAACTGTCACATCCCCCTCCAACTTATATGGAGACAGGACCTCCTGTCACCATCCCATGTCTACTGTAGGGACAGTTAGGGCGGTGCCCCAGCCGCCCGAAGGTGGAACCGTTTCACGCCCCTTTGGCATGGGTCAGCTGGTCTTTAATCTCCCAAGTGTCCCCAGAGGCATCGTAACCCTTCCATCGGATGAGGTACTTCATGACATATTTAGACGATCGACGGACCGAGCGAGCGTCTAAAATCTCATCGACCTCATATTCCTCAGGGTCGCCGTCTCGGACAGCGGGGACCGGTCCCGGTTGGACAGGTGACCTACCTGTGAACAGTGTTTCACCTTTGATGTATGGTTCCAGGAAGGAGCCATTAAAGACCGGGTGACTCTTGTAGTCCGCTGACATGTTCAGTTTGTAAGCATTCTGACCGACACGACGCACTACCAAATATGGACCGACCCAGACCGGGCCAAGCTTTTTCTTGACCACACCAAGGAGGTACAGGTGCTGAGAATGCAGTTTGACTAAATTGCCCTTAGAAAATGTCAGCTCCCGACGGTGTTGAGCAGCGTATTTTTGTTGGTTTTCTTGGGCTTTGTGCAGGTTTTGTTGGACTTCTGACAGTGTGTCAGCAAACTCCTGAGTTAATTGGAGGGAGACCGGATTGTCAATCCCTTCAGGGTCAGTTAAAGACTCCCCCACTACATCTAAAGGAGACTTAGGGACTCTACCCAGGCTGAGTTCAGAAGGAGTCTTGCTCGTTGACGCGTGCACCGCACTGTTGACCGCAAACTGAATTTGAGGCAACAGGTCATCCCAATTATCTTGTTTTTGGTTAATATATGCTCTCAGCACCTCCTGCAGAACTCGGTTAGTTCTTTCTGTCTACCCATTAGTCTGACGGTGGTTTGCTACATGGTTGTAGAACTGTCTCGCTGTTTCGAGTGCAGTTACTTTGACAATTGTGGGGATGAAAATGACCATTTTTGTCTGTTTATCCACGACTACCAGTATCGAATCATGCCCATTAGCAGTTCGTGGCAGTGTGACCACCCAGTCCATGGATATAGTTTCCGAGCGTCACGCTGGGATGGGCAGTGGTTGCAAGAGACCTCCCGGTGGTGTGTGCCTAGACCTATTTCTTTGACATTGATCCCAGGACTTCACATATTTCAAGACCTCTTGGGGCAACCCCTCCCAGTGATTTGCCAGTTTACCAACAGTTTTGGCCTGCCCCAAATGCCCACCCAGTAAACTGAGTCATGTGCTTGACTCAATAAAAGGGACCTTATTTCCAAGTTATTAGGAATGACCAGCTTCAGCCTGCCTGAAGTGGTTTTAGTCACCCAGACCCCTCCCTTACGTTTATACCCGAGTGCAGTAGCACGACACACACCAGTAGTGGGGCTGGGCTCAAATGTTGGGTCAGAAAGGTAGGCTTTCCTAAGTTGTTCAAGGAAGGACTTTTTCACCTTTAGTGAAGTGAGTGCACACAGGACTTTATCTACAGCATGCTGACTAAAATTCCAGGAAAACTTGCACAAATTTATCCAAATAAGGCCTCAAAATGTCATTCATAGCACCCATGAAGGTCGCAGAAGCATTTGTGAGTCCAAATGGCATCACGTTGAACTCATAGTGTCCATAACGTGTGCGGAAGGCAATCTTGTGTTCATCCCCCTCAGTAATCCTGATTTGATGATAATCACTTTTGAGATCTATCTTACTGAACACCTTAGCACCAGACACCTTAGCACCTGACCGGGTATCAAGCAAGTCCTTGATTTTGGGTAAAGCATACTTGCTCTTTACTGCAATTCTGTTCAGGGCTCTGTAATCCACACACATCCGCATACTGCCATCCTTTTTCTAAACAAATAGGATGGGTGCGCCGTAAGGTGATTTACTGGGAGAAATGTAACCATTTTCCTCAAGCTCTGCAATCTGTGTTTTCAACTCCTTGCTCTCCACATAAGACAAGCCATAAGTGCGTTGCCAGGGTGGCTGACTCCCAAGTAATAAATCAATCATATGATCTACTTCCCTCTTAGGGGGTAGTCCTGGAGGCATATCAAATACATCCGTGTATTGAGCAACAATTTTTGCAGCAGTAGGGTGCTCCGGAGGGCTTACCTTTCTCTCCACCACTTCTTCAGGTTGAGGAGGTACCTCTCTTAGCAGCATACAGAACATTCTGTCTTCCTTCTGGTTCCAACTTTTGACGAACTCCATTGCATTCAGCAACTTGCATCCTCCTAGAAGCCTCTTCTTATCCTTCATTTGCCATCCACACAGGACAAGAGGAAGAGCACTGGTGGGTGCCAAGTCACTCTGCCCATCACTGGCTCCTCTCACTTCAACTGTACCTCTGCTCCAACACACTTCAGCTTGATGTCTATTAAGCCAGGACCTGCCTAGCACGAGATCATAAAAGCCAGTGTTGAGTACCTCAAATGTAAGCATTTCAGTTAGAACGGCAATGCCAGATCCTAACTGGACCTCAATAGGCTTGGTTATAACTCCACCCGGGATACTTGAGGCATCTCCAAGGAATATTTTTCTATTCCCTTGGGTGACAGTAGGCAGCCTTAGCCGCTTAACTAAGTCCTTGTGGATAAAAGTATGTGACGCCCCTCCGTCAACAAATGCCCTCACCTTCCTACCTGCAATCATGCAATGCAGTAGGATAGGGGCGACTGTCTTTTCCTGACTTTTGCATTGTTCTCCTGACTTAGCAAAGAAATGTTGGACATCAGGTGGAACAAGAGCATCCAGAGTGTGCACTCTCTGGACGTCTATATTGCTGATGGTCTCCTTTATCTGGTTGTCAGGCATGCATAGTGAATCCAGTTCAGCAGGACCCATAATACCTGCTACGAGGGCAGCTAGTGACGACTCACTATCTCTAGCATCCTCACAGTCAGTAGACTGGATTACTGACTGTTGCTGTCTTTTAAAGGCAGGTCTTTTCTCTCGACCTTTGGAAGGTGCGTGACTGGACACTGTTCTCTGTAGTGGCCCAGCTGCTGACAATGGTAGCGAACGGATTTTGATGAGGCTGGTCTCCGCTTAGTCCTACCACCACCTCTTCCATAGCCGCCTCGAGAACAACCGCCTCTACCTCTAGACTGTATAGCATTGTACTCATACGTATATTCATCACCCTGATCATCCTCAGCCTGGTCTCCTTCAATTGCATTGTAGGAGCCGTGGGGCTTTTTGACAATCTTAAACACCAAAGCATTACTCTGGCGCTTGTGATTGAACTGTTGCTGATCCCAGGCATCAGCATCCTGGATCAAGTCAGCCAGTTTCTCATACTTCTTCTCAGCAAAATGACCAGAGACTTCGGATTTCAAGCCATACCTGAAGTATGCTATCCTATATCGTTCTGGCAAGTCTGGTTGTTTCATCATGTTCTCCTGGAACTTTTGAGCAAACTCAGCAACTGAAGTGGTCTGCTTCAGTGTCAGGGAGATAATCGCATAGATAGCTTTCTCCTGCTGGTTGATGACATCAAACTTCTCATGCAACTTCTCGACAAACTCTCCCCACATAGGGTCACCGAGTTGCCGAGCCTTACGCTCTCCTTTCCAGTAAAGCCACCAGTCTGCGGAACTGCCTTTCAGTAGCGCACCGGTGTGCCTGACCTTCTCGTAATCTTGCAGTTCTAGATAGTTCTTGTAGTGAAACAGATAGATAAAGTACTTAGTAAAACAGAATACTTTATCTATTCAAGACAAGGATCTTTGAACACAAGTGGTAGCTTCTTGAAAGAGAGATGGCTTCTTGAAAGTTAATATATTTCTGGATTTTGGCAAGTACAAGAGTGATTCTCCAATGTCTTTCTATGTTCTAGCTCTTGTTTATATACTTGCTACATAAGTAATTTCTAGGAAGGTGTATGTTGATGTGTTGGCACCCAACACATCCCAAAACTTGCCACCTCTTTCTAGAATAATGTACACATGTCCTTTTGACCTAAAAATGGCACATTTGACTTTTGCCACATGGAGTTCTTCTAGGTCTTTCCTCTAACTTCGAAAATGCCTTGGAAGGTTCAAAGGACATGAACCAAGTTACTAGAGTACCTATTCACACTTGACTCCACACAATACTACTCCAAATATATTTGAAAACATTAAAATATATGCAAACTAATATATAATAACTCAAATCACTACATCACCCCCCCGATAGAAAAAGCGACGTCTCGGCGCGTCAAGTCAGGTCTTACACATGTGGAGCAAACTAGTCAACAGTTTCAAGTCAGATGCCACACATGTGAAGAGGACTAGTCAAAGGCGCCAAGTCAGGTGCTACACATGTAAGGTAGACTAGGCAAGGTCGTAGGTGGTGTGACCTTATTGGCTAGCCTACTCCTTAATGATAAAGAAAATTGTACAAGTTGGCCCAGAATCTGCCACGAACTCAAAAATTCATAGCGGCCACAGAACTGCTCCAAATCTGAAAATTCGAGTGCCAGACGGACCGCGTCGGAGAACTCTACCGGGTCACCAAATTTGAGAGCATTCTCATTTCTGGAGTGTCGTTGAGAGCTGAGAGAGTAGGCACTCCTCCAAATCTGTGCAGAAACTTCTGAAAATCATAAGTCCTTCTATACTTCTCCAAATTCTGCAAACTAAGTCTCAAACTGGGCGCTGTAAGATGTTCTACCAGAGTCTTGAGTTTCAGAGCATTCCAAGTTCAGGGGAGGGCACAATGTCAGAAGGCATATTCTGCCCTAACAATGCCAGCAGCCTGACCCCCTTCTACTTAGAGCATCATATCTCTCTCACCAGTGCTCCAAATTGAGCAAACTTGGACTCTAAATGACCGGCTACTCATGGACTACAGCCAGGTAAATTTTCAGAATTTATTATGCAGAGACCTATTACCAGTAGCAGTTTTAGTTTTCTGTCCAGAAACTGCGAGAAGAGAAGAGTGTCTAATGTCAATTTTTCCTCTTTCTTGTTCTTGCAGGCTGCCTCCAAGGGGTCTTCTGCTGCTTCTTGATGGTGGCAGGCTGCCTCCCTGAAGTCTTCGGGCTTCTAGTAGAGAGACTTGGGGCTGGTCCAAGATGGGGGTTGGCGGCATGGAAGCGCTTCAACTTTCTCTGAACTTTGTCAAGGTAGTGCGCCGCCACCCAACTATTCTCCGAATCTGGATATCCTTTCCACTTGATCAAGTATTGCTGCTGTCTCCTGAAATTTCTCATAGCCACTATGTCTTCCACTTCGTACTCCAAATGATCATCCACTATTGTTGGGGCTGGTGGGGTTGTCACACGTCCTGGGAACTTGTTGTCGGGTTGCACATATGGCTTGAAGAGGGAAGCGTGGAATACGGGGTCGATGTGCATAGTCTGGGGAAGTTCTAGCTTGAAAGCAACGGGGTTGACTTGCTGGATAATCTTGAAGGGTCCCAAATACTTGGGAGAGAACTTGCTGCCGGCAGGCCTGTTGTTCAGGGAAATGTTCTTGGATGATAGTAACACGTTGTCACCCACTCTGTACGTAATTTCTCTTCTGGATCTGTTCGCCACTCTTGCTTGAGCATCTTGCGCGTGTTGTAGAGCTTTCTTCGCTGCTGTAAGGGCTGCTTCTAATGTCTCCATAAAATCTGTGGCTGCAGGTACTTCATCATGGCCAGCCGTGAAGCTCAGTGGCGTGGTCGGATGGAAGCCATAGTTGAGGAAGAATGGGGACTCTTGGGTAGAGGCCTGCGTAGTGTTGTTGTAGGCAAACTCGAGGGGGGTCAAGTACATGTCCCAGTCTTGCTCGAGGGTAGACACGTAGGCCTTTAGAGAGGTCTTTAGGGTACGATTCATACGCTCGGTTTGCCCATCTGATTGTGGGTGGTAGGCAGTAGACATATCCAGCGATGTACCCAAGTTCTTGAAGAGATTTTTCCAGAAATGGCTTGTGAATCTTGGAT
The DNA here is from genome assembly GCA_009602735.1 of Mesotaenium endlicherianum. Taxonomy (NCBI): domain Eukaryota; kingdom Viridiplantae; phylum Streptophyta; class Zygnematophyceae; order Zygnematales; family Mesotaeniaceae; genus Mesotaenium; species Mesotaenium endlicherianum. The sequence continues at coordinate 565,556 of WELA01001462.1, forward strand.
CTCTATCTGACACAATTCTTGATGGTAGTCCATGGAGTCGGAAGATGTTGTCAAAGATGAGTCTTGCAAGTTGTGGTGCTGTAGCCTTAGTCGTCGTGGGAATAAAATGAGCCATCTTGGTAAGTCTGTCCACCGCCGTGAGTATTGCATTATGGCCTCGAGGTGTCACGGGCAAGTCCACGATAAGGTCCATTGAGATGTCCGTCCATTGTCTTTCGGGGATTGGTAGTGGTTGGAGGAGTCCTCCCGCCTTTTGCGATGATGGCTTGATTCTTTGGCATGTGTCACAGCTCCTGCAGTACTCCTTGACTTGCTTAGACATGCCTGGCCAACAATAAGTCCTAGCTAGAACGCCCGTGGTCCTTAGGATTCCAAAGTGTCCTCCAAGAGGGTTGTCGTGTGCTTCTCGTAGAAGCAAGAGCCGGAGGTCTAAGTCATTAGGAACACATCTCTGGCCCGTATCTTGCCTCACCCAATAATTGCCTTCTTGCTTCTTGCATGGGTCCAAGGCTGCTTCTCCGTTCTTGTAGTAAGGGTCTCTTTCATAGGCGGCTGAAAATCGAGCTTCCAGATCTGTCTTCAGGGATACCATCACTGCATTTAATTGCAGTCTTGAGAGGGGGTCAGCCGGGTTTGTCTTGCCGGGCTGGTACTGAATCGTGATGTTGTATTGTTGCAAGTATCCGCTCCATCTTGCTTGTCTCCTTGAGAGATACGGCTGCGTTTGGAGGTGCTTTAACGCCTCGTGGTCCGTGGTGACCAGTACTTTGCGTCCTTCAACGTAGCAGCGCCAAACCTTCAAGGCATGTACAATCGCCAATGCCTCTCGCTCCGTGGTTGTATAATTTTGCTCGGCTGGATTTAGCTTCCTTGACTCGTAGGCGATGGGCTGCAGTCCCTTGCCTTGGTCTTGAAGCAGGATTGCTCCTATTGCATAGGAAGATGCATCGGTGATGACGTGGAAGGGCCAATCTGGGTTTGGACTTGGGAGTGTGAGCACCGGGGATGTGGTCAATCTTCGCTTTAACTCTTGAAATGCCTCTTCCTCTTTCTCGGTCCATGTATATAGCCTGTCCTTCTTGAGTAGATCTGTCAGGGGGGCTGCTATGTGCGAGAAGCCTTGGATGAATTTTCTGTACCAATTGGCAAATCCCAAGAATGACTGGAGTTCTTTCTTGGTCGTGGGGGTTGGCCATTCCTCCACCACCGTGGTCTTCTTGGGGTCTATCTTGATGCCATCAGCAGTCACGTGGAGACCTAGGAACTCCACTTCTTGTTTGGCAAACTCGCATTTTGACTCCTTCGCAAACAGCTTGTTTTGCTTCAATACTTCAAGGACTTCTTTCAAGTGTCTCGCATGCTCTTCAAGGGTCTTGCTGTAGATAAGGATGTCATCGATGAATACCACCACAAATCTGTCCAACATGGGCTGAAATATGGTGTTCATCATAGTCATGAAAGTTGCTGGCGCGTTGGTGAGTCCAAATGGCAGGACCATGAACTCAAAATGTCCATATCTTGTCCTGAATGCCGTCTTCTCTATGTCCGGTTCTGCGATGCGAATCTGGTGGTAGCCGCTCCGTAAGTCAATCTTCGTGAAGTACTTGGCTCCAACCAGCCGGTCCATGAGCTCATCCATGCGCGGCAGCGGGTATCGATTCTTGATGGTGATCTTGTTGAGGGCGCGATAGTCCACACACATCCTCAAGGTACCATCTTTCTTCTTGACAAATAGCACCGGGGCTCCAAATGGCGACTTGCTAGGTCGAATGAAGCCATGCTCCAGTAGCTCCTTGATTTGCTTCTTGACTTCGTCTAGCTCCGTGTATGACATTTTGAACGTAGGCCGAGAGATGGGCTTGCTTCCGGGCTCCAACTCTATCTTGTGGTCTACGAATCTTTTGGGGGGTAGGCCCTTGGGCAATTCCGGGGAGAACACTTCTTTGTAGTCCTCTAAGACTTCTTGTATCTCCTTGGGAACGGGGCTGCCTTCTTGACTCTCGATGTCTTTCTTGATGTCTTTTGGCGTGATCAAGGCCAAAAGAAGCTCGTGTCCCTTCCTCACAAGTCTCTTGAGTTGGAGGGCGGACAATAGTATCTCGTGTGCCGGCTTCTGGATGTCTTGGGTCTGGATATTCTGGATTGCGCGCAAAATACAGATTCTTGAAGTGATGTCATTCTTGATCTTGATAGTACCGGTCCTCCAATCAACTTGGGGGTTGTGCTTGGTCAACCAAGGCGTCCCTAGGATGACGTCGTACTTGCCCAATTGCATGGGGGAGAACACTACTCTATCCTTGAAGGACTTGATAGAGAGTGCCAAGGGGTACGTCTTCTTGGAAGGGGTAGTATAGGAGAATCCATCGGGCATCATAATCTCCTCGTCGTGGTCAAGAGTTCGCATAGTAATACCGTGCTTGGTGGCAAAATCTGCAGCAATGAAGTTGCCTTGAGCTCCGCTATCCACCAAGATGTGGACCTTCTCTCCTCCAAGGTAACCTCTCAAACTCATTGGGGCTGGAACGTCGTCTTCAACGGGGGTCTCCACCTCACTTGGCGTGTTGCCTTCTCGTGAAGTGGGTCTTGGGGTGGTAGGCTCCTGGCCTACCGGCGCTGTCCGTTTTTTGACAACTTTTTGGGGCATGAAAGTGCACGATGGCCCTTTTCCTTGCAATAAAAGCATAGTCCAGCCGTCATGAGAGCTTCTTTTTCAGCCGGGGAGAGTCTTGCTTTCACTCCTTGCTGGTTTCTTGCATCATAAGTGTCATTGGAGGGTCTTCCACTCTTCCGGGCAGCCGCGGGGTCCCTTTTAATAACTCCGATTTCCATGGGTGTGGGTCCAGATTCGGATGTGGAAGGGGCTGCGTACACCCGCGTCGTCGGTACCCGTGAAGATGAAGGCACGGAGTGCTTGAAATCCAAGGTATCCACCTTTTGGGCCACTTCAATGATCTTTGAGAAGTCCGTCAAGTCGCGTAACTCCACTTCCTTTGCCACCTTGGGTTTGAGGCCAAAGATGTAGCGGTCAATCTTCTCCTCGAGAGACATGTTGGGGATCTCAAGAGTGAGGGCGTGAAATCTGGATGTATACTCTTGAACGGACGTCGTTTGCTTGAGATGGTGGAGCTTTCCTCGGGCAATCTTCTCCGCATTGATGGGCATGAATTGCTTCTTGAGGGCCTCACGAAAATCTGCCCATCTTGCATATGATGGTGGGGGCTCTTGGCCGAGCATGGGGTGCGCCATAGCTTGATATATAGCCGCTTGATAGTTACGCCACCATGATGTTGCTGCTCCTCTAAGTAAGGTAACGGCAAAGGGAACGTAGTCCTCCTCGGGTACTTCAAGGAATGCGAGGTACGTCTCCACTTGGTAGAGCCATAAATTCAGGTTGGCACCTTTCCCGGGGTTGAAAGTGTCGGGTTTGCCGGGCTTGATGAGTTTCCTTGCTCTCGTTGGCTCTTGTGGAGGCGCTTGAGCCGGGGCTGGATTTTGAGCATTGCTCGCAATAGGGGCAACCATGGCAGCCATAGCTTCTCTTGACGCTTGCACGGTTGCTTCATAGGTGGCCAAGCCCACTTGGTTGTGGACGGTCATTAGGAAGGCTGCCCACTCATTTGCGGGAACTCCTTGTGGTGGGGTCAACTTTGCTATAGCGGCTGCCACGGGATTTGACGGTGCTCCTCCTTGTGGTGCTTCTTGTTGTTGGAGATTTCCTTGAGTAGGCTCTCCCATCGACGCTGGAGGAGGGTGTGCTCCTCCTTGTGGTGCTTCTTGTTGTTGCAGATTTTCTTGAGTGGGCTCTCCCATCGGCGCTGGAGGAGGGTGTCTTGGAGAGGAAGGGCTTCCTTCGAAAGCTTGCTGTTGGTCTTGAGGATCGGCCATCTTCTTGTGCTACCAAAGTGCCTAGCTCCGATACCACTGTAGTGAAACAGATAGATAAAGTACTTAGTAAAACAGAATACTTTATCTATTCAAGACAAGGATCTTTGAACACAAGTGGTAGCTTCTTGAAAGAGAGATGGCTTCTTGAAAGTTAATATATTTCTGGATTTTGGCAAGTACAAGAGTGATTCTGGAATGTCTTTCTATGTTCTAGCTCTTGTTTATATACTTGCTACATAAGTAATTTCTAGGAAGGTGTATGTTGATGTGTTGGCACCCAACACATCCCAAAACTTGCCACCTCTTTCTAGAATAATGTACACATGTCCTTTTGACCTAAAAATGGCACATTTGACTTTTGCCACATGGAGTTCTTCTAGGTCTTTTCTCTAACTTCGAAAATGCCTTGGAAGGTTCAAAGGACATGAACCAAGTTACTAGAGTACCTATTCACACTTGACTCCACACAATACTACTCCAAATATATTTGAAAACATTAAAATATATGCGAACTAATATATAATAACTCAAATCACTACAGTTCTCCAGCCACTGCTCGACATCCGCGAGAAACTTGATCAGGTGATATTTTCTGTTTCCCTCAGGATCATATTCCTGGGGAGGTTTTGGCTTGGGCTTACTAGGCCCTCGGCCACCACCCCTAGTGGTTTGAGACCCCAGTTGGTCTCTGTCCCGCAGTAGAGACATTATGATTCTTTTGTCCTCCTGTTGGGACTGATACATGGTCGCCATTTGCGACTGCATTTGAACGAACAATGCTCCCAAGTCTACACTCTGGGGTGGTAGTCTAGCAAATGCAGCAGCAGCATTGGCATCTACTCGCTGAGTAGTGTCCTCAACAGTCCCTCTCGCTCCTGCAGCAGCAATTCCTGCCGCATTCAGCCGGTCACGTATTTGACCTAGGGGTACATTGAGTTGTACAGCAGGAGGTGGGTTCAGAACATTGGCCCTTGATGCCATAAGTTCTTCAACAGTGTGCTCGTCAGCTGGCTGTCCTTCCCTCCTTTCTGTATCCTCAGCGGCCTTTGCTAATTGTTCAGCTTCTAATCTGGCTCTCTCCTCCTCAGCTTGCTGTGCTGCGACTGCGGCAATAGCAGCTGCCTCATCTGCAGCCTCTCTAGCTGCAGTATTTGCCACTGCTTCAGAATAGGTACGGGTTCCCGCTACATGGCTTTCCGCCTGGTTTTTGACATTCTCGTTATCCTCGATCTCCATGTCTCGGGAGTTGCTAGTTTGAGACCTTGTCCTTACGATACAAAGAAGACTGTGATAACTGCTCCGATACCACTGAAATGTATCCACTTACCAAATAGGCGATTAACAATTAATAAAGATCTTTATATCAACAAGTAATCTTTATGGATTTTCCGTTAATTGATTAAACGGCAAAAGGACAACACACTAGCAGTGAACAACACTTCTAAATCAAATGCGAGTAAACTAGCATCAATAATGCACTCAGTAAACTCATACATAAGCAAGGTTAGAAGACAGTGCGTATCAATGGCTTCTTGCCTTGGATTCAAATCTCTCTTAGTAAGCTGTACAAGAGAGCTGGCCTCGTTTCCGAATGCCGAACTCGAGAGCAATGCCTAGCATATGTACATGGAATGAGTTTACTGTTCAACGGCCAGTGCGATGGCACCACCTACCCGGGAGTTAACCACGTTGGTAGGACCTCGGTTAACCAAATCCACCGCCATCTCCCATCCTCCCGAATCGCCATCCATCATAGGGATGTCATTTGGCCATTCATCTAGCATACCACAGTTAGATGCATATCAAGGCAGTTCGCTGCTATCGAGTACGAAAGTCAGCTGGCTGTCAAAGAATGTGTCAGCAAGCTGACTTAAGCTGACTTAAGCCTGCTGCTTTCGGTTGAGTCATTAAATTGATATTGATTATAAGTTTAGCAGACTCATTATTAACTAGAGTTTAGCAGGCTGAACTAATTTAACTGTTATATTTAAATAAATATTATATCAATCAATATGCTTATTCATTACACATGCATTTTGTCTCTTTTGAGTGTACAATGTATGTGAGGTGTAAATAAGAAATACTTGTTGCATATGGAGAATGTGAGTGGTAGATAGAACCTTCTCTAATCCGTAACATCCAAGAGATGACTAGCAATGAAAGGGACAAAGTGCCCTGGTGGAAGCGTAGTGACTCACGAGGAAGGAACTAGTTGCAATCATACTAAAGAGTGCAGCGGTATATGACTAAGAAAACTTAGGGTAATTACTCAACATTTTGAGTAGCAAGAAAGTGCTTGCAAATGAACTAGGATGAAAGATCTCGTCATGACAAACCCCTAGAAATTCACAGAAGTGTAAATTGGTGAGAAATGAAGAAGTTATGCCTATTTATAGTTTTCGGTTTAAGTGTTTCTCTCTAGGAGGAAGCTACGGTATTTCCTAAGTGTTCGTCAATTTGTCCCTTCCCAAATATTTGTGAGTATGCCAAATCAGTCTCATCTGACGTGTCGGGTCGAATTGACGTCCACATACATGCATCGACATTACTATAATATTCTATCTTAGGCGCGCTAGGCTAAACCGAAACTTCTAGGTAAATCGACCTAGTTGGCACTCCGCGTCAACCGAACTTACGTGAAGGTTCGAGTTCACTCTAACGGGCCAGATCGCTCGACGCTATCGGTCAATTCGACGGTCGCGCTCACCGCGAATTAAGGACAGTCATCAACCGACCTCAAAACTGATTAAAGTTCGGAAATTCACAACTCTCTCAATACTTGACCAAATTTGATGAACTTTATATCAAAATGACTACAAAAATGCACTCAACAACTCTATGCATTTAAAACATAAATCCAAATGACTCACAAATGCACTTAATAATCCTATGATCTTACAAGCAAGTCAAGTGAAACAATTTCACAAATAGTATTTGTACAATAGTGATTGGGATTCCTGTGATCATGCACGTGGTACACTACTTTGTTCTTTTTGCAAGTACAAATGGTGCACGAATCTGACTCGAAACATCCTTCATTATTTTGAAAGTGTACTTACTTGAGCCATTGCCTGTGAAGTATGTTTTTGATTCATGGTCACTGTTTTGTGAACCCTCTGCTTCACTTTTGTCACGAGGATTTGCAGTCTATTTACTGGACTAGAAGGCTTTGAATTACCCTTTGTGGCACAAGGGCACAACCTTGTTCTCGTGGCTGAATTAGACCCCGCTTGTTGCGAGCTTCTTGCAGCAAAATATCCGGGAGTTCGCTTGGTAGAAGATATTGCTGCTCTCAACAAATTTCCACCTGACACAAACTTAACTATAGTTGGTTTTCCTTGTCAGGATGTATCTACTCGCTCGCATACCATGAGCAACCCCTCATTAATGTCACAAAGTGGACTAGTTTGCCACCTGTGGAGACTTCTAGAGTCTCAATGAGTCCCCGTAGTAATCCTGGAGAATGTCCTTGGCATTTTGAGCACACAGACCATTGAAGGGGTTCCGTATAACAGTATGGTCACAGCAGCACTTCATGCTCTGGGCTACAACTGGGCATATCGTTGTGTCCAATGCATCTCTTTTGGAAAGCCGCAGTTGAGGGAGCGATTGGTCTTAATGAGAGATCCACGTGATGTATTGCTCACAGAAACTGAGCGTTGTTCCCGAGTTGGGCCATGTGGGTGTGCGTTTCACAAGTTCGAGAGCAGAGGCGCTTACGAGGGTGTGTGGCCTCAATGAGAATGCCCCTTTCAAGTCCTATGGCTTGACTCTAACAATCACAGCTACAAATAGTAGCTCCCTTCTAGTTGCAAGGGAAGATGGTTGTAGCTTGTGCCTACGAGTGTTGCTCGTGCCTGACGTGGAAGAATTATAAGGCTTTCCCAGGGATTGGACTGCTAAAATGGATAATCTGCGTCGTCAGTTCCAAGCCCTGGGAAATGCTATACCCGTAGGTCTCTCTACCTGGTTGGCAGATCGCGTTCACGGCATGTACAAACACAAATACTGCCCTACAACGAGGGACCTGGTGCTGGACGCAGGCGCTCGATGGCCAAAAAGTGCATGGTAGATGCAAAAATGTGGAGGCCAAGTACATATTGCGCCAAATGTCTGTCGTGTGGTACAGGCTACAACTGGTGGATCTGATATCCGGAGGGCACATATTTCCCTCTGTTGAAGAACAGATGAGAGGCAAGTCAGCTCTAGTCACTTGGTTGCATCGCCCAAAGACAGATGGCGGATGGGCAAAAGTAAAGTCTCTGCCTCAATCATTAGGGGAACGTATGCTGGCTTCTACCCCCAGTCGCCTATGCCTGGTGGCTGAGCGTTTGTTGTCCTACATTGGAGCTGTAGAGGCACTTAAAGAGATGAACCTTGGAACTCACTATTGGGCATGCAGTGAAGGGCATTGAAACAATTGCAAAAAGGGCAGAACATTCATCGCAATGGTGCGAGTAAGAAGCTTGACTGTGCAATGAGGTTTGGTCATTTTGTAGAAGAGCACGTGGCCAACAAGAACGGGGCTAAGGCACTCAGGTGTGCAGCCCTGGTCTTGTATTTCAACAATTGGCTTGAGGAAAGAGAAGGCGAAGATTGGCATGTGTGCAATCACAAACATGTGAGCATGCTGGTGGGAGTCAATGAACTCCGGTGGAGCAGGAGTAGTCATCATCCTCGGCCATACCTGAATAAAGTGTACAGCAGCAACCAAGATTGGTTCATATTTAAGCAAGTACAAGTCCAGGTTCCACGCATACTTAAGACTTGAGTCATTTAGAGGCAACTGCAAGGAATAGTTCTTGTACTCAGGCATATTAGTCCAAGACCTACATTTTTTTTCCCACATACGGCATGTTGCAGCAATCATCTTCACTTGCTTTGAGGTTTTGCAATGAGCATGCATACTGAAGGCAAACTATCCACAGGCTAAAGCACCGAAGAGTTCCAAAATGTCTGAAGTAAGAATAAATACTGATGGACACCAAGTACACCTTAGAAATAATTATGCAGAGAGAGCTACCCTTTCAATTCTAATTATGAGGCAAAAGGGATTATATTAAATATATACAAGGGGTAAGGAGTACCCAAGTGCTGCTACGCCTATGTTGCATGTTAAATCTCACTCCTAAAGGGGTTTTCATCATTTTTGGCTCAACAGCTGCCACCTCATCTTCATCAGAGAAATAGTCCAGCTCTACAGGTGGGGGGGGGCCCTTGAAGATGAATGCATCTTCCTGAGGATCCTCAAAGGCACCCTGCTTGGTGTCTATGTAGGCTTGTATGAACCTGCCAGGTACCGGTGCCTGACCCGCCATCTTCTTGCCTTCCAGAAGGCGCAAGTTGGAATGCACAAAAACCAACTTCTCCGCACTAGCCTGTGTGAGGCGGTTGCGCTTCTTGTTGTGCACAAAGTCATACTCCAACCAGTTGCGCTCACAAGAGCTGGCAGACGTGCACAAACCCAATATTCAGACGGCAAGCTCCTGAAGCAAAGGGGTGCTGGACCCATACTCGTGCCACCATGCCGGGTCAGTCAGCGTGCTGCAATCCTCATCTGTATCCGGCGCAGCGAAGCTTCCCTCTCTAGATTGATACTTTCTCAGCTGCTCCTTGATCGTCTTCCTGTCAAATTTATTAGGCACTAAACTCTCCAGAATGGTATTTCATCCTTCCTTCACTTAAGACACACTGTGTTGCGCATGATCCTGGTACAGGGGGTGCAGAACATAACCTGCCGAATGCACAGGCGAGTGAGAGAAGTTCCACCTTTCTTCAACGAGGGCGTCTGTAGTGAAACAGATAGATAAAATAGCATGCTTTATCTATTCAAGGCAAGGATCTTCGAACACAAGTGGTAGCTTCTTGAACGAGAGATGGCTTCTCGAAAGTTAATTATTCCTGGAATTTGGCAAGTACAAGAGTGATTTGAGAATGCCTTTCAATGCTTTAGCTCTTGTTTTTATACTTGCTACGTAAGTAATTTTATAGGAAGATGCATGTTGATGTGTTGGCACCCAACATATTCCAAAACTTGCCACCTCTTTGTAGAATAATTACACATGTATTTGACTTAAAAATGGCATATTTGGCTTTTGCCACATGGAGATCTTCTCGGTCCTTTTTCTAACTCCGAAAATGCCTTAGAAGGTTCAAAGGACAAAAATCAAGTCACTAGAGTATCTATTCACACTTGAATTCACATAAAACTACTCCAAATTTTTTCAAAGTATGAAAATAAGAACCAACTAATATATTATAACTCATCACTACAGCGTCAAAGAATTGCTTCTCGGCTGCTGAGAATCCAGAGAGCTTCTTGATGTACTTCTTGTAGTCACACAGCTTGGCCCACACCAAGCCAATGATTGCCTGGACTCCGTTGCACAGACGTAGAAGCAAAACAAGGGGTTCAGCAAGGCGAATGATCTTGTCCACCTGCTTCCAAAAGTTGGAGGCGTTGATGCACGCAGTTTTCTCGTTGCACTTTCCCGACATCTCCTTAGATAGACCGTCTTGAACTCGGTCCATGCGTTCCTGGCAACCATGCACTTGAGGCCCTCTTTTACCTGCGAAAACCTCAGAAAGTTAGAGTAGGGTTTAGGCTGCAGGAATAAGATTGGTGGAAATGTGCTTTTTAAAAGAGCATTTATCGCGTGGGAAGATGTGCTTACCTTATTCAGACGTTCTAAGAGAATGAAGGGAGTGAGGAACCTCGTTATATTTGGTAGTTTCAGCTCCAGTACATCTTCTTCACGATACATCGAGAGAGCCTTCTGATGATTTCTTATGTACAACGCAAGTCTTTGACCTATCTCCACAATTCTCTTAATCCATTCCACCTTCGCGATTCTCTCCAGCATGAGATCCAGCCCGTGTGCAGCACAGGCCGATCCATGTGACATGGGGATATTTCTCCTCAATTCTCAAACCTGCACATACCTTTTGTGAATTGGATTAACAAAGTGCGGATTATTGTAGCCATGGAAGATTCAAAATGTGAGACATGAAAGCCGCAAATATGACATAATGTAAAAGTGAGGGAGCGGTAATAGTTACCTGCATTAACGCAGGATTTGACGGAATCTGTGCAGATCATGAGCACATTGTCTGCTCCAATGTTCCTAATCACTTCTTCAAAGAAGTCTGCTATGAACTTTCCACTCTTGAACTTACCATCGCAATTGAACGCTTTAACCATCTTCTCCCCCATAGAGCTAACAGCCATGAAGTTGATGATAGGACGGTTGGTAATGTCACTCCAGCCGTCGGAGCATATAGTACAACCTGTTATCTTCAGCCTCTCCATGAGAAGCCGAAGGTCAATATCATTGCAGGCCACTTCATTATCCAACAACTTCGTCCTCAGGTGGTGCACTATGGGTCCCAAGTAACCAAGACCAGCTCTGGCGATAGAATCTACCATCAGATCGTAAGTTGCACTGTTTGCAACATTGAAGGATATACCATCAGCAAAGAACCACTTTGCAATGGCCTAATCAGCCATGTCACGGAAAGCTGGTTTCTAGGCTTCAGTTAGTTCAGGCTGCCTACTAGAACCCCCACTTGAACCTCCACTTGAAGGGGAACCACTAGAAGTGCCTTTCCTCAACATCTCCTTCTCCAAAGCCATAGCATCCATAGTCTTCATATGCCAAGCACGCTTTTGCAAGAATTTCAGCTGGGACTGAGGTACCTTGTACACCTTACACCGATCATCTTCCTTGCAACGGGCACCAAATAGGCTTGAACAGCAGCAGGTACAAATGAACATCCTGAAATCCCAGAACCTAGAATACAGCCCAAGTGGTACCGAATTCTAAATACACCTCCAGAGTCCAATATTCTTGCGCTCGTAGTATTTGCAGTTGTTCTTGATTTGGCCAAGAGAGTTCTCCTTGTCTACCTCGTCCACATGATCATGTTCGCAAGTTGATATCTCATCAGCCTTTTGCTTTCCTTTGTCAGTTGCCATCTGCTGAGAATATGAGGGAGGGGTGAGAAGCTCGCAGTCATCCTCTTCGGATTCTGGAGGAGTGTGATCTACTGTCATTGTAGTGAAACAGATAGATAAAGTACTTAGTAAAACAGAATAGTTTATCTATTCAAGACAAGGATCTTTGAACACAAGTGGTAGCTTCTTGAAAGAGAGATGGCTTCTTGAAAGTTAATATATTTCTGGATTTTGGCAAGTACAAGAGTGATTCTGGAATGTCTTTCTATGTTCTAGCTCTTGTTTATATACTTGCTACATAAGTAATTTCTAGGAAGGTGTATGTTGATGTGTTGGCACCCAACACATCCCAAAACTTGCCACCTCTTTCTAGAATAATGTACACATGTCCTTTTGACCTAAAAATGGCACATTTGACTTTTGCCACATGGAGTTCTTCTAGGTCTTTCCTCTAACTTCGAAAATGCCTTGGAAGGTTCAAAGGACATGAACCAAGTTACTAGAGTACCTATTCACACTTGACTCCACACAATACTACTCCAAATATATTTGAAAACATTAAAATATATGCAAACTAATATATAATAACTCAAATCACTACATCACCCCCCCGATAGAAAAAGCGACGTCTCGGCGCGTCAAGTCAGGTCTTACACATGTGGAGCAAACTAGTCAACAGTTTCAAGTCAGATGCCACACATGTGAAGAGGACTAGTCAAAGGCGCCAAGTCAGGTGCTACACATGTAAGGTAGACTAGGCAAGGTCGTAGGTGGTGTGACCTTATTGGCTAGCCTACTCCTTAATGATAAAGAAAATTGTACAAGTTGGCCCAGAATCTGCCACGAACTCAAAAATTCATAGCGGCCACAGAACTGCTCCAAATCTGAAAATTCGAGTGCCAGACGGACCGCGTCGGAGAACTCTACCGGGTCACCAAATTTGAGAGCATTCTCATTTCTGGAGTGTCGTTGAGAGCTGAGAGAGTAGGCACTCCTCCAAATCTGTGCAGAAACTTCTGAAAATCATAAGTCCTTCTATACTTCTCCAAATTCTGCAAACTAAGTCTCAAACTGGGCGCTGTAAGATGTTCTACCAGAGTCTTGAGTTTCAGAGCATTCCAAGTTCAGGGGAGGGCACAATGTCAGAAGGCATATTCTGCCCTAACAATGCCAGCAGCCTGACCCCCTTCTACTTAGAGCATCATATCTCTCTCACCAGTGCTCCAAATTGAGCAAACTTGGACTCTAAATGACCGGCTACTCATGGACTACAGCCAGGTAAATTTTCAGAATTTATTATGCAGAGACCTATTACCAGTAGCAGTTTTAGTTTTCTGTCCAGAAACTGCGAGAAGAGAAGAGTGTCTAATGTCAATTTTTCCTCTTTCTTGTTCTTGCAGGCTGCCTCCAAGGGGTCTTCTGCTGCTTCTTGATGGTGGCAGGCTGCCTCCCTGAAGTCTTCGGGCTTCTAGTAGAGAGACTTGGGGCTGGTCCAAGATGGGGGTTGGCGGCATGGAAGCGCTTCAACTTTCTCTGAACTTTGTCAAGGTAGTGCGCCGCCACCCAACTATTCTCCGAATCTGGATATCCTTTCCACTTGATCAAGTATTGCTGCTGTCTCCTGAAATTTCTCATAGCCACTATGTCTTCCACTTCGTACTCCAAATGATCATCCACTATTGTTGGGGCTGGTGGGGTTGTCACACGTCCTGGGAACTTGTTGTCGGGTTGCACATATGGCTTGAAGAGGGAAGCGTGGAATACGGGGTCGATGTGCATAGTCTGGGGAAGTTCTAGCTTGAAAGCAACGGGGTTGACTTGCTGGATAATCTTGAAGGGTCCCAAATACTTGGGAGAGAACTTGCTGCCGGCAGGCCTGTTGTTCAGGGAAATGTTCTTGGATGATAGTAACACGTTGTCACCCACTCTGTACGTAATTTCTCTTCTGGATCTGTTCGCCACTCTTGCTTGAGCATCTTGCGCGTGTTGTAGAGCTTTCTTCGCTGCTGTAAGGGCTGCTTCTAATGTCTCCATAAAATCTGTGGCTGCAGGTACTTCATCATGGCCAGCCGTGAAGCTCAGTGGCGTGGTCGGATGGAAGCCATAGTTGAGGAAGAATGGGGACTCTTGGGTAGAGGCCTGCGTAGTGTTGTTGTAGGCAAACTCGAGGGGGGTCAAGTACATGTCCCAGTCTTGCTCGAGGGTAGACACGTAGGCCTTTAGAGAGGTCTTTAGGGTACGATTCATACGCTCGGTTTGCCCATCTGATTGTGGGTGGTAGGCAGTAGACATATCCAGCGATGTACCCAAGTTCTTGAAGAGATTTTTCCAGAAATGGCTTGTGAATCTTGGATCTCTATCTGACACAATTCTTGATGGTAGTCCATGGAGTCGGAAGATGTTGTCAAAGATGAGTCTTGCAAGTTGTGGTGCTGTAGCCTTAGTCGTCGTGGGAATAAAATGAGCCATCTTGGTAAGTCTGTCCACCGCCGTGAGTATTGCATTATGGCCTCGAGGTGTCACGGGCAAGTCCACGATAAGGTCCATTGAGATGTCCGTCCATTGTCTTTCGGGGATTGGTAGTGGTTGGAGGAGTCCTCCCGCCTTTTGCGATGATGGCTTGATTCTTTGGCATGTGTCACAGCTCCTGCAGTACTCCTTGACTTGCTTAGACATGCCTGGCCAACAATAAGTCCTAGCTAGAACGCCCGTGGTCCTTAGGATTCCAAAGTGTCCTCCAAGAGGGTTGTCGTGTGCTTCTCGTAGAAGCAAGAGCCGGAGGTCTAAGTCATTAGGAACACATCTCTGGCCCGTATCTTGCCTCACCCAATAATTGCCTTCTTGCTTCTTGCATGGGTCCAAGGCTGCTTCTCCGTTCTTGTAGTAAGGGTCTCTTTCATAGGCGGCTGAAAATCGAGCTTCCAGATCTGTCTTCAGGGATACCATCACTGCATTTAATTGCAGTCTTGAGAGGGGGTCAGCCGGGTTTGTCTTGCCGGGCTGGTACTGAATCGTGATGTTGTATTGTTGCAAGTATCCGCTCCATCTTGCTTGTCTCCTTGAGAGATACGGCTGCGTTTGGAGGTGCTTTAACGCCTCGTGGTCCGTGGTGACCAGTACTTTGCGTCCTTCAACGTAGCAGCGCCAAACCTTCAAGGCATGTACAATCGCCAATGCCTCTCGCTCCGTGGTTGTATAATTTTGCTCGGCTGGATTTAGCTTCCTTGACTCGTAGGCGATGGGCTGCAGTCCCTTGCCTTGGTCTTGAAGCAGGATTGCTCCTATTGCATAGGAAGATGCATCGGTGATGACGTGGAAGGGCCAATCTGGGTTTGGACTTGGGAGTGTGAGCACCGGGGATGTGGTCAATCTTCGCTTTAACTCTTGAAATGCCTCTTCCTCTTTCTCGGTCCATGTATATAGCCTGTCCTTCTTGAGTAGATCTGTCAGGGGGGCTGCTATGTGCGAGAAGCCTTGGATGAATTTTCTGTACCAATTGGCAAATCCCAAGAATGACTGGAGTTCTTTCTTGGTCGTGGGGGTTGGCCATTCCTCCACCACCGTGGTCTTCTTGGGGTCTATCTTGATGCCATCAGCAGTCACGTGGAGACCTAGGAACTCCACTTCTTGTTTGGCAAACTCGCATTTTGACTCCTTCGCAAACAGCTTGTTTTGCTTCAATACTTCAAGGACTTCTTTCAAGTGTCTCGCATGCTCTTCAAGGGTCTTGCTGTAGATAAGGATGTCATCGATGAATACCACCACAAATCTGTCCAACATGGGCTGAAATATGGTGTTCATCATAGTCATGAAAGTTGCTGGCGCGTTGGTGAGTCCAAATGGCAGGACCATGAACTCAAAATGTCCATATCTTGTCCTGAATGCCGTCTTCTCTATGTCCGGTTCTGCGATGCGAATCTGGTGGTAGCCGCTCCGTAAGTCAATCTTCGTGAAGTACTTGGCTCCAACCAGCCGGTCCATGAGCTCATCCATGCGCGGCAGCGGGTATCGATTCTTGATGGTGATCTTGTTGAGGGCGCGATAGTCCACACACATCCTCAAGGTACCATCTTTCTTCTTGACAAATAGCACCGGGGCTCCAAATGGCGACTTGCTAGGTCGAATGAAGCCATGCTCCAGTAGCTCCTTGATTTGCTTCTTGACTTCGTCTAGCTCCGTGTATGACATTTTGAACGTAGGCCGAGAGATGGGCTTGCTTCCGGGCTCCAACTCTATCTTGTGGTCTACGAATCTTTTGGGGGGTAGGCCCTTGGGCAATTCCGGGGAGAACACTTCTTTGTAGTCCTCTAAGACTTCTTGTATCTCCTTGGGAACGGGGCTGCCTTCTTGACTCTCGATGTCTTTCTTGATGTCTTTTGGCGTGATCAAGGCCAAAAGAAGCTCGTGTCCCTTCCTCACAAGTCTCTTGAGTTGGAGGGCGGACAATAGTATCTCGTGTGCCGGCTTCTGGATGTCTTGGGTCTGGATATTCTGGATTGCGCGCAAAATACAGATTCTTGAAGTGATGTCATTCTTGATCTTGATAGTACCGGTCCTCCAATCAACTTGGGGGTTGTGCTTGGTCAACCAAGGCGTCCCTAGGATGACGTCGTACTTGCCCAATTGCATGGGGGAGAACACTACTCTATCCTTGAAGGACTTGATAGAGAGTGCCAAGGGGTACGTCTTCTTGGAAGGGGTAGTATAGGAGAATCCATCGGGCATCATAATCTCCTCGTCGTGGTCAAGAGTTCGCATAGTAATACCGTGCTTGGTGGCAAAATCTGCAGCAATGAAGTTGCCTTGAGCTCCGCTATCCACCAAGATGTGGACCTTCTCTCCTCCAAGGTAACCTCTCAAACTCATTGGGGCTGGAACGTCGTCTTCAACGGGGGTCTCCACCTCACTTGGCGTGTTGCCTTCTCGTGAAGTGGGTCTTGGGGTGGTAGGCTCCTGGCCTACCGGCGCTGTCCGTTTTTTGACAACTTTTTGGGGCATGAAAGTGCACGATGGCCCTTTTCCTTGCAATAAAAGCATAGTCCAGCCGTCATGAGAGCTTCTTTTTCAGCCGGGGAGAGTCTTGCTTTCACTCCTTGCTGGTTTCTTGCATCATAAGTGTCATTGGAGGGTCTTCCACTCTTCCGGGCAGCCGCGGGGTCCCTTTTAATAACTCCGATTTCCATGGGTGTGGGTCCAGATTCGGATGTGGAAGGGGCTGCGTACACCCGCGTCGTCGGTACCCGTGAAGATGAAGGCACGGAGTGCTTGAAATCCAAGGTATCCACCTTTTGGGCCACTTCAATGATCTTTGAGAAGTCCGTCAAGTCGCGTAACTCCACTTCCTTTGCCACCTTGGGTTTGAGGCCAAAGATGTAGCGGTCAATCTTCTCCTCGAGAGACATGTTGGGGATCTCAAGAGTGAGGGCGTGAAATCTGGATGTATACTCTTGAACGGACGTCGTTTGCTTGAGATGGTGGAGCTTTCCTCGGGCAATCTTCTCCGCATTGATGGGCATGAATTGCTTCTTGAGGGCCTCACGAAAATCTGCCCATCTTGCATATGATGGTGGGGGCTCTTGGCCGAGCATGGGGTGCGCCATAGCTTGATATATAGCCGCTTGATAGTTACGCCACCATGATGTTGCTGCTCCTCTAAGTAAGGTAACGGCAAAGGGAACGTAGTCCTCCTCGGGTACTTCAAGGAATGCGAGGTACGTCTCCACTTGGTAGAGCCATAAATTCAGGTTGGCACCTTTCCCGGGGTTGAAAGTGTCGGGTTTGCCGGGCTTGATGAGTTTCCTTGCTCTCGTTGGCTCTTGTGGAGGCGCTTGAGCCGGGGCTGGATTTTGAGCATTGCTCGCAATAGGGGCAACCATGGCAGCCATAGCTTCTCTTGACGCTTGCACGGTTGCTTCATAGGTGGCCAAGCCCACTTGGTTGTGGACGGTCATTAGGAAGGCTGCCCACTCATTTGCGGGAACTCCTTGTGGTGGGGTCAACTTTGCTATAGCGGCTGCCACGGGATTTGACGGTGCTCCTCCTTGTGGTGCTTCTTGTTGTTGGAGATTTCCTTGAGTAGGCTCTCCCATCGACGCTGGAGGAGGGTGTGCTCCTCCTTGTGGTGCTTCTTGTTGTTGCAGATTTTCTTGAGTGGGCTCTCCCATCGGCGCTGGAGGAGGGTGTCTTGGAGAGGAAGGGCTTCCTTCGAAAGCTTGCTGTTGGTCTTGAGGATCGGCCATCTTCTTGTGCTACCAAAGTGCCTAGCTCCGATACCACTGTAGTGAAACAGATAGATAAAGTACTTAGTAAAACAGAATACTTTATCTATTCAAGACAAGGATCTTTGAACACAAGTGGTAGCTTCTTGAAAGAGAGATGGCTTCTTGAAAGTTAATATATTTCTGGATTTTGGCAAGTACAAGAGTGATTCTGGAATGTCTTTCTATGTTCTAGCTCTTGTTTATATACTTGCTACATAAGTAATTTCTAGGAAGGTGTATGTTGATGTGTTGGCACCCAACACATCCCAAAACTTGCCACCTCTTTCTAGAATAATGTACACATGTCCTTTTGACCTAAAAATGGCACATCTGACTTTTGCCACATGGAGTTCTTCTAGGTCTTTCCTCTAACTTCGAAAATGCCTTGAAAGGTTCAAAGGACATGAACCAAGTTACTAGAGTACCTATTCACACTTGACTCCACACCATACTACTTCAAATATATTTGAAAACATTAAAATATATGCAAACTAATGTATAATAACTCAAATCACTACAGTCATGGTGGGTGAAGAAGAAAGTCCCGGAGAGAAATATGTGGGTGGTGTTGTGAAAATGTCTTGTTGTTGCAAGAACTTGTAGTGCACTTCCCTCAGCATTCTATCGCCCCTAAGAACCACACTGTGGTGGAGAACACGGACACCATTTAGGTAGTGGGTAAAAGAGGTGGAGAGATTTGAAATTCGAATTGATGTCCTAATCTGATTGGACTGAAGAGGATGGAAGTTCTTTATTGGCCACACAGAATGCACAGAACTGCAGATACGTATTAATTGGCTGCTGGGAATGACACACTGACATCACAAGTAAGAAGTTTGAGCATAACATAGCACATGCACTCATCAAAGAAGATTTCGCGAGAAATTCGAACACTTCAAAGTTGAAAGTTGAAGCCATTTTTTTGCCCAAAATTTAGTTGTTGTTCGTTTCCTAGAGAAAGATGCAAAGCGTCAATGGCCGACTGATGAGAGAGTCGGCACAATTGAAACTGGACAAATCGGCAGCATGTAAGCGTGTGAGGTGAGTGACCTGTCAGCGAAGCAAAATGAGAAGGAAGTTTTAGAAGCGGCCCTAAATTTGTCGGTTCCACACGGCACCACACGCTTGTAAGCCGGCAACCGATTTAAACTACCGACACTCACGTATTTCGGCGAATTCGAACGTGCAGGGTTGACTCTCAAGTTCTGTACGAGCCGGATATCCGCTCACACGTGTGCGGCGTATACGAATTTCATAACACTGCTTGCTCTCATCTACATTTTGCATAGACTTCACTATCTTGCAGCTCCGAGCTCAGCCGTGTCTGCTTTGCTGTGCTCGGCATGTCCGCTCTCGTACTTGCTAAGAAACTCTGCATGTAATCTAGCGAGCTCAATAGCAATCAATTGGCTCACAACGCTAGGCCTACCGGTCGGATTGAGCTGCTTGCCATTGAGCTGCTCGCCATTCGATGGGACCTTGTTAGTTCCTTCCTGACTCCCCTTTCCTGTTTCTACCATTGTTTCCAACTGTACAAATGCGCTCGCGTCTCTATTACTTGCCGCGCTGTGATACTCACTCAATCGCTGCTGTATGCCTAGTCTAGATTGTTTAAAATGTTGTGCTCAGCTACATATTAGTGTCTCGACTAGCTTCGTCTACGCGCCTAAGTGTAGCAAATACTTCCTGCTGCAATGAAGGCTTGCTTTGCAAGAAAAAGCCTTTACGAGGTTTAGGTGTGTCGATCAAACACGGCACATGTGAAAGTCGACACTTTGGTCACTTGTCAAAATAGAATCTTGTATATGTAGTATTCAGAATATAGTTTGATAAAGCTAGACTTATCGTGAGTCATCCACTTCCTCGCGACAGTGACGCCGCCAATCAGCTGCGAGCGCCTGTTGCAGGCATTGCGGCAGCAGCCCTATATCAAGCGTAGCACCGCAAAAGTGTGTTCATTGCACTCTATGATCCCCCCACCCACCCGTACGCATGTAAGATGCCAACCTCTCCACGACGTCCTAGGCACGTACAGGATCAGCTCAAAATTACATTCCTTAGGCTCCATAGGACAAATAGACTACGTATAACTCCCATCCAGTACTAATTATAGACATGATACCGCGGTCATTGTAAATTGCTATTAGTTTGCCATAAAAATAAACATTTCTTGCCACATAAATCTAAGCGCTATCGAACTTCAATTTTGTATGCCTCTCTTGCCCCAACGCGATGTTTTCACCATATTTGACAAAAACTTTCTACTCGGCCTGCGTATTAAAAACCCAAATTTTCCAATCTTGGTCTTCCACCAATTTGGTGCGTTCAGTCTAGCTAAGCATCCTTCAAAGACAATCACTTATGATTGCTTGGAAGTCCTCACACAATTTTGGCCGTGTCAACGAACAAATCTCATGGTGTTTCAGATTTGACATACGTGTTATTTTCAAACCCTCCTTCCTTCCCTAATTTTTAGTATTGTGTACTTTTAGATTCCAAATGAAACTTTTGCACCTAGTCTTACGTGTCAACGCCGGGTCTCACAAGTGGCCTTCTAGGACTTCGATGTGTTCGCCGTCAAGCCCCTGGTGCGTTGAGCTAGAGGTCTAATATGGCATTCACATCTCTTATTGGCTTCATGCCGTTTAATTGATTCTCCACATAACTAACCACTTTCAACATGCTAGGGCATTCCGTACTAAAAATAGCTTTTAACAGCAATCTGAATGAAAGTTATTAACATGGCTTTAACTCCTTCGGCAAGCTAGCTTGTACAATTTTTCAACTAGTCTTCTCGGTGAAGGATAAATTGCACCACCATGCATTACAAAGCTTGGAAAGATTTAGGGAATATCTTCCAAGGAACTCACGAGTTTCAAGCTGAACTCCTTAGCAATTTTGTACAATATCACGCGAGTCACTGGAAAATGTCAAAATTTAGCAACACTCTTGTTGCCGCACACCAATGGGACCACACACCACGCAAACAAATGGGGTATTCCCAAGTGGCGGACCATACTCCCAAACATGTCAAAAGTTGTATTGCATGTTGCACCCTCAAGTGATTCATGCAGCACCATACCTAGATAGTGTAAGGACTTAACATCTCTTTGTCTTTCCTCATCCCAACAAGTTCATTGCAAGATGAAAAGCAATTCAGGAATGCCCCTGTGACAATTGCTTTCAGTGACCTTGACGGTTTCATCAAAGTGACAACATGATGTGTGTGGGCCATATACCCGGCACAAAAAGACCTCACATATGTCCTCGTACGCCTATTGGTTGGAAGAGTCATCCACATTTCTCATGGGTCACCGGTCACCATACAAATTGTGGTCAATTTCCTTTCTTAAATGTCTTGCTCAAGCTCCAACCTCCAAACCAAAATGCGTAC
Source organism: Mesotaenium endlicherianum (assembly GCA_009602735.1). Lineage (NCBI taxonomy): Eukaryota > Viridiplantae > Streptophyta > Zygnematophyceae > Zygnematales > Mesotaeniaceae > Mesotaenium > Mesotaenium endlicherianum. The sequence goes on from WELA01001462.1 coordinate 587,049, forward strand.
AGAATTTGTTTTCAATACAACCTGGATGTAAATGTTATCATGTATAAGAAAATACATGTCAAGGGTTTTTTCTGCCAATAATGATATATTGTACAAGAACTTAAGAGTACCCCTCTAGGGCTGTTTAGCACACATTTCAAAGCTCCCACCATTTCTTACTCTCGTACTTCTTAGCAAGTGCCTCAGCCATGGCTGCGAAGTCTTCAGCACCACCTTGTAGTTCCTCCGTTGCTCGACCAATTTCCTGCACAAGATAATAATGTGCAACGTCCTTGAAGTTGACTGATAAAGACACCCTTGGGCACGTTCCTTCAGCCACAAGGTAGATTAGGCCATTCCCAATCTACGGGTTCAACCAGTGTACGCAGCCAAGTTGTCAACAATACACTTCATAGTGAGTCAGGACAATACTACAAGTCAGGAGAAAAGGACACGTTATGGGGTACTCGTACCTGGAGTTTTTCACCGCGCTCCATGAGCTTGTCCCGTGCCTGCATGGCTGCACTGGCTGCGTCCTGAACCGGCCTCAACAAATTGTACGAGTCAGTTTCTAGGCAATTTGAAAGCCCAATATAAAGTTCTGTGCAGCGAGTACAAGAGCAGAATGAGGAGAGTAGGGTGAAGGGACGGCACATACAGAAGCCGTCTTCTTGCTGCTGTAGCCATAAGCGGCTTTGATCTCCTCCGCAGTGCGCTGTTTGGGAGATGGCATGCTGCTGCCAGTTACAGCATTCTGACTGGGAGTGCTAAGCAGCATGCTCCTGGCATCACCACTCTTTCGGAAGAAAGAACTCAAGGTGCTGGACTTCTTGTCTGGAATCTTGGGCTCGCATTGTGCATCAGGCAGAGATGGCAGAGGTGGCAGAATAATCTCTGGCTTTCCATCGCCTGAAAGAAAGTCACCGAATCAACAAACAGGGTCCCAGTGAGGCTCAACGGAAGGGGCCACAGCACTATGTTGTGTCCAGATTGCAAACTTTCAGGTGGTTGCACTCGTTCCAACAATTTTCAGTAAGACACACACATACACGTGCACAAGCCCTTGGACATAGAATCAAGCCAGGAGGGGAGGGCACGGAAGCGTACCCAGAGTGGAGTCATTGTCATCACCCTCATCATCAAGGTCCGCACTGTCCTGGCGGCGGCCTGGGACTGAGCGGCTAAAGGGGCTGGTGTCAAACAGCTGCGCCAGGGACAGGTTAGGAGGCAATGACTTGGATGATGATGATGGTGATGACGACGACTGTTGTAGGCTGCGCTTTGCAATGGACCCAACGGCCGTCTTGGCGCTTGCCGTGACAGCAGTGCTTGCTGATGTGATGGCCTTGCTCATGCCCCCCAGAAGCTGCGCACACGACAACTGACACGTAAGCCTGCAGCTGTGCTTGTGAAAAAAGCAAAGCCACTTGGACGTGCTCATTGGCAGGGCAGGCACCTCCAGTCAGACTTACTTTCCCTCCAAGAGAGGAGCGATGCGTGAGTGGTGCAGGGCCAGCAGCAGCAGACGACGTCGTTGGAGAGAGGGGGGCCGGGACGGGTGGCATGATCTCACTCGTCTGCTGGCCTGCATGTGACTGCTGCTGCAGCTCTTCTGGCACAAGAGCAGCCCTCGCAGCTTCTGCAACCGTACGGTCGTGCAGTGACGGCAGTGTGGCCGGCAGCCTGTCATAGGGGGCCCGCACACGACAGGATCAGGACCATCGTATGAGTGCTGTTCACTGTCACCGGGTAACGGGCAGCGCATACATGTCAGGGCAGAGGGTTTGCGGATCCAGGCCGCCATATGCCTCATCACATACTAAAGAGTGGGGCAGTTGAGCGTGCCAGTAGGCAGAATCATGGGAGTGTCCCTCAGACCAGCCATATTACGTACGCATGAGACCATCATATGAGGACAAAGTCACAACACTTGGATGCCACACGTTCGAGGGGAAGCGACGCCAAGATTGAGAGCAACATCAAGAGTCTGGGAGGTTGCTGTCGTGGGTGAGACAGACTCACCCTAGTGCATTTTCCGCCTGGAACAAGGACAGCCTGACCAGCTCTGTATCGCCCACCAGCTGCCGACTCACAGAATCATCCATGCGCACTAGCCAACCTGGTCATAAGGTTGTAAGCAGCACAAAATCAACAAACGCAGCCGAACCCGATGAGGAATACGACACCATGAAGGGCAGTTGAGGAGGAGGGAGTACAAGAACGAGGCGGCCGTCGAAGGCGCAAGCACTTCTGCGGAGGGACGAGGCAGGCGCCTTGTGACGCCAGCCCAGAATGTTATTCACCGACACGGGACCCTCCACTTGGCTGAGATCTGGCAGAGATCTGGCGGCACAGCGCACACAAGCAAACACAAACAAGTGGGTTTGACGTTTTGCTGTGAGGGATTGGGCCGCATGTAAAAGAAGAGCACGGCAAAGTACAGAGTGCAGCAAACCCTGCAGTGAGTGCCTGGTACCTGATGTCAAGAGTGCCGGATGAAGAGAGCAGCGCGACCCCAAAGGGCAGGCAGGCCTGCTGCAGCCCAAACGTGGCACTCCAGCAGCACTGCCCTTCTAGCACAGCTATCTTCTTCAGTGGGGTTGCCTCCGTCTGAAGAATGCTAGGGGTGGTGAAGAGGTAGAGGTAGTCGGCGGCCACCAGCAGAACGAGGTGAGCCTCCGGCCAGACCGTCACGCGCGCGCTCTGCACTTCTGCATGCCCACTGCTCCTCGTAAGGGATGCAGAGCCAGCTTCTTCTGATTCTGCAGGCGTGCTTCCGTGCACCTCCTGCTCCTGCTCCCGCTCCTGCTCCTGTTCCTTCTCCTCCTCTCCAGCACTCATGGGAGGAGCTGCTACCGCAGTTTCTACGTCGCTGCCAGGTGCAGCTGCCACAGAGTCCCCACCCTGTTCCCGTCCTCGCCGTTCTTCTTCTTCTTCTTCTACTTCTTCTGCCTCGTGTCCAGACATGCCAGCAAGTGTGCCTGCAGAAGTAGGAGCAGCCGGCAGCGGGTTCTCCCGGGTGGAGTTGTCTCCCTCAGGGTCCAGACGAGGAGCTGCTGGTGCACTGTACTCGGCCCAGGCAGTGGCCACGTACCCTGACAGGGAGCGCACAGGTGCCCCGTAGAAGTCTGCCGCTCCCAACCCAGGCACACAAAGGTCACGTAGCCCATCAGATCCATCACTGGGGCTGCATATTTGTGACATACAGTGACTGGTGTGTTTGGATGTGAGAGAGAATGGGGTGGAGGTAAGGGGGCACCAACCGAGAAGGTGAAGGCTGATTGGCGCGATGGCCTGCTTCGGGGCTGCAGGCGTTGCACCCACCCTGATGCCGCTTGTCCCATCTACAATGGTAAGAGCACCAGTGGAAGCAGCCACATAGAGAACCGTCTCATAGCTCTGAGGTGGCGACACCGAGGAGAGCTTCTTGGCTGAGGAAGAGGAAGATGGTGATGAGGTAGCACCAGGTGCAGCAGCAGGGAGGGAGGGGGAGGGTGCTCCGTTGGAGAAGGGCAAGGATGCGAACGCCACGGCCACGACACGAGTGGGTGTGCCAGGCAGGCAGTGGCCGTGGAAGAGGCACGAGAAGGTTGCCAGGTCCACCAGAGTCACCTGCGTGCAGCAACGACACCTACGCTCTGAAGAACTGTGTTGCAGGCAGACAGGCAGGCAGGCCGCGCACAGGTGAGGTGCAGGGTGGGGAATGTACGCACCAGGCCAGAGCTATCGGCGATGGCAAGCCGAGCAGCGCCTGATGCCAGCACCAGTGCACTCACCCTGGCCTCGTGCAGCCTCACCACCCCTATGCACTGGAAGCCAGGCCTGCACTCCACCACCTCTGCTCACTCACACCCCCATCCTCTGCGTCAAGGGCAAGCAGCACCCCGCTCTCAACCCAGCGGGCCTTGAGAGTCCCGTGTGGACCACAGCGTGCTTTGAATGGCTCACCTGTGGTCACTGATTGGTCGGGTGTTATAGTGTGGCGGCAGAGGGTGCGGGATACGGCGGAAAGAGCATACAGCCTCACCTGAACCCCACCTCCACGTCAGAGCACCATTTAAGCAACACACGGCCACATTGCCTAACCTGGAGAGCATGCAAGGGGCAGGGAGGTCCTATCAATGAGGAGGGGGGGGCCGGGGGGGACCAGGCCGTGTTCGTAGGCGACAGCCAGCAGGCCCGAGAGGGCGCACATGTCCAGCAGCTCCACCCCGTGCTGCACTTCTGCCTCTTCTCCTTCCTGCACCGCAAACGGGTTTCACTGTGAGGGCCAAACCATACAAAGGGACGTTCTAGCGCGTGCAAGCATTCGTGGGCCGTATGCACGGGCCAGAGATATACGTGCTCACGGCGTCTCCCTCATGTGAAGCAAAGAGGAGTGGAGTGGAGTGGATGACCTGCGGGGAGTCAAGAGTTGCAGTAGCAACGAGAGCCAGAGTAGGCAAGGACATGTCCCAGACTTGCACCACACCATTGCTGTGCCCGCTCAAGTACACACTCTTGCTGCTGTTCCCCTGCAGGCTGGGGCCGGCTATGCCGCCGGATATGGGCCACTTCCTGCCCGACTGCAGCACCGATGGGAACCTCCCAGTGGCCCCAAGCTTCATAGGAAGCTGCAACCCCCCACCGCGAAGCCCCCCTCAGTCAGATTGTGCATGCAAGCCGCTCATCCCACCCAACCGCCCTGTGGCCCTGCAGCCTACTCCTGCCCTTCTGGAAAAGCGCGTGCTTCCTTCTACCTGCTCACAGCCTCCAACTGCGTGAGTTGCATGCCTGCACAGATTGGCGCACACCTTCAGCCTGATCTGACATCCATCGCACACAGAAGAGGGAGGCCGCACACCCGATAGAACGGGGAGTCAAATATACCTGGGCAAGCAATAGGTCCATGGCAGGCGTATCGGGCGGGGCCACCAGCAGCTGGGTCGCAGTCACCATCGACTCTGACAGTGCCGTATCAAACAGCACAGGCTGCAGCTGGGGGTGCGTGTGGCCCTCACTGGGCAACAGCAGCAAGCAGTCTGCCACAGACTTCTCGTCGTACACGTGCAACTGGCCTGGCACTGTGAGGACCACCACCGCTGCCGATCTGCTGCCGTCGCTTGCATCAGGCAGCAGTAGCACGTCCCCCACAGGACCAAACCATGGCAGCCTGCTCACACTCCCTAGGGCGGCCTCGCTGTCACTCAGTGACACTACCTGCATGCACCTTCACTGCTCCGTGTCAGTTTCTGTCGTCTCCCGTATGCTGACTCTGGCAGATATGAGAGACCAGCTCTGCTGATGGGGAGCAAGATAACTGACCGAGATCACTTCCGGCTGCCCTATGGGGCAACCTCCGAAAATGTACAACCTGCCACTGCTCTGCTGGTGGCTGCTCCCGCTGCACCACCTGAGCAGGGTCACCGGCACTCTCTGGGGTGCGCTTGCTAGTCGTACTTTGCGCGCTGGCACCCCCGTTATGAGCTGCTGCTCATCCCGGGCCCCACTGCCGCTGCTGCTCCTCTTGAAGCTACTGCTCCGGGTCACAGGAGATGCATCTGGCAGGCGCCACAGGTACACATCACCGTCCGTGTAGCCTATGGCAGCAAGCGTGCCCTGGGAGGAAGCCCAGCAAGCACTGCACACGTCTTTCTCCTCCTCCTCCTCCTCCTCCTCCTCCTCCAGCTCCTCCCGCTCCCCCTCCTCGTCCCCCTCCTCCATGCCCTTTGGCTTGTTGTCACCCTCTGACAAATCTACAGAGCTGCGCTTGTTGCTGCCAGACAGATCCCCGCTGCCGGCGGAGGCCAGGCGCATGCGCTGAGAGGCGGTGCCTCCGCAAATGGCGTGCACTTGGAGCGCTTGCAGGTCCCACAGCACCAGCAGACCGGACGCGTACACCAGGAGCACCCTGTCTCCATGCACTCCCTCCCCACCCACGCACTCACCATCATCCCATCACCCGCCACGGGGCAGGAGGACTCCCACCAGATTACTGAAACGGAGTGACTAACCTTGCGTCCTAGGAAATCTACTACAGGCCCCATACGTCTCCGGGACAGGGGGTACACAACACTATTCCACTGCAATGAAGGGTGAGCAGAGGCACACCTGTGGGCAGATGACGTGAGTGGGTGGGGAAGAATTGCAACAAGGCTGTGTGATGTCTCACTGTCAGCTCTCACCACCCCTCCTGCTTGCAAACATGGCCCGTCCCCGCCCGTGCAGCTGTGAGATTTAGTGGAGGATGAGATGGACGATCGTTCTTCGGCTTGCTCTCTCTCTCCCCTCTCCCGCCCTCCCTCTCTCTCTCTGTCTTACACACATATTCAGCCACGAAAGCAGTTCGAAGCTAAGTAAGGATTGAGGAGGAGGCGGCTGGCACCGAGGGTAATGTGGGCGGGGACACAGTAAGGCAGGCGCTGCAGCTGTCCATGGCCGACCTGGATGACGCTTAACAGGCCTTGCTCGTCCCCCACATACCTGCCAACCCATACAGCAGCCAGCTGCCAAGTTAGTCTAAAGTGCACACTATGCCCATCACAAGCTAAGCTGCGCACTGCAACCATGCAGAGCTTTCTCAACGGAGATCCTTCACGACATCCCTATGTTTTGTGATGGCCAAATCAATCCGCAATCTCGAAGAACATAAGTGTGAATTCTCTTGAACGGCTGCAAAGAGTACAGTAACATCGTGAAAGGAAAGGGAGGGGGAGAGAGTAACAAGAAAGAAGTGCCAGGGACGACACAGATGGCTGTGATGTCGCAATCCCATGTGAGAGAAGCGTCCACCTCCTGGCGTGAGAGGTCCCACACCTGCAGGCAGGCAAGCCGGCAGGTCGACTCAGCAGGCTGAAAAGTTCCCACTTTCTTCGTGCAAATCCCAACACGTTTGACTGTGCCAGCTCCCGGAATGTGTTCTCTCCGGCTCCAAGCTTGCGGAAGTGTGTCCATGAGGAAGGACATAAGATCCCTGTTTTAGTCATGGTTCATCTGGACGTCAGTTTATTACAAGGTGATTCTGCTCGAACAATATGCTTGCTTGTGACCATCCTGGGAGGGAGAGAGGAGGATGAGGTGAAGTACCTCAACGGTATTCCGGGTACTCAGGTATACCAGATGCCCGCTGTTTGTCACAAACTGCGATCCACGAGCAGATGACACATACAAACTGCAAAAATAAGTTCCTCCAGTCTACGGAAGGGGCACTTTTTCTTTGGGACTGAGCAAAATATCTGTTCCAAGTTCCACACCAATTACAGCAAAGAGCCCACGACAACGTGAAGAGCACTTTGTTGAGAAATACCTCAAGATGTTTGCAGGGAGCCCCAGTCTCCGTCGTCAACATGCTTTCCACACCATCACCTCCATATATCTTAATACGGCCATCCCTGCACCCCCTTTTGTGCGATGAGCTTACCTTCTGGGAAAATATATAATGCATAACGTTGTAAGACGCTTGTGCAGCAATGTAGGCACAGAGCGAATGGGCATGGGCATGTTCAACACTAGTGCATTTTCTGAATAGAAAATGTACATGTATAGCACATGCTATACTGTAACTGTTTAGACATTATACAAAATCAAGCGGACCTTGTCCCCACAGCTAGCAACCGCTGCACGGCATCATATGCCAGGATGGATGAAGCAGCAGGAACGCCATGGTGAACTGTCAAACGGGGCTCTAGCTCGGATGCCTTCAGATCTCCAGAAGGCACCTGTAGCTGTTCATGCAGGCATAACATGGTTTTTTAAGTCATCAAGAAGCTTAGTGCGATCATAAGAACAGAACGATGGCCGTGAGAGTTGTGAACCTCTGTCTGCCAACCAGGAAAATTTAGCCTCACAAAGCACGCGGTCACTACTTTCAAATGCCTGCAATGGACGTGCTTCTCCTCAAACCACTCAAAAGTAGGACCACAAATCGCAAGAAGAGGTCAAAAACTGACCTCTATGGGTGGAGCCTTTCCAATGAACCGCTTGAACATCGTTACACCTTCGACGTACTAGCAATGCATACCTTATGATATGTCTCACGAGCATAAATCAACCAAAGCTCCCCCAATCACGAAGGACAGAGGACATCACATGTAATAACATAGAACAGGATTTGCACTCGTGGTGTGGCCTGCCGTGTGTGATGGCTTTTGTGTTCAGTGCCATTTAAAATATAGGTCGGCAATCTCAAGGAGAGCATTTTGAGCATGCTCCGTTATATGGTCGAGAATTTGGAATGCGTGAAAAAAAAGCACGAGGTCCTATCGTTACAAATAGGCGACAAAGTGCTAACCGGAGCTTTGAAGTGTTGAGTAGTAACAATTTCTAAACTATTTGAAGCTATTTGAAGCAATTTGAAGCCATTTCTAACAATTTGAAGCAATTGATGCATTTTGAAACGCTCCTATACAGCTCCTACATGTAGAGCCTGAAGCTGCTTGAATATAGTCAAGAGCTTGCCACCGACATGTCAACGGTGACTAGAGCAGAATAGGAAGCTACCCGACGCCACCCGACTGCACCCGACGCTCTTGAACGATGTCAAATTAGACAAATTGCACATTCCTCCCAACCTGTTTCAACTGGTTTCAACCCCTCGCCTTGCCGTGGGATCTCAAGTCTATCGTACGACTGCGTACGACCATCTTTTCAGCTTCACATGTTTCGGGCAGAAGTTGTAGTCAACGAGAGAGGCACACCTGGCAGCTCAGAATGGCTCAAGAGTGGCTCAAAGTGGCTCAAGTGGGCTCAAGAATGGCCCGAAGTGGCTCAAGAGTGGCTCAGAGCTTATCAATGGGGAAAAGCTGGGGACCGTGCCGGAACAGAGGGTTATAAGAGACAGTAACGTTCTGGCCTTTCTCCTGGAGGGGTCTTAGGGACCGCCTGTTTACTGCTGGAGCTGGCATCGCAGCTGGTGCCCATCACCGCTCTTTCTCTGGCTACTTACGGTCATTTGCATATATACCAATTTGCTCTCTAAATCTTCAAACCGATCTTCCGAAGTTCGTCCCATATTATTTCGTTTCAATACCATTTCTTGCTCACATAGTCCAGTGGAAAAGGCAGGACAGTAGTAGGGTGCTGGAGTAGCCCGGTGCTTGAGCCATGACTGATCGATTAACTCGAATTGCTATTCTTAGTGGAGACCGATGCAAGCCCAAAAAGTGTCGACAGGAGTGCAAGAAGAGTTGTCCTGTTGTCAAAACAGGTAAATTTAAGCGTTGGCACTTGTTGAGCGCAGCAGCTCTATTCCGAGGGTGTGCTTATCTGTTGAGTGTTGGGTACGGAAGTGGGAATCATACGGTGTTTGTGCATGTTTGCCTAGGCTTGTGATGTTCACTGACTTCTACACCAGTTGGTCTTCTCACAAGTACTATATGTTGGCGGATGGATTTGCTAGAAGAAAGTGTCCCCAGTTATGCGTTTCTGGACGTTTTTAATCAGGATAATTATCTGGATACCAGTTCTTATTGCACGTGCAGAAACTGTGTACTAGCATCCATATGTGAGATAAATACGTGTTGAAGATATTTCATATGCACTCCACCCTACGGTTTTGCGTGTTCAGCACGGTTTAAATTGTATGGGAGCAAACTTGTCCCCAAAGTGTGCGGACAGATTATGGAGTATAACCTCTTGCAAATGAAGAAGCCAACGTCGCATGTGGGGTTGGCGAGGGATAGTGGAAGCATGGAGTTAGTTGTGTGAAACTATTGCCCAGACACACTTAAGATAAAAGTTGGCAGTGAGAATGCTTATCCCACAGGTTTACTGCTTTTGTGCGATGCCGTTTTGGCACGTAAGCACCCTTCGCTTCTTATGCATTTTTTCTAAATGTTTGTGTGGTAGAGCAAGCCTTTCCACCTTGTCCTGCAATATGTTTCTGAGGGAGTAACGTACACAGGCTGGGGTGATAGGTATCTTAATAAGTTCTACATGATCAGCTGAAGCAGCACCGTGGTGGGATTGCAGTCGAGAGCCGGGGGGGTGCAAGAAACTTCTCTAATAGTCTGCGTCTGCTTCTGCATCAGTGTATGAATGACCCGGCTAGGGCGTCTTATTGCTGTTAGATCATGAGCATCACTTTTCATGCAATTGAGCTTTCATGTGATACTTGCGTCATGGTTCTTGATGCCTGGGTGGCAATACGCGCATAAGTAGCCTTGCCTTATCCATCATATAAGACTATGTGTGCACCTTTACAGATTTGTGGCTTTCATGCCTGGGGTTGCTTGCTCCACACAGTGGCTTGTGTGTCCCTCATTTTGTGGGATGGTGAGCAGTAGCAAGTTTAACTTCAAGTGCATGCAGCACATGCTGGGTTTAGTGGTGACTGAGAGCTGTGCTGTAGCGTCTGCACTATGCCGTTGGGAAACGGCAGTGATATCAAGAGGGGGTCTTGTTCTTGCTTTCACAGGTTCTTTAGCCTCCTGTATAGTACTTGTTCCTGGGCCATCTCTGGCTCGAGTAGAACGAGGCTGCTGCTGCTGTGACGAACAGGGATGTACAGCAAGCTCATCTCTCTCTCTCTCTCTCTCTCTCTCTCTCTCTCTCTCTCTCTCTCTCTCTCTCTCTCTCTCTCTC